>OY292452.1:16020000-16620000 GCA_958496255.1 Camptogramma bilineatum
TTGCAACTTGTCCACCGACCATCGTGATATGATAGCTATGCATTGACATTATAAGTCAAGTTAGCTGAGTAGAAAAAGGCCTCGTCTTTCAATGTGATGGTTTTGGGTTCAAATCCTGGCCGTGTGTCAAAGATTTTTCGGGTCGGATTTTTATGCAACTAGCAGAGCCCTCGCGGCGTTACCCGCGCCGCGTAGCGTAGTGATATGGTGATGATGATGATGTAGCCTATAACCTTCCTCAAGAATTAATCTATCAGACGCAGAAAGAATTTTACAAATTCGACTGGTAGTTCCTGAGATATCGCGTGCAAACAAACAAACAAAAAACTCTTCCGCTTTTTATTTTGGTAGGTATAGATAATATGTGGATTTGGGTAGGTATAGATAATAGTGGCGATCTGTGGTCTCTGCCTACCCCTATGATGGGATACAGGCGTGAGTTTATGTATGTATGTATAGATAATATTTATAGCCGATCTGAAAGAATGTCTACATGGGGTTAAGCTGCATGGGTAAGTATATCTATCTAACTAAATACCTATGAACATAAAAAGGAGTAATAAATAGGTATCTATACCTAGTTGCCTGTAAGATATCGCACACCTGCCCGCGTCGAATCGTCCAATTCGAGGTTTCATACAATTAATACGATTATAAAAAATTCGTTCCGGTCAATTCTTTCGGCGCGTTCGGCTCCGCTATATGCACTGGCGGTCGCAGACTTTGATTTTGGGGGGTCACTAGTTTTGGTAGTGCGCAGTACCTACCTATTTTTTTGCTGGATCTTAGAGGTTTCTCAAGGATTTTGGGGGGGGGGGGGTCATGACCCCCATGCCCCCCCCCCTCGAACCGCGCATCAAACGCACATAATGTGCGTTCACTTTAAATCACCTAGGATAGAAGAGTTAGGCCTGAGTTAGTTATTTTTTACATAAAGATTTCCTAAAAATAATGTAAAGTAAAAAAACGGAAGTCTCACCTTAGATGTTTTATAATTTAATAAAGTTTTTGATATTTTTTGAAAATATGGAAGCTACTAACTCAGATTATAGTTTTCTTTTTCTTCTTAGGCCTCTTGTCAGTGTTTTTCTTCTTCAAATCTTTCTTCTGGACCTGAAATTAAAAACGAAAAGTCTTCTCAAAATTTGCGATTCTGACGGGATTCGAACCTGATACAATCAACAAAAAAATTACTGAAATTAAAAGTTATACGATTAGGTATCATGCAACCCTATTGTCTGATCAACTTAATTCATAAGACTAATTATGTTATTAATCCCTAATTGGGGGCCTTTATTGTTTCCTAGGAATTCCAAGAGCATGGTGTCACCCAATAGCTTTTTTTAATCTGTTGACTGGGACCACAAACAAAATGATGTACACCATCAGATTTGGTTGCTCAATTGCTCATATCTAGCTTAACAAGACTTTCTTTTCAATGGAACCATTATTAGGAGCTTTTTGTTCAAAAGTCCCTTAACATGCAGCAGAATGTGTCTAGCTCATTTTCATTTCTACTAGCAACTTGGACCTTGACATTGATGTAAAAGACCTAGACGTAGGTACATTCCTGGACCAAATTGGCTAATCATTAAAACAGGCCAGGTCAAGAGTACCTTAAACAGACGAGCTTGCATGAAGAATGTGATGAGTGTGAATGAAGCGAAAGAAGTGTGTCAGGATCGTAGCAAGTGGAGATCTGTGGTCTCCCTATGATGGGAAACAGGCGTGATTTTATGTATGGTATAAGTATGTATGTAAAAGATGTGTGGCTTGAGTATACAGGCAAGGTCTATTCATGGAAATCTCCTTACAACTTGGCTTCTTTACTAATGAAAAAATATTTTACCTTTCCATAACTGCTCAAGAAATGTCCAACATCATTGTTAGTCTTCTTCTTCTTCTGCCCAGTTTTGTGCATAACACTCTTGGATATCATCTGCTGCCGCTCTGCATTATCCTGAAGTTTCTCCTCTTTCCTCTTCTGCATCAGCTCTTTGTAGTTTATGTATGGCTTAGGGGGTGGTTTTGCTCCTGGAAATAATGATTATTCCAGATTTTATCAAATGAAGGCACCCTTTGCATTCACTTGGGAATGTTTGTGACTAGGACCACAGAATAGGTACCTATTTATTTTGTGCTAGGACTATGTTAAGATGTAGTCAGTTATGAATAGGTAACTTTTTAGTAATTTTTATTACAAAAAAAAATTGAGTTAGATTGAGGGCATGTTTTATCTTTGTTATGTAAAGTTTTGATTATTTGCATCCTATACTTATCTATATTATTTGGCAAGTAGTAAAGTAGGTAGGTAGTAAGTAACCAATAAATTCAAATGACAACTGAATACCTACCTAGTGAGCGCTACTCAGTCAGCGATGGAGAAAGATGTGTGTGCAATCAATAAGTTACCTATTTAGAGGTTTGCTTGTGCTAGGCATGCTTTTAGTATTGTAGTGAACACTTTTAAGGATAATCTTCATAAAAAGAATGGTCTGCCAACTAGACTACTTAGCTGAAGGGATACTTACCCAAACTCACAGCAAGAGCTATTTTAGCCTCCTGTTTCTTATTTGCATCAAACCCAGACATTCCGAACTTAACCACCTCATGTCGAATTTTTTTCAGTTCCAAATCTTTCTTTGAAAACTTTGACGAATCTGCTTTTGGATTCACAGTTTCTACAGTGTCAGTGGCTTGCTTCTTTTTAGGTTTATGCGCTTCAAACTTGACAAGTTGAAAGTTATTTTCGGCATTTTTGAGTGCCAATGCAGCTTTTGTCATAACAAGCGACATTCCTTCAATTTCCTTCCTACTAAATAAATACAGAAGTTGTGTTAAAAATTAATTATAACCATCTCCATGATTAACATAACATAACCTAAAATAAAAAACAAACAACAAAAATAGACATGCAGCTGCAGCATTTGACATTGACAATTAAATTAATGACATGCAGTCCAAGTCCTGCCAACTCCAATAAATCCAAGTCGCTAGATTCCATCTGAAAAGTCGCTAGAAAGTCGCTAAAACTGATTCTTACCAGGTGCGGGGGGGGGGTGTAAAAGTAACAATAATTTGTTGATAGAAAAAAAACCCATACGTAAAGGGGTTTCTTATACAAAAAACTATAAAAATTCTTATATAGGTAGGTACCTACCTCATGTACAGTCTGGCAAAAACGGGTAGACATGGCAACTAAAATTTCAGTACCTACTTTGGAAACCCTTTCTCTACTAATCAGGGGCGTAGCTATAGCTTTGTTAAGGGGGGGGGGTCCAAAGGTTCCAAAATACAAAGATCATTGTTAAGGGGGGGGTCCAAGGGTTCCAAAATACAAAAATTGACTAGGTCTCCTCCGAACTCAATGGGCTAAGGGGGGGGGTCCGTACCCCCTAAACCCCCCCCTTATATACCTACGTCCATGCTACTAATCTATGGTAAAGTACAGGTTTCTTGTCTATGGTACAGGTATCGAAGACGTCAATCAGAAGTAATAATCGATCGAGCGAGCGAAGCGAGCGAAGATCTTAGTGGTAAGTTGGGCGATTTTGCTTTGTATGTTTGTATGTTTGTATGTTTGTATGTTTGTATGTTTGTATGTTTGTATGTTTCACGAATTGTTGTTCGAGCATAACTGTCGAACCGTTCATCCAATCTGCATGAAACTTGGTAGGTCAATAGGTTGTGGTAAGGAAATTTACGGTGGAGCATATGAGCTTAATCGATGAAGGGGTTGTGAAGATATTGGGTTCCCAAGGGGGTAAAAAATTATGAAAGTTACACAAATATATTGAGTGGGGTGTCATACGAAAGGGCTTATTTTGTACATTCCAAAATGGTTTTTATTTTTAATCTAGAATGTATAGTTTTTGAAATACGACCAAAGACCAAAAACTACGAAACCAGAGCTGCAAGAGCTCCCGTTTCATAGAGTTTCGATGTCTTCGTAGCTCATTGACTGGTCGGTCTTAAAAAGAGAGTGGCATCGTTGCGGTTTGGTTTACAATGATTTTAGATGCTACTTGATTTATTTTCATGATAAAAAAATTTTTGATAAAAAATGAAAATAATTGGGGTAAAAAAAGTTAAGTAAACAAATATATTGAGTGCGGTGTCAAATGAAAGGTCTTTATTTGTACATTCTAAAATAGTTATTTTTTTTATTCTAGGACGTATACTTTTAAAAATACGACGAGAATTCATAAATATGAAATAAATGAAAAATTAGACACGACATTATGTATTGCATGCATGCTAGTATTTTTTACCATGAAGAGCTAGCGCAATAGGCATAGGGTGGGTTGTCCAGCAATGAACCAGGTAAAATTCAAACGTCCATATCTTTTACATTTTTTTACTTACGGACCTAAGATTTGGCGTGAAGTAAGGTAATTAATCTGGCTAAGATTGTGCATTATTAGTTTATTCATATAATCTTTAGATTTCTTAGAAATACAGATTTAGCAAAAAATGAGAATTGGTTCATTGCGTAACACGGGTGGTACGCATTGAACCAGACCGAATTCTGCAATGAACCATCTATTTACCAAGAGAAAGGGCAATGTTTTTTACTTTATTATTATTACCTATCAGCAAAATTATTACTAACTATGAAATATAAGCCGTTAGAGGTACTGTTAATTATATTTAGGCTTGAGTATCTTAGTCTTAATAAAATCTATGTATTGACATCAAGCAACATGGTTTTTTTTATCTTATTTTGTGTCGGAATATACTACCTACATCGTACGATGATAAACTTCGTCTGTCGTAAAATAATTATCACTTCCTTAATTACAACGGCAGTCCATCCATACCCTACATAATTATATGAAAATTAGACTTCTTTAATTACCTACTTTTTCAAGTTAACTTTTTGTCCTTTCTACCTTTCCATTACTTGCCCTAATACTGTTTTGGTGTGCCGTTTGAAGTCGAAAAATCGCTAGATAAGTCGCTAAATATATTTTGTCGCTAAAACTGATTTTAAGACGCTAACACCATAGCAAAAGTCGCTATTTCTAGCGACAAAGTAGCTAAATTGGCAACACTGATGACGTGCTTGATTTGACATGACTTGCTTGAAGTTCGGATCAATCAATGTCAAAATTTTATTCACATCCATCTTATTTAAATATCAATGTCAACGTCAATTTACGAATTCTGTCCGTATCAGTGTCTCCAACTACACCGTAATTACGGTAGAACTACCGTAATTCTTACCAACCTACCACCTACCGTACTATGCTATTACCGGGTACGGTATTAATTTTCAAACTGAGTGATTCGAGTAATTCAAGAAGGAAAAAGTTGTATCAGTGGAGCTCGATAAATAATCAGCATTTCATCATCATCATTCTCCTGCCCTTATCCCACGCATAAATTATAATCAGCATTTATAATAATAATAATAATATCTTTATTTCAGGCAACCTCTTTATGTAACAAGATGTTAAAATACTTGATATAAGGCCCATAGAATATATACCTTACAGACTAACATTATACAATTAAATCTTAAAATAAGTACTTTATATTATTACTATTTAGTAATTTATGGTTGAACTTTATAATTCCACATGCAAGCATGGACCATTATTATCCAATTTATTAAGTAAGTACTATAAAAAAACATTATTTTCAATTTGTTTTACTAAAAAGTTTAATCTACCGTAATTTTCTAAGAACTACCGTATTTTTAGCCAAGCAAAACCAACCGTAATTTTGACTTAGGCAGTTGAAAACACTGTTCCGAATGCTGTTGGGGTTGTATTGTAGTCCGTCCGTCCTTGTCCTTGATCTTTATCCAAAAACAAAACACACAATATCCCAAAAAAAAGAAATTAATGTAAAGGACAATATAATCAACGAGAGTTGCTCGAAGCTATGCTCCCTCAGAATAAGAAAAACCCTATACCTCTTGGATTGGTTGGCTGTTAAGAGTTTGGAGGCTTTCCTGAGTTTCCTGTGCTGTGTGCTGTGACTTGCTTGTCGTCTGTCTGTGTAAACATAGAAAATGAGACTCGAAAAACACTAAATAAAACCTGTGCTGCGTTCCTCGCTACTGTAAAACAACATTGCAGAATGTTCTAAGAATAGGTAGTGCTCTTTCTGTTTGTTTTTGTATTCAGTTCGTCTGTCGGCCGCGTCCTCACTAAAAATAATGATACCGATTTGTGTGTTGATAATTTTAGAAGGCAAGTAGCGATGCCAACGTCTTACAATAACATATTCATATTTCAGTCACTCGCTGCCTTGTAGTGGTATTCCTGTGTCATAAGATTCTTGACTTTAAAGTTAAAAATTCCTGACCAAAAACTTATAGTCCAACTTGAAGATGAAAAATAAATTTCGAAACACTAGCTCATCAATAAAATGCGGTGATTTGGTATTAACTGAGCAGCCTTTTGCCTTCATTTTGTCCTCCAAAGAAAAAGGAAGCCGATGTGATAATTGTTTGCAAAAGTAAGTACTCACTATCTTATAGCACAGAACATTTAATAATACCTACTACACAGTGGCGGCGTAAGGGGGGGGCGGACGGGGCGGTCCGCCCCGGGCGCCACGCACCAGGGGGGTGTCACCGTGGACCACGGTGAAAAAAAATCCGTACTTTTTTGTAAAATCTACCTTTCAAAGGGAGTGCCAGAGGGTGTTCAAATTGGTATTATCCCAAAGGGGATGTAAATGGGTATTTGAATGAAAAAAATATCATCACGCATTTGTCTTAAGAAAATTCGGCTCTCTTTGCTCGTGGATCTCGCATATAGCTTCATGAGAAGATAACTATTTTGCGAGCAAAATTAGTTATGTCTGACTACAGAATGGAAACCGACAAGCAGCCAGCATTTTCTTTGAACACAGTCAAGTGTTGTCACATGTTGCATTTGTCCTAAAAAAAATCGGCTCAAAAAGTAGGACGCTCGCTTCGTTTTAATCTCGCTTTGCTCGCATATTAGCTTTACTGAGTATTTTGCGACCAAAGTGAGTATAATGCCATGCAGTGCCGGCCTTAGGGGGTGGCGAACAGGGCAATCGCCCGGCCTCGCGCGGCTTGCGGCCCGTTTTCATTCCGTCATATAACGTGTCATGTGTCTTAAAAAATCGGCTCGCTTCGCTCGAATTTAGCTTCATGTCTCTCATTTTAGTCATAGAAACCGACAAGCAACCCGATTTTTCTTTCAGCACCGTAAGCAAAATCAAGTGTCATCTCATTATGTAGCATTTGTCTTTGAAAAAATTCGGCTCGCTTCGCTCGCATTTAAACGGCAGCCTTTTCTTTAAGCACCATAAGCAAACTCAAGTGTCACGTGTTACATTTTTCTTTAAAAAATTCAGCTCGCTTCGCTCGCACTTTAGATTCATGTGTATTTTGCGAGAGTAGGGAGCTCGCTTTGCTCGCATATTAGCTTCAGTATTTTGCGATTATGTTGCATTTGTTAAAAAAAAAATCGGCTCGCTTCGCTCGTATATTAGCTTCAGGAGTAAGTATTTTGCGAGCAAAGTGTAAACCGAGTTTCAAGCCGGCGCGGCGCCTACGTTACAAATATTTGCATATTTATCCAAACGTTTGTGAGAAATTGAGAAATAATTATTTTTTGGAGGGGGGGGGGGGGGGTGCTCAATAAAATACCGCCCCGGGTGCCAACCCATGCTACGCCGCCACTGCTACTACATGCTTATTTACAATGAGAGGCATAGCTTTAAACCAAAAGTTTGTAAATATCTAGAAAAGCCATGAAAATAAGTTTGTGTTTGGTTTGGTCTTATTTCTATTATATTATTATGATATTTAAAAGATGTTATTGCTGCTGTAGACAGGAGCAGGCTAAAAAGTGTCACAATTATTATAATCCAGGTCATTTAGTTAATTTCATTCATTATAACGTACCAAGATACAGTTTCTTAACTAGTTCGGGGGCTGGTGAATACCAAACATGCTGGACATTGTTCTCTGTTGTTTGACACCCCATCTAGTATTAGTATTTACCTAGTATAGTTTTACGGTTGTCTGGAAGTAATCACTATGAGCGATAAGACCGCCGATTGTAGGACATTGTATCTCGAAAATAACCATGAAAATTCTGTGAAAATTGTGTCCTCAGTAAAGTTCTTATTTATTTATTTATTTAATGTATGAAGTATAAACCCTAAAGAACAAACATAAAAAACTCTTAGATTCATAATATAGTAGTAAGAATAGAATTAAGTTATAGTTTTACTATAAGAAGTGATTTTGTTTGCAGATTGAAAGTGCTCAAATGTTCTGGATGCCAGTTTGTTCACTACTGCGGGAGATTGTGCCAAAAAGAAGCATGGGTAGACCACAAGGTATTTTAGATGCGCCCGATTCTGTTTTTGTTTTAAAGGGTATTCTGATTGATGCCATAAAAATTTGATGAAGAGGCCTGGACCGATTTGAAAAATTCTTTTTTTGTTTGAAAGTCTTACTTTACGATTGGTTCCCTAAAAATTTGAGGAGCATCCGTCGAGGATCTTCGGAGTTATGAACAGGAAAGAAGAAAAAACACCCTGAGGGTGCGGAAAATTGCTCAGCTTAATCTACCATTGAAGTCAGTTTTTTTATTTTTTATTCAGATAATTGTGCCAAAAGTTCATTCTTTATCTACTCATTAATCCCATACAAGTTCATTCATAAGAAATTATGTTTCTGATTCCACTATCATTCAACAAAAGGCCTCATAACATCTGTTTCGTTTATCATAAAACCCCAGTAACCATCCAGTAGTAAATACCAAACATACAGAAATAGTTCGTTTGAGTTACGTCAATGCCGACGTAGGTATACAAATTATGAACCACTCCATCATAGGAAATGGCAAACTGCCATGAACCAGTAATGTTCAGTTCTATTGAATGATGGGTGAACCGTAGTAAAAACAAAGCTGAAATAGAAAATCGATACTGCTTTTATTTAAGTAGGTAAGTACTTTTTTTTTTCAAAATGAAAACCTGTGTGCGAAAGAGGTGTGTCAGGATCGTGAAAGAAGAAATACGTGGTCTCTGCCTACCCCTGTGGGAAAGAGGCGTGGTTTTATGTAGGTATGTACCTACCTATGAAAACCTGTGTCACCAAACTGATAGGTACATTATTTACTTAGGGTACCAACCCAAGCTTAAAATGCAAAAAGATTTTTTCAAATCCGACTGCTAGTTCCTTAGGCGCAGGCCAGATAGAAGAGACGGGGCGCAGACATTGTCTCTTCCGCGTCCCTTTCATACAAAATGTGACGGCCGCCCCGTCTCTTTTGTATGTTTTGCGGCGCGACGCTTCTATATACATTTTTTATGAAAGGGACGCAGAAGAGACATGTCTGCGACGCGTCTTCGTCTTACGTCTTTTCTGTATGTCCCGCGCCTTAGATTAGCGCTTTAAAAAAAATAAAAAAAATCTTCCTTTCTTCCGCTTTATTATATTAATCTTACTTTCATAAATGCTAAAGTATCTCTGTCTGTCTGTTAAGTTTTCACGGCTAAACGGCTAAACTATGGTATTAAGATAGGTCGTAGGAGAAGAGCAAATGCTATTTTTTTGTCGCGAAAAACGCAGACAAAGTCGCGGGCATCAGCTAGTAATTATAATTTTTATTACGGGATTTTATCGCGTAGGCACCTTTTACTTATTTTCTTTTCCCGACGTTTCATCCCGTGACCACGAACGCTGTAACGTATTCGAAACGTCGGCGTCGGCGTCGGGAAAAGAAAATAAATAAAAGGTGTAGTACGCGATAAAATCCCGTAATAAAATTATCATTATGTTAACAAATCGCGAAAGTTTAACAAGTTATACCAGCTAGTAATTTAATAATTTTTAATTTTTAGTTGAAAATCTTGACAAGCTCATATTGAACCTGACGTAGGTAATAAGAATTCCGTGGCCGAATTGTTAGGGCACTCCGGCTTAGGGAGGATCGCTTGTAGGTATCATTGCGAGTTCGAATACCGTCGGAATTGAAAATTTTGATAAGATTTTTCTTTTTCAATGAAATAGTAATTTAATAATTTGTTGCTTCCAGTGGGAATGCTCGAACTTCAAGCGGATAGCGCCCAAGGTGCTCCCCGACGGCGCGCGAATGCTATCAAAGATTATCAACAAGCTCACGCGCGGTGACGGCCACCAGCTCCGGGGGTTCTACTCTCCCAACTCATTCCGCATGTGGAAGGATCTTATGTCACGTAAGATACGTCATATTTTAAACTAACTTAAATATATTTTTTTATTTGTTAAGTATAGTGTTAATCCACACTTGGGTATTTACATTTTCCGTGGCCGAATGGTAAAGGCACTCCGGCTAAAGGAGGATCATGGCGGGTTCGAATCCCGTCGGAATTGAAAATTTTGATAAGATTTTTCATTTTCAAATTAACTTAAATATTCTTATCAACGGGATAATTACCATGATTATTGAGTTTTCTTGCTTCCCGATATTTCGACGCAGTTGCATGTGCCATGATCACGGGTAACTGAAGTCTTTGCGAGGTAGAAGGTAGTTATGTGCAGACGAAACGGTCTACCCTCTTTCTCAGTCGTTTACTATTTAAACTAACTTCCGCCCGCGGCTTCGCTCGCGAGGTACCCGAATAAAAAGTAGCCTATGTCCTATTCCCGGTCATTATCTATCTATGTTTTAATTTTCAACGAAATCGGTTTAGTGGTTGTCGAGTTATAGAGGAACAAAACATCCATCGAAACTTTCGCAGTTAGAATATTAGTGTTCTGTGATGTGATGACAAAACAATGCAGGCGTGTGCCAAATAATGTGCCAAATGCATATTTGGCACGCCTACATTATTACTTAAAGATTGCAAGCTCGTCGACGTTTATTAGACACTTACTAGCTTCCGCCCGCGGCTTCGCTCGCGTGGTACGCAACCGGATCATTCAGGGAGTGTCCACATTGCGTTTTCTGAAGCGCGTTTTTGCTACGCGTTGCGAACGCGCGTTTGTATCGATACAAACGCGCGTTTGTATCGATACAAACGCGCGTTCGCAGCGCGTATCCGCGTTTGTATCGATACAAACGCGCGTTCGCATCGCGTTTGTATCGATACAAACGCGCGTTCGCATTGCGTTTGTATCGATACAAACGCGCGTTCGCATCGCGTTTGTAGTTTACTAGTTCGATTGCTAGTTTGCCTGCTAGTTTGTCTGATGTTTGTCTGCTAGTTTGTCTGCTAGTTTGTATGCTAGTTTGTCCCTTATCAAAAGTGTCCAGAAGCTAACGTGTCCCCAAGCAAAAGTGTCCCGAAGCAAAAGTGTCCCGAAGAAAAAGTGTCCCTTAGCAAAAGTGTCCCCAAGCAAAAGTGTCCCGAAGAATAAGTGTCCCGAAAAAAAGTGTCCCCAAGCAAAAGTGTCCCGAAGCAAAAGTGTCCCGAAGAAAAAGTGTCCCGAAGCAAAAGTGTCCCGAAGCAAAAGTGTCCCTTGGCAAAAGTGTCCCGAAGCAAAAGTGTCCCCAAGCAAAAGTGTCCCGAAGCAAAAGTGTCCCGAAGCAAAAGTGTCCCTTAGCAAAAGTGTCCCGAAGCAAAAGTGTCCCGAAGCAAAAGTGTCCCGAAGAAAAAGTGTCCCGAAGCAAAAGTGTCCCCAAGCAAAAGTGTCCCCAAGCAAAAGTGTCCCGAAGCAAAAGTGTCCCGAAGCAAAAGTGTCCCGAAGCAAAAGTGTCCCGAAGCAAAAGTGTCCCCAAGCAAAAGTGTCCCGAAGCAAAAGTGTCCCCAAGCAAAAGTGTCCCGAAGCAAAAGTGTCCCTAAGAAAAAGTGTCCCGAAGCAAAAGTGTCCCGAAGCAAAAGTGTCCCGAAGCAAAAGTGTCCCGAAGCAAAAGTGTCCCCAAGCAAAAGTGTCCCGAAGAAAAAGTGGCCCGAAGCAAAAGTGTCCCCAAGCAAAATTGTCCCTTAGCAAAAGTTTCCCGAAGCAAAAGTGTCCCGAAGCAAAAGTGTCCCCAAGCAAAAGTGTCCCCAAGCAAAAGTGTCCCCAAGCAAAAGTGTCCCGAAGCAAAAGTGTCCCTTAGCAAAGTGTCCCTTAACAAAAGTGTCCCGAAGCAAAAGTGTCCCGAAGAAAAAGTGTTCCGAAGCAAAAGTGTCCCGAAGCAAAAAGTGTCCCGAAGCAAAAAGTGTCCCGAAGCAAAAGTGTCCCGAAACAAAAGTGTCCCGAAGCAAAAGTGTCCCGAAGAAAAAGTGTCCCGAAGCAAAAGTGTCCCCAAGCAAAAAGTGTCCCGAAGCAAGTGTCCCCAAGCAAAAGTGTCCCTTAGCAATTGTCCCGAAGCAAAAGTAAAAGTGTCCCGAAGAAAGTGTCCCGAAACAAATGAAAAACTTAGAGCAAATAAGCAAATTAGCAAACAAACTAGCAGACAAACTAGCAGACAAACTAGCATACAAACTAGCAGACAAACGAGCATACAAAAAAGCAAAGTACAAAAGCAAACCCTGCTTAAACACGTTTGTATCGATACAAACGCGCGTTCGAACCGCGTTTGTATCGATACAAACGCGCGTTCGCATCGCGTTTGTATCGATACAAGCGCAAACCGGGAGTGTACACATTGCGTTTTCTGCAGCGCGTTTTTGAGCTGCGCGTTCGCATCGCGTTCGCAACGCGTTTGTATCGATACAAACGCGCTACAAAAAACGCAATGTGGACACTCCCTCAGGGAGTGTCCACATTGCGTTTTTTGTAGATGAATCAAAGTAAGTAACTACATTGACTAACTAACTGTCCTGTCCTATACGAGGATAAAAAGTAGCTTATGTATCTGTGTATATTCCAAGTTTCATTAAAATCCGTTCAGTTGTTTTTGCGTGAAAGAGTAACAAACATCGATCCATACATTCATCCATCCACACAAACTTTCACATTCATATTATTAGTAGGATAGGATAGAATATACTAGGTAACTGGTTTCCTTAATATTTCGTTTTTCCAAACAGTTTTAGATAAAGGTTTTGTTCCAAAGCAGGCCAGGTCGGTGTACGCTATACAGAAAAAAGTGAAAAAAATCAGTGATTATCGAAAAAATACTCCAACTCCAATTTAAAGCTTAGTTTGACGAGGATAAATGTTTAAAATGTGAAGACTTTTTACAATGGTAACATTTTTCCGGGCGGCCATGACAGTGTAATAGTTCGTAGCTGTCACTGTCACTTGTATTTAGACAGCTTTATGATTTTTTGACAGATTATTTATTGTTTCATTCAACATTCGTTCGTTGTAGGGATGTTCGATATTTCGGATTGTATCGATTTCGTATCACAATGTATCGTAATGCATTGTATCGTATCAGTACGGGGGATTTGATATGATATTTGGTATCGATACAGTATCGAATCAAGACAAGTATGTAGGTACTTTGGTACTTCAATAAATAAGTAAACCGAAGCCTTTATTATTCTATACTATTTAAATAAATACCTACTGGATTTAACATTGTAGGTAGCCTGTGTACCTATTTACTAACCCTGCTCTTTTATTTATTTTAAACAAAAGTTGCAAATCTCGCACATAGCCTGAAGAAAAAGTGACTTTATAAACTCAAAATGTTCATCGATATTTTTCGCTGACTGTTACCTATGACTTTTGGTGTGTTTCATCTGGGAGTCAAAACAATTTGATATCAAAACAATTTCATACAATACTTTCGATCCGATACACCTTGCATGTGTTGTATCGATCCGCTTAATCGTATGCCATAGTATCGATACAAAATATCGGGTGTATTTTAAGACATTGTATCGATACACGCAAGTATTAGATCGTATTGAACATCCCTAGTTTGTTGGATTTGTTTTGTGCGTTTGCGCTGTTTCAGAATATTTCTGTATTTTCAAGTTTTTTTATTCTGCGACCATTGAAATACAGTACCTACATTTTATCTCATTATCAATTAATTATGACGGACAAGGTTCCTGGCAAAAGACGGTCGAGTTGGTCGAAGAAAGAAGTCGTGGCTCCGCAGTATCCGGGAGTGGACGGGAATGACCAGTGCATCCGAACTGTTCCGCCTGGCAAAAGACAGCAAGATTCCAGCAGCCGACAGCCAACCTCCACTAGTTGGAGAGGTACTAGAAGAAGAAGTTTTCAATGTCGGCTACATATATTTTGCTGACGCAATTAGTGTTTTCTATTAGTTTATGACGCAATTACAAAATCCAGAAGCTTTCCTGCATCAAGACTCCAGTATGTGCATGATGTCGTTATACCAAAGGCCTACCCACAGATAACCAAGAAATGGTCCTATCAGAGATTTAGTGGCTACTAGGATTCATCCCAATGAGGTACCTAATCATACCTACTTTTTGTTTTGTAACTAGCAGCGCCCTCATGGCTTTGCCCCCGTGGTGATGGTAATGATGATGATGAAAAGTAGCCTATAACCTTCCTCAGGAGTTTAGCTATCAAATGCAGAATTATTTTTTTAACCTCTCATATGCCGAAACGTAGATCACAACGAGACAATTGATTTTCTATTGTGTCTCGAATCCAATAATAGGAGAGGTTAAATCGGACTGGAAGTTCCTGAGATTAGCGCGTTCAAACAAACAAACTCTTCCGTTTAATTATATTACCTAGTTTAATATAAGTAATGATATGGTAATAATTATCTCACATGAACAGTCTGCTTTTATATAAAAGAATTATTGCAGAACTTTGCCATGGGAGGCAGATGGATAATCTTAACTATCTTTATGCTATCTTAAGATTTGGAAGTCTTTACTTTATTTAGCCTCTTGTTTCACTTGTATTTTTTAAACATAGGTAGTTGACTGAATTATTCATGTTCCTATAAATAAATAAACTTATTCTTATTTTATTTCAGTTACAAGAGCATGAACTCCTATGCAGAAACTGCTGGCTGGTGGCACAACAAAATGTCCAAATCGAGCAAGGATTAGTAATTAAACAGAGACAAAATGAAACGGGTGTAACAGTGATGTTGAATGATTTTACTTTGTACCAGGATGTATCAACAAGGAATGAACCTTAGTGCCAGAGTATTTGAGGAACATAGTATTAAGAACACAAAAGGTATTAGTCACAGACAATACCAGAATATAGAATTATTTACATTTGGGATTTTCTGTTTCAATACCTTCACTAAAAATGAAATGGAGTCTATGCTTTGCTTGAGTTACTTGTTGTATCCAACATTGACCTGTAACATTTATTGACTCTAAACAGGTCAATGCTGGGCTTATTTAGTTCAAAATAATATTGAAATTGTTTTTTGTAACTCCCGTCCAGAATTTGAAAAAAATCTATTCTATGTTTTCAATATGCTCAAAATCTAAGGGCCTTACTTATGAAAGATGTTTATAGTGAAACACTGGTCAAACAGCGTCCTGTCTTTATTTGTGGATAGTGACAAACAGAGACAGGACGTTGTTCAACCAGTGTTCAACTTTAAACATCTTTCATAAGTAAGGGGGTAATTGTTTAACTTCACGTTCTTTCACAAGTAGCCCATGCAAAGACTCTATTTCATTTAAGAGAGCATAGAAGCACCGGCCTCTTACCTGGATGGAATTTTAATTAGTGATGATGTAGTGTAGATGAAGAAAAACAATGAGCTAATATTAATATTAAAAATGGTTTTATTTATTCTCTCTACTTTTATTCCCTACTCATGTAACTAAGCAGCTTTATAGGTAGGCACTACACACATTTTACACTAGGTGACAGGTCTTTGCACTAGGTATAACTTATTTAAAAAAAAGGCTGGAGGTTACCATTGAGAGGTCTACTGCAGATGCTGTCTCACTGTTATTAAATGCTAAATAGGTAAGTAGTTTATAGTATGTAGGTATAGGCCTTTGTCCATTTTCATTTTTTCATTTTGCCAGTGAACCATTTTTCACTTTTACAAAAATTCGTCCAAAAATTATTATAACTAGCTTCATTACCCGAGTTCAATACAAACATTTCAACTAAGTATAATAAACCTTGTTCTTTCTGCTCTGTGAAATAAACAATTCAATAATTCTACACGAACGAACGAACGAAATGCAGCCATTTCCCCTCTGTCAAAATCGAAAAATGACAACAGCTGTCAAGCTCAATACCACCCCGCCGCCATATTGTTATAAGTTTTGTGTTGCTCTTTGTGAGAAAGTTTTTTAAAAACATGTGCTAAACAAAGCAGATTCATAACAAAATGACAGTGGGAAAAGGTTTTATTTAGATTTAGCTATTTATAGACAAATGAACACCGACCTAGCCTGGGCTCTATAGAACCATGAAACAACTCTTTTAAGATAATCTCGGGAACTGGAGGGTATTGGTGAGACCTTTTCCCAGCAGTGGGACAAAACAGGTTAATTGAAGAAAAAAAAGAGAATCATACACTTGAAAATTTTTCCGATAGTAGGTACCTATACTTAGGTAAGTAACATAATATTTTTGAAAAATCTTAGTTCACCTAGATTTTGTTTGTGCAATTTTTGTTGATTTTTTTTAGGGTTCCGTACCTTAAAAGGTAAAAAAAGGAAACCTTATAAGATCACTTTCTTGTCCGTCTGTCTGTCTGTCCGTCTGTCTGTCTGTCTGTCCGTCTGTCTGTCTGTCCGTCTGTCCGTGTGTCACCATCGATTATCTCAGGAACGGGTAGAGCTAGCAAGTTGAAATTTATACCATATACTAAGGTCTATAGTCCCTATTGTGAGTATAAAAATCAAGGTCCTGAGTCAACACTATAAAAAGATATAGGCAAATTTAGGTTTTCGCGAAAACTTGTGAGTACCAAAACTTACCTTAATTATCAACTTTTTTTATTTTTCGGAATTTTTCCTTTACTTGTGCTGGAAGACCTTGCTTGTAACCAAAATTGACAATTCTAGGTCAACCGGAAGTACCCTAGAGGTTTTGGGTCGAAAACCTAAATGGTAGTTCCCGTTGACCTAGAATAACGAAAGGATTTGGCCGGATACTGCCCCAGAAGAGCCGAATATCGAATTAGACTATGCGTCAGAATAATATTATTTAAATAAAATATCACAAAATTAACTGGTACATACAGAATACTTAGATATCTCGTGCCGTGTGGGAATACAATTATGTTATTTTATTAGTAACTTTAGTCACTTCCGGTACTACAGTCCGTAATGCCTCTCCAGACTCACGGCGAGAAGTTTCACCGAGACTTCTCGAAGAACAAACAAATTATCAACACTCTCAATTTTCTCACTCGTGATCTGTTTGAAATCCTTTGTCTCGGCCAAAAATAGGTACCTACCGACACCGAAGCGCGAGAACAAGAAGGCGAGAAACTCCTCACATTCACGCTTCTCGGGTGTTGTCGGGGTTTCTTGCCGAGAGTCTGGAGGTATCACAGAGAATATTTTTATCAGATAGACCTACCTTCTTTTTCGCGGTTGACATGACACTCAAATAGTAAACAAAACAGACGGACAAGAATTTGACAGATGTAAAAGGAATTTCGTTGAGTTTCAGTTGTGTGATTGTGTTGTGATGTGATTTATGAGGATTTATCATATTTTATTTAAAATTACAAAAACTGACGCCTTGGGATATGCATACAGACTAAAATGGAAGTGGGCTGGACATGGCTGGACGTCTACAAGATGGAAGATGGACTAGGAGAGTGACAAATTGGGAGGGTTCAAGAGGTCGACGCTGCATAGGAAGACCATACGCTCGCTGGGACGAAGACATCAAGAAAACTGCTGGACCAAACTGGCTCCAAGTAGCACAAGACAGGGACAGATGGCTGGCTTTGGAGGAGGCCTTCACCTTAGGGGTTCTCTAGTACCTACTTAGATTATAAGCATTAGTGATAAGAAAAAAATGTTAATTATAGAGAAATAAAAGGCTTTTTATTTTATTTATTTATATCATATTTTATTTTAGGTGGTAAGTACAGAATCACTGCACATGAGTGTAGATAATTTTATTGATGAAATTCCCAATTTTTCCTAAGTACTTTTCTTTTTTACTTTAAATTGTAGGTACTGGGAGCAGCTGTGTGCGTCAAGCTGCAACAGCCTCCTTCAGGCGATAGCCGACAGGCCTGACTTTCATCTTATTCAGTCTTGGGAGTCAAGGCATGCCATCTTGGCAACCTATACTTGCCATTGACTGTCCGGTTGTACCTACTTACCACTCAAATGTGCCACCGATTTTTGCCTACCTACTAATACTAACATAATATAAATGAATGATAATATTTTCACGTGAAAATTCCCGTGTGTTAAATAATATATGGATGAAAGTCTGAAATAAAGAATTTTTATTTTAATTTATTATTTTATTTATTTTCCATACCCTAGTTCACTCAAAATTCTGCCAGTCCATAATAATACTTACTAAATAATTATTGTTGGACATTACACACAGCGCCATCTATCCCCAAAGTAAGCAAAGCTTTTACTATACGAACCTAAAAAATATAGTTTCCTAGGTTCATCCGTTCATGTTGGGCGTCACAGCCTGCTGCTTTAAATTAGATTATCTTTTAAATCCCACTTTAAAAAGGAAGAAGATGAATGGAGTCTCACTATAAAATAAAAAAACAAACCCAAAAATCCCAATTTGGTCATGACGCAAGCATTCTTTCCTGTGGGCATCTGTGGGGCAAAATTGTTCTAGGAATCGGCCATGTCTTTTGGCAAAAAGCAAGGTCTTATAACACAAATAACGGAAAAATTCCAAAAAGTTAAAAAAGTTGAAAATTAAAGGGTGTTCCCATACATACATAGTTGACGCCAATTAAAATTGTCCTCCGAGTTGTATGGGCGCTCATACAATTAAGCGTATACGCATAACTAGCTTAATTGGCACCATGGCTAGGTACGGAACCCTCGGCGTACGAGTTCGACTCGCACTTGACCGGTTTTTATATATATTTTAATGATTACAGATTATTCCGACCTAAAAGCTGATACAAAAAGGATGGAGCATTTCATCTCGCTATGTGGGGTGCTACACGAGTTTCTAAAAGACATCTCACTGCCGAACAATGTTGAAATGATGGGACTGTATGGTAGGGTAAGTGTTACTGTACAATTTAGTTGTATGTATGTATGTTCATATGATTGGTGCTCTAAAAGAAAGAAAATGTTTGAAAAATAGCACCTATACAAAAGTGTTTTTTTTTTTACCTGGCATGTCCCACTGCTGGGCAAAGGTCTCCCCCAAAATGAATTATATTCGTGGAATGGTGTGAAATTGCCAAGGACAGGGATGAGAAATTTTTTTAAAGGTTAAAAAATCTCCTTCCTAAAAGAGACAGAAGAGTTGTTCAGTCTCATTGTTTTAGCTTACTTCGTTGTTTTATGAAAAAAACCAGTCAAGTGCGAGTCGAACTCGTACGCCGAGGGTTCCGTACCTAGCCATGGTGCCAATTAAGCTAGTCCGCTTAATTGTATGAGCGCCCATACAACTCGGAGGACAATTTTAATTGGCGTCAACTATGTATGGGAACACCCTTTGATTTTCAACTTTTTTAACTTTTTGGAATTTTTCCTTTATTTGTGCTATAAGACCTTGCTTTTTGCCAAATTTCGTTATTCTAGGTTAACGGGAACTACCATTTAGGTTTTCGACCCAAAACCTCTAGGGTACTTCCGGTTGACCTAGAATTGTCAATTTTGGTTACAAGCAAGGTCTTACAGCACAAGTAAAGGGAAAATTCCGAAAAATAAAAAAAGTTGATAATTAAGGTAAGTTTTGGTACTCACAAGTTTTCACGAAAACCTAAATTTGCCTATATCTTTTTATAGTGTTAACTCAGGACCTTGATTTTTATACTCACAATAGGGACTATAGACCTTAGTATATGGTATAAATTTCAACTTGCTAGCTCTACCCGTTCCTGAGATAATCGATGGTGACACACGGACAGACGGACAGACAGACAGACAGACAGACAGACGGACAAGAAAGTGATCTTATAAGGGTTCCTTTTTTAGGGTTCCGTACCTTAAAAGGTAAAAAAAGGAACCCTTATAAGATCACTTTCTTGTCCGTCTGTCCGTCTGTCCGTCTGTCCGTCTGTCTGTCCGTCTGTCCGTGTGTCACCATCGATTATCTCAGGAACGGGTAGAGCTAGCAAGTTGAAATTTATACCATATACTAAGGTCTATAGTCCCTACTGTGAGTATAAAAATCAAGGTCCTGAGTCAACACTATAAAAAGATATAGGCAAATTTAGGTTTTCGTGAAAACTTGTGAGTACCAAAACTTACCTTAATTATCAACTTTTTTTATTTTTTGGAATTTTTCCTTTACTTGTGCTGGAAGACCTTGCTTGTAACCAAAATTGACAATTCTAGGTCAACCGGAAGTACCCTAGAGGTTTTGGGTCGTAAACCTAAATGGTAGTTCCCGTTGACCTAGAATAACAAAATTTGGCAAAAAGCAAGGTCTTATAGCACAAATAAAGGAAAAATTCCAAAAAGTTAAAAAAGTTGCAAATTAAAGGGTGTTCCCATACATACATAGTTGACGCCAATTAAAATTGTCCTCCGAGTTGTATGGGCGCTCATACAATTAAGCGGACTAGCTTAATTGGCACCATGGCTAGGCACGGAACCCTCGGCGTACGAGTTCGACTCGCACTTGACCGGTTTTTTACCTTTTAAGGTACGGAACCCTAAAAAGCACGGAAGAAAAGACAAAAAAATATTGTACAAAGCACTGCAAAAAATTAGGAAGATTTGGTCTCATTCCCTTCATTATTACACCCGAGCGAAGCCGGGGCTGGCAACTAGTCTTATATAAATACCTGTCAATTTCAGATGGTAATAAACAGCTTCAATATCCTCGACACGGATATGAACTCCATCGGTACAGGAGTGTATCTGGCTGCCTCGACAATGGACCACGATTGCGAGCCCAACGCCGTCGCTACCTTCGACGGGAAAACGCTCAATGTTCGCGCTGTGAAGGACATGCCTAATATGGACTGGAGACAGGTATACAAATAAATATTGTTGGACATTTCACACAGCTCCATCTAGCCCCAAACTAAGCAAAGCTTGTACTGTGAGAACCTGATAACTGATAGAATACAAATACCTTTTGTAAATACATACATAGAATACTTTATATCACCCAGACACAGAACAAACATCTATGTTTATCACATAAATGTTTGTCCTGAGCGGGAATCGAACCCACGACCTACAGCGCAGAAGGCAGAGCTACTACCAACTGAGCTAATAGAGGCCAGTCAAGTCATGAACTCCATCGGTAGAGTGTATCTCGCTGCGTCGACAATGGACCACAGTTGCGAACCCAACGCCGTCGCTACCTTCGACGGGAAAACGCTCAATGTTCGCGCTGTGAAGGACATGCCTAATATGGACTGGAGACAGGTATATGAACTCCATCGGTAGATTGTATCTCGCTGCGTCGACCATGGACCACAGTTGCGAACCCAACGCCGTCGCTACCTTCGACGGGAGAACGCTCAATGTTCGCGCTGTGAAGGACATGCCTAATATGGACTGGAGACAGGTATATGAACTCCATCGGTAGATTGTATCTCGCTGCGTCGACAATGGACCACAGTTGCGAACCCAACGCCGTCGCTACCTTCGACGGGAGAACGCTCAATGTTCGCGCTGTGAAGGACATGCCTAATATGGACTGGAGACAGGTATATGAACTCTGTACAGGAGTGTATCTCGCTGCGTCGACAATGGACCACAGTTGCGAGCCCAACGCCGTCGCTACCTTCGACGGGAGAACGCTCAATGTTCGCGCTGTGAAGGACATGCCTAATATGGACTGGAGACAGGTATATGAACTCTGTACAGGAGTGTATCTCGCTGCGTCGACAATGGACCACAGTTGCGAGCCCAACGCCGTCGCTACCTTCGACGGGAAAACGCTCAATGTTCGCGCTGTGAAGGACATGCCTAATATGGACTGGAGACAGGTATTTTTACCCTACTGCCCGCAGCAAAGAGGGTTATGTTATTCGAGTGTATGGATGTATGTATGTCTATTTCGTCTCGATTGCTTGACGTCTTTTGATTTGACTTGATTGTAGGAGTACATGCATAATATAGTAGAGAAACACTGATAATTTTAGAGGTTTCTAATGTGATGCGACCCGTGCGAAGCCGGAGCGGGTCGCTAGTTGGCAAATAAATTAATTTGTAATAGTACCTATGTGAAAAATATACAATGGGTTTGGTATTGGTATCAAAATAAAATGAATTAATAAATAAATAAATTCGCTTCAGATCCGCATTTCCTACATCGACCTGATGAAGACCCCGCACCAGAGGCAAACGGAACTACTGATCAACTACTACTTCCTATGCCAGTGTGACAGGTGCATGGGTAATTGCTTTAGATGTGCTATGCATGACCCATTCATCCATTCAAAAAATTTAGGCCAAGCCCATCACACACACAGCAGATAATATTATGAAATATAAATCTTGAGATCGCGCCTATACAAATTCTATGGAGGACCACACACAGCGAATATAAATTACGAAATATGTTTGGTGCGATCTGTCAAGATTTATATTTCATAAGATATATTATGGTGGATGGCACAAACTTAGGGAGGCCTATATCCAGCAGTGGGTCAAGTCGGGCTGTGGATGATGATGATGATGATGAAAATATATTATCTGCTGTGTGTGTGGTGCGCTTTACTAGATGATTTATACAGTGTCAGGAGGCAATCTTTGCCCACACTTAACGGGACACTGTAGTGCCTGGGATATTGTTTGAGATGGAGTAGGCTTGCCGAGCACCTACACCATCCTCCCAGCTTACCGGCCATATCCACAGGAAAGACATGGTCAATAAGTGTGGGGCTGACTAAGCCGCGGGTTTCCTCACGATGTTTTCCTTCGCCGTTTAGAGCTCGTGTTAATGTGCATATAAATTTTTCGAAACGAAAAAACCATTGATGCACGGCCAGGATTCGTACCCACGACCTTCGGATCGAAGGTCGAGGTATAACCAGAAAAGAAATTGTTAAGGTCATTGTGTGCATGAAATACATTCATTTGTATCCTATTTCCATTGAATGAAATACTTGCTTACGCTCGTATCAAAATAGTATACTTAAGTAATTATTCTATAAAAAAAAAGTAAACTAAAATAACTTTATGTTAATAATAGGATACTTTTTGTAGGGTCACGTTAGACTAAACAAACAAAGCCACATAATGGCGCGTCCATACGTTCGCGTGCAAACAGGCATTCAGCGGGCATATTATTATCTTCTTTCGCGTTCGGTCTCCTTGAGATGAGAGTGACAGAGCTACTAGAATGCACGCGAGCGTGTAAACGGGCCATAACACTCAACATTCATTATAGGTTTTTAATATTAATTTCTTTCAGATGAAACACAACTGAAATACGTCCACGCAGCAAAATGTTTGAACAACGAATGCGATGCCCCTGTCACAATAAAATGGAAGGATGATCTACAACTAGTTCGAAAAGACACACAAGAGGAAAATAAACCCATAGAGAACGGAGGAAAGTGCAATGAGATACATGGAGAGGATTTTGAGGGTGTCAGATGTGAAGAATGCGGTACTAAATATACAGAGAAATATATTGATCGATTTGTAAAGGCTATGGAGTTGACTGAAGCGCATCTGAAGAATATGCAAGGCGCTTCTGTGGCTTGTATCCTTTTATAAACTGTTTTTGACGTGTTAACGTCTTATAAAACGATGAACGCCGGCTACACGCACGAAAGTGTCACGTTCCGCCTGAGCCGAGTGCAAGCGAGAGCGCAGAACAAGCGATAGAGAGGAACGATCGGCCTAAGCGTTCGGCAATTCATAAAAGTAGGTAGGTATGCAATTTTTCATCAAAGTTTTCTTATGACGTTAACACGTAAAATTATCGTCCGTAAACTTTTCACACAACCAGTTTTTTTACCCGACTGCGCAAAGCAAAGGAAGGGTAATGTGTTTATTTTAATCTATAGCTAACATCAAAAATATTTCAACTAGCTTGCGCCCGCAGCACTATAATAGATATTATTGAAAAAAATTATAAGATTATTGAATGAGTTTCGAGAAAATCCAAACAATCACGAACTTACAGATTTCTATTATTAAAACGAAAGAGGGATAAGTTCACAGATAGAAGTATAATTTTATTATTGACCCTGAATTTTTTGAATCCAAGGCCATCGATTCAGTTTTATTTAAAAAGAACTAGATGGCGCTGCGTGACCCAATCCTAGAACGCGCTATCGTTGCGTTTTGTGAACTGTGGATCTCGCGTATTCAGACTAAAAACTTTTGAATATCCATAGGAGGATATTCTATCCCACTTCTGATATTAGAGATTTTTGCAAGGACATCACTTTTTTGGTGTCTTCGTTCGGAAGGAATAGGATGAAGTTATTTTGATTCTTGACTTGAATTGATACGGTGACTGATTGTCAAAATATTCAAAATCGTATGTGTAGTGTAAGCGTTGCAAAAAATCCTTCTAAAGCATAGGCTTACCAATGAAACGAGTACGAAAAAATAAGAATATCTATTTGGACATGCCAAAATCTAAAAGAATTCGTACCAGTTATTGTTAGAAAACTGACGTGATCGAGATGGTTTTTAACTGTAGGTATTTTATGAAGCTGATCTTCATAAAATACAGTTAAAAACCAGGCGTATGAAGATCCATCATGGATTTTTCATTATTTTTTTAGGGTTCCGTACCTTAAAAGGTAAAAAAAGGATCCCTTATAAGATCACTTTCTTGTCCGTCTGTCTGTCTGTCTGTCTGTCCGTCTGTCTGTCCGTCTGTCCGTGTGTCACCGTCGATTATCTCAGGAACGGGTAGAGCTAGCAAGTTGAAATTTATACCATATACTAAGGTCTATAGTCCCTATTGTGAGTATAAAAATCAAGGTCCTGAGTCAACACTATAAAAAGATATAGGCAAATTTAGGTTTTCGTGAAAACTTGTAAGTACCAAAACTTAATAATAACCAAAAAGTTGATAATTAATATCAACTTTTTTTATTTTTTGGAATTTTTCCTTTACTTGTGCTGTAAGGCCTTGCTTGTAACCAAAATTGACAATTCTAGGTCAACCGGAAGTACCCTAGAGGTTTTGGGTCGAAAACCTAAATGGTAGTTCCCGTTGACCTAGAATAACGAAATTTGGCAAAAAGCAAGGTCTTATAGCACAAATAAAGGAAAAATTCCAAAAAGTTAAAAAAGTTGAAAACTAAAGGGTGTTCCCATACATAGTTGACACCAATTAAAATTGTCCTCCGAGTTGTATGGGCGCTCATACAATTAAGCGGAATAGCTTAATTGGCACCATGGCTAGGTACGGAACCCTCGGCGTACGAGTTCGACTCGCACTTGACCGGTTTTTATTTTAATTTAATTGTAAATATTAATAAAATCCTTGACTCTATCCCAGATGTGGATGTGTGCAAGTATTGCTTGGACCGGCATGAAGGTGTGTTGCATCCTTTGAACGTTGCTCACGCGCAGACATTAGAGCACGCGTTCGACGCGCTCATACAGGTGCAGCTGTGGGATCAGGCGTGCGAGTGCGCAAGCAAACTCGTACCTTGCTTCAGGTGAGAACAGCATTTTTCGAAAGCATTCGATTTGAAGCTTTTCTTCAAAAACTTTAAATCTAATGTAGCCGAATTATGTGTGAATCGCCCCTCCATATGATGCAATCTATTTTTAAAATTTTTTGGTGAAAATTTTAAGTCATGTGTTTGTTTTGTTTAATTTTCCAATGATATCTATAATGGTGGCTATAAAATAGACCTAATTTACTTGGATTAGTGAAAATAAAGTTCCATAGTTAGTAGCTGTTAAACTTTTAAATTAAATTAAAATTAACGTTAAATTGTCGGTCCCGGCTTTTAAGTCGTTAGGCCATGACGGAGGCCTTTAGACGGCCTAAAAACTCCGTCACCAGAGTTCGCCACTTACTTACTTTTAAGTAGTACGCATATTGTGTGTGTGACTACGGAACCCTGGACGCACGGTTGATCGGTTTTATTTTTTACTGGATAATATTACTTTTCTTATTTCATTACAGATTTTACTACGGCGACACAAATCCGCTACTCGGCCTTTTATATCTGAAGTACGGGAAGATTCTTCTATACAAATCTGATGTGAGCAACGCTTTGAAACAGCTGAAACACGCTGAGAAAATACTGAAGATCACACATGGAGAGAAACATCCGTTATATAGAGAACAGTTGGTGCCGCTGCTTCAGCAAGCAATCGCAGAGTCTTGATAACTGCATTATTAATCTGCTATCCACTAGCTAAAACGCCATTGACATTTGGTAAAATTTCACTTTTAAATGCTATGTTAAAAGCTCAAAATTCTCTATCGATCTGTCTTGGAATTGGATTCCTATCGTTAATAGTTTTCGAATTAGAGATACTAAAGCGGCAAGCGCGAAGCAAAATAGTAAAGCGGCGCGTTTTTAGCGATATCTCAAAAAATGGTTTTGTCAGATAACTGCGCTTTAGTTAGCGGACGGCAGAAGTGCAAAAGTTGGAAAAAAAACACAGTTGGTCACTTGCTCATACGAACTTACTTTCCTTAATGCGAAAGATTGTGAGGATGTATGGATGTCTGGATGAATAGATGTGTGGATGTTTGTTATTCTTTCAAGCAAGAACTACTAAACATACCTATTATAATGAAACTTAGAATATACATTGTTTATGACCTGGAATAACACGTAGGTAGGCTACTTTTTATCCGGGTACGTACCTACCACGGGAGCGAAGACACAGGCGGAAGCTGGTTATTCATCATGGTCTTACAAGCCTCGTAGAGTTCTGATGGGTAATCTGTTGTTGCTGCTAAAGACTTGCTTTAATAATAGAATATGAAAGTTTTGAAAATAATATATGATCTTACTTTCAAAACTTTCGTGAGTTGTACTTGACAATGTATAAACACACTGGAATTACTCACGTAAAAATATCGTCGAGTTAGACACCCACAATGTTTCGATTCATCCGCAGAATCTTCATCTGGGTAAGGTCGGAGTTGCGGCCAAATTATTAAAAACGATGTTACATTTAGTCGACTCTAACTAGATTAGTGTTCTCATTGTTTGGTCTTTGAAGTTCAAAAGAATACTTACTTATATTTAAACGTGAACCTCACAACGAAATATTTAAAGCAATATTTTTTCTTGTAAGTACCTATGTAATCTTTAGCAAGTTTTATTGCAACTCCAGCCAAACATTTCCACAAAGAGACAAACCTCAAGTTCAATCGAATGTGTAGAACTGGCATAAGCAAAGTGTCCACTGGCAATAAATCTTGCACAAGTTGACTTGCGCAAGCGACTTCCTACGTGAAAACGCTCGCACAAGTAGACTTCTACACGTTTTATTGACTTGCCAAACTTGCTGCAAGTCCCACGTGTATGCAAATAGAAAAATTGCTGTGAGTGGAAACTAGTCAATTGATTTCTGCAAGAAATTGTGAAAGCTACTAGCCAGTGGACACTGCTTTAGAATAAAACTTGCTAAGCACAGCTAGTTATACAAATACCTCATAAAATAGCTGTAAGAAAGTCACAAGGCTGCGTTGCAATAATTTGGGTTAAGTTTTTGAATAAATAATTATAAAAAAAAGTTTTTTCCTTTGTAGAGGTTCCTATTTTATTTATAGCTGAAGTGGCTACTAGATTTATAATCTCTAAAATCTTATTAATCAATAGAGTTGGATGGAGTTAGCATGGCATAAACTAGCATAGGTAGGTATCTACTGCATTTTTGTCGGTAAATTAATAGATGTACCTACACACAAGACATTGGTTGTGCTAGTACATTTACAAATCCCGATTATATAAAGGTCAAAACTTTGGGTCCTTTTCTTTTGTAGTTAGAATTTTTTTTTCTAAGTAAACTATTGGTTAATTTTGAAGAAAAAAATAATTGCATTTTTAGATTCTTGAAACAAAGGTCAGTTAGCCTGAAAAATAAACTTTTGTTCAAAAAAACAACTGTATTTCGACCAGCCGCCCTATCACGTATCTTGCAATAGCAAAGCATAAGCAAAAATCGCACAATTTTTGCTCTCAAATTGCTAATTCGTATTACCTAACCACGATAACAAAGCCATCGAAAACTATCGACAGTGCTGCCTCTACAGGACAATCGGTAACTCAAATGTGCATTGTTCTTTACAAAGCTGTAGTGTTTTGGTATTACGTATGCTTTTGACAGCAATAATAAAGCAATTAGTAAGCAATTTCAACTGTCAAATTGCGAGGACCTTTGTATCGATTGTTATACGATTGCTTTGCAATTGCCAAGAAATTATTTACTTTGTTTGTGTCTCATCCTCCTATTATTTGATAACAAATGATGGTTAGTTCATAAAAACCTATACCACCGATGTTCTATCACTTATCAAAGCCAATAAACATCTTTTACTTATCAATATTATTGTACGAGTGTAATTAAATACCTTACTAGTACCTATTAGCTAAAAATAGATTGTGTTTGATGTGATGTGATGACTGACCGTTCGACATGGTTTGTGTTCATCTCGCATCTTGTTGGAAGCAGAGAAGAGAAGAAATGAAATCCTCCACACAGTACCTACACCTTCCCACGGCTGCGACGTAGTTTTCGAGATCAAGCCAATGCTTTAGATCTTGTTTAGATCTGTAGGAATCTTCGTCACTAACAGCCTGCCTAACTATAAAGTCTGTTTGAACACGGTCAATCACAACACAAATTTAAGTTCACTCAGTTTATTTTTTGGTAAATATTTCCCGTAGGTATTAGAACTTTTGCGTGCCTGACCGATAGCTGACAAAGACTGGCCTGGCTCTACTTAAAACTGCTAACACTGCAAACACTTATTCATACTTAGGTAGGTACAGTGTGCCTAATATTTCCGACGCTGCTCATTCGACACTCTTGTTTCGATTAACAATTTCAAGGACAAACGAACGAACGAATTATGCAAACGAAATCTAACACAAAACTTTGTTACAAAAGTTATTTTGTCCAACTGACTTCATCCATGGTTCACTTCAGAGCACTTCACAGTCCCATTATCTGATGCACTTAAACATTTGGTGGTAGGAATACCATGCCACGATATTTTTTTGTAGAATTTGAATAGCTTTTTGATTGTAAACAAAATCACAGCTGTTTCATTCGCATTACGCTTTAGTTCCAGCGATTGCTACTCGATCGCGATGGCGCTAGTATCTTCGCAATAAGTGTATTCCAACAATCAACGAGCGATCAGCAATCGGTCTCGTACGTAATACCATTTTTTTTGACGTCTAGCGATCGATTGCACGATAGCTGCGCGATAATTGTGCGATGATTGCTGATCGCAAATTTTAGCTAATAGCCCTACAGGAATACTTTTCCCGAAGTAACTTACCAATCAGTCCATAGGGATTCCCATGAACCTGGCATTACAGCGACTTTTAATCTCGCATCCTGTGTGTGTCCTAAATTTTTATTTGTAAGCTTGTCTTAATGATTAGAACATCAAAGAATTCTAACCTTGTCTGTCATGATGATTAAAGTACCTAATTAACAGAATGGGTTATACCTAAGTCTGTGTGTCTGCCAACTCAGTAAACTACAGCCAAAAACAATGTCTGTCAGGGTAACACACATTTATTTGTCTGTAAGTATGTACATGTAGGTACTACTCATAATCAATTCTAAAATTAAAATCAGAATACACTGGGGAGGATCTTAGGAGAGTTTGTCTGTATGTCCTTGAGTATCTTGATGTCTGTATGTCCTCCAGATTTCGTCAGTATGTCCTTAGTAAGAATCAGTGTCATGTCTCTCCCTCTTCCTAGGTGGAGCCTCTGCATCTGCCTCCAAGACTTTCATCCGGACACCACATATTTCAGCTCCATGTAAAGTTTTGATTGCCTTGTCAGCTGCTTGTGTTGTAGCATATCGAGCATACCCTACGGTCTTATTAGGCAATGTGTAAACATTGATCATGTCGCCGAATCGACAGAATACATCACGCAACACAGTTAAAGGGGGAGGTGATGGCTTGCAGATTAAGAAACATCGTTTAGCTACCGGACTGTCGATATCTGCCAAAGGCTTAGGGTCAGGGAGCTTGACGCTGCAGTAGTTAACATCATTGCTGTCAATAGCATTATTGTCCACCCCAGAACCAGTAGCCTTCTTTATCAGCTTAGAGGCCTCTGCTATAGCTTCGGCAAGCTGAACCAAATCTGGAGTATTGGTATTAGCAGAATTTGCTATAGCATTCCTCAGCTTGGACACGGCATTCGGAATTTGGTTATAGTCATTCCCGTGACAGCCAAAATCTTCATTACCACCAAAGTCGGGCTTCACAAATATCATCATACCTGGTGGGTACTCAAACTCATTCAGTTTATCCACAGCATAGGCAGCAGATCTGGGATTAGAATACACCACAGTTCCTTTGCCAACATTCCGGACGAGGTCCACATAGTATTTACATCTAACCATGCCTGGTATCAGATCAAACAAACGCTCCATTTGCCTGTGGTTGAAATGTGGACAGCACATGTAAACGATACGAGTGAAACCATCAGGAGGAGCATATGTGTTTAGCATCGGTATGAGGCTTTGTTGAGGGTGCAATGACTGAGAAGATCTAGCCAAGTTATCAATATGGGATTCGAAGGCGGTTTCTGGCCGTTTCTGTGATTTCGGCTTGGCAAATACTGCTCGGTACTTCTTGTTGCATTCTTCGAATGCGCGAGCGGCTTGCGAGAACTTTGCGTACAAAATGTACGCAAAACCTTTCGATTCGCCGGTCTGATGATCCCTCTGAAGTATTATTGAAGTGATATGACCATAATGCTTGAATTCGTCTTCAATTTCAGATTCCGTCATAATCTTAGGCACTGTGACAAACAGTCTTCTATATTTTTCCGTATCGTTATCGGCCACTTCCGAGCGATTAACGGCAACCATTACCTTCAATGGACGATTCGAACCGTGTATTGTTTTGAAATTCATTGCTTCCAATGCATGCGCTGCTTCGGTCGTTTTAGAAAATTTAATGAAAGCTACACCTTTGGAATTCCCTTCGCTATCATGAGGTAGTCGAATCTCCTCAATCTCACCAAACTTAGAAAATGCATCTCTAAAAAGCTCTTCATTGAGCCCTTTTCCACAAGCAATGAATAATCTTGAATACATAGGCCAATCACCAGCTGAATCTTCTCTTCGCTCATACTTGCGAGCTGAATTCATTTTTGTTAAATCCACAGCACTCCTCTTCAGATCCTGCAACAACGCAACAAATTAATAGCTACGAGTTACGAAAAAGTCGAAACACAAATTCAAGTTGTTTTGTTGAATGAATTCCAGACATTCCAGTCCAGATTTCTGACTGATTCTGTCTTGTTGTCTGTGCTTTGTTTGCTTGCTTGCTTTGTTTGTTCGTTCCTATCCTATTTGATTTGATGGACCTTCTTCACATACGGCATTGATAGACGTTGACACGCGTATTGATGTATGTGTAGAGGGCTTATACGCCTGTATTGTTTACGCCTATCAACGTATGTAGGTACACGCCGATGTCAATGCTGCGCCATGCATTGCGATTTTTTTTCTTTTTTATGCATGTATCAAAGGGATACGCCTGTGAATCTCTGCGCGTGTCCAACACAATCGCCATTCACCGTTGATTTAGGTAATCATCGGAGGACAGCCGCCGAGCGAAGACGTGGCGGCGTTGTTTTGTTGTGATGCTGGAGTCCGGAGCTGTTCAATGGAACTCCTCATTATATAGGCTGACGGATATTTGTCAATATCGGACTACAATTTATTAATGTGAAGGTTACAGTGAGCTGTTCTAATGATGGAGTTAGGAGCTGTATAATGAAAGTCCTCAGTGAATAAGTAAAGCATCTGTGTTGAAATAAATTGACAAAATGATTATAAACTACCTACAATTAAATGAATGTTAGCAATTTAGCATCAGATATCAACTACACGTCCACGTCCATCTTGAAAATGATTGAAAATGATCACGGACGGACGTATGATGTGTGGATGCTTGCACGTTGAACGTGGCGTATACCTTGCCGTATGCGTATAGGTCCAGAAATTCACATACGCCGGCCGTTATCAATACCGTATATGTAGAGGAGCCATGTGGTTTGTTCATTACTTGGTTGAAAGCAACAAACACACAACCAGTGCTGCCAGTGCCAGCAATTTAACTCAAAAAAGCCTCCTTAAGGGGCCTTTCACTCTTCAGCGTGTCGCCGGTCGCGTCCGCGAGTTGACCATTCACAGCACAGAGAAATTCGAAAATTCAAAATTCTCTGTGCTGTGAATGGTCAACTCGCGAACGCGACCGGCGACACGCTGAAGAGTGAAACAAGCCTAAGGGTAATCATGTTTTCATTTCTCTCTAGCTCATATCATTTCACCAATCTGTAAGTGAGCTACCTACTACGAAAATAGGCAAGTTAGTAGGCACCTAGGTATCGTTTTTAAATAGTATTTCAAGATTAGAACTCTAAGCCATTAATTTTGAAACAAAAGACTCCCCTAAAGCTAAATAAACTGATAACACGAGCGAGCGAAGCATCTCTGCTTCAGCTTGAGCAAAAATGTTTTCGTTTGTCCGCCGTCTGTCGGTCGTACGTCTGTCTGTCTGTCTCTATAATAGGGGTGCTCTAGGAGAACATATTGTCGTCGGGGATTTTTGATTCGGGGGTAGCCAGTCACCAGTCCACGCGCCGAGCCGACAATGCCCTTAACCGTCCACCCCAAAACAGCGCGATTTACGCGCACCAGCCACGCGCGGCATACTCAACAAATCCGATTACTGCAGAAAAAGTACTATAGCTAAATCAAAATAAAAAATGTCTGTGAAACCATGATAAATATAGCTAGAAACCATCCTTTCCTTATTTTTATCATAATTCTAAGAAGCTAATACGAATAACAATAAGAAAATAAACAATGAAATTTCCAAAAAAAACGGCAAAAAATGTCGTATCTTTTCAAGCTTCAAATTACAGTTTTCTCGTTTTCAAACTTTAATTATCATACACCATCGTAAACATTACACCCTTAGCTTTAATTTGATGTATAATTCTTGTGGAATTACGTTGTAAAATCAAAGTACTTACAAGATTTATTCAGACCGTTCACTACACACAAAATCGCAAACAAAAACTGACCGACCCTTCCCACAGATTATTTTTTCTCTCAAAATTTTTTCATTGCCAGTACCTATTGGATTTTTTCCCCAAATCTGTAGGGTAGTTCAATCAGCACCATCTAGTAGTGAGTAGCAGAACAAAAACTGTCAGTTTACCAAGCATTTACGTTTAGAATAGGGGACGAGACGGCCAACAGTCCGCGGTTCATATTTCCCCCAGGAACTGTTCACACGATAGTTGTTAGTCGCAAAATATGAACCGCGGACTGTAAAGTGGGTAGGTAATAGGTAAGTACCTACTTGATATAGTACTTCCTCCAAAAAGGGGTGAAAAGGGGACTACAGGATATCTCCGCCAACATCCGATTTCATTGGTTCTTTTTATAATTGAAAGGTTGGGTTTTATTAAATAAATTGCTATCAAAAAATTTTGGTGAGGATCTGTTTTTTTTTGTATGTGGGGCAGGCAGGCAGGATCTCTAATTTGAAGTTGGTAACACTGATGCAAACACAAACAAGCAAGCAAGCAAAGCAAGCAAGACAAACGACAAACTGGTGAAGAAGACAAATTTTACTATTTTGTTGTTGTTATCATTATTTTAGACTTTTTCTATTCAAAATCATACAAACTACAGTTTTTATCGTCGGGGCTTCAAGTTAAAATCATCCGTTATCTGTTACAAAAAGATTCCATGGAGTAGACAATCTGTGCTATCTCGTCTCGTCGTATTGTATACCAACGATGTGGCGCCGTCAAGCATGTCCAATGAAGTCAAAAGGCTGTAGGCGATCGATGCGGACGCTTCTCTGCCTGATGTTTACTTCGACTCGGGACACAATCGTAAACATTGACTGAAAATGTTCTGACCTACCTTCGGAAAAATTCTAGTCTGTTCTATACCCTCAGCTGAGAATTTGAAATTGGAACAGTTTGGACTGTGAAAGTGAAAATGTTTATAAACGCTAAATATGAGAATAGGCTGCTTCAGCAATGCAGCCCAGTGAGTCGAAAGCAATCAGTGCTGGTGACGGCAGACTACACAAATGGAGACAGGTTCACCCCATGCCGGGCTGGGAATAATTGGAAAACTACATTTCAAGGTAAGCGATGACAAAATTTCTTCAACTTTAGTCTAAATAGTGTATGCTAAAAACTGTTCCTGGAGACTTAATCCGGACTTAGAAGTATAGGTCTTTCTCTTGATCAATTATTAACATTAAAATAGTACAAAAAGTGTAGGTACCTACATTGTGCAGACTTCAAGGATTTCTTTTTTAAATTTCATTTACAAATGTTTCATAGATAAGCAATAATTTCTGGTCAATCTATGAAAATTTACTCAATTAAATATTAAAAAGGTGCTTATATTATTTGAAGTACTTGTGATGTGGAGCTTGCTTAGTTGGTCTCCATAGATTTCCGAAATTATGTTTGTTTGTTGGTATCTATAAAATTTTTAAGAGCTATGATTAAGGCCTTCAGGTAGCCTGAAAACTCCACCAGACTTGACCATCAACTCACATACTTTTATTTAAATCATCTTGGGCAAGTTTCGCCCACTACTTAAAACAAGACCCTCCAAATTATACCTTAAAAAATAAATGCATGCCTTTAATGGTCTTGATCAATCGTTTTTAGATCCAAATAGTCCACCTACATGGAGACCTATGAATCACTTTACCTGATTGCTACATACATTAAAATACAGATTTTACCTAATATTTATACATAATTTTCCCCCTTGTGTGCATGTAATTTCAGCATTTGTGCTAATTAAAGTAAATAAATAAGTATAAGGTAGTATAGAATTCCAAAATGTGTTTATTTACTGCTTAGGTTTGCATGATAGGTAAGTAAAGTAAGTTTGCATGTGCTAGTGGCATGGTATGAACATTTAATCAGAAGTGAAGATTACATGTTCATACTATAGTCGTATTGCTCATTATACGGACTAAAAGTGAAGGAAAAAATGTCATTTTTCCTTCAATTTTGACATAAAACGTATCAAAATTAGTCCGTATAATGAGCAATACGACTATAGCATGTAACTTGAAAAGTGCTAGATAAGCTATGTAGATGGATATTATAGAGGTAGACCAAAGAAAAGATGGGATGGCTTGTGTGAAAGTTGACATGGAGTAAGAAAGGGGTAAATGTGGAGATGATTGCTGATATTTGCTGAAGCTTATCCTTGGTTTTCTTTTGAACTTTGACGAGCCTCTGGAGTTTGACTATTTAGATTAAGCAGATGGATCACCGAAAAGAAAGCTAGGCCCTTACCGTGTTTGTTGCCCTGATTCTTCACGGTGTTGTTCGCGAAAGAACAGGAGTAGATTCACCTAGTTCTTAAGACGATTCAAAGTGGTCATAGTAGTCCTACTGAATAAATTTGATATTTGAATTTTGAAATTTTGATAGAGAGTTGGTTACCCTTAGGGGTAGTATGGATTATATTTATTAATGGGATTCTAATGGTTCTTAGCTGTAGTTGGACCCAGTAGGTGATGGATGAGATTTAGATTTTTTAAATATTAGGAAATTAAAAAAAAAACTGTTTTTCATAAATAGCCAAGGTCAGTGTACTGGATCTAGGTGGAATGTATGAGGTTTGCATTGCACACATCTTTCATCTCATTCACATATTTCAAACAAACTGGCCAGTTAATAATCTTGAAAAATTTTTTTCTGAAAAACTCTTGAAATCACTTCAAATAGATCTTCCTAATAATAGTAAAGTGATAAAATAGTACTTCTTCTATGATAAGAATAGGTACTCTACTCTGTTTTGCAAGATAGGTGTAGAATATGGCATAGGTCAGAGGCCCTGAAATTTTCATACAAGAAATTACATAATCCAACCAAAGTACTTCCTGTACTCATAGTATCAATTAATAAAGTGATGCCATTCTAAACAAAACATTTTCAAGATTATGTTCTTTAAAATTGTGTATATTGATAACTAAACATTCCAGAGTATTTCAGGATTTAAAAAGTAATGGCAATTCCACTTTGCAAAATGTGGGAATGTACCAAATGTGTTTGGACATACCTCTGACTACACACTTAGACATCTTCAAAGGATCTAAAAATGCGTAAAAAAGATCTGAAAGAATATGTCTACCGCACCTTGGGAATACAGTTGTGGTCATATTTCGTTTTTTTTCAATTCCACTGATAAAAGCTTGAATACCAAAAATTAATTGTGAGAGTAAAATATCAATACAGTATGTTCGTAGTGGTTATCTCTCGTGACGGAGTTTTTAGGCCGCCTCAAGGCCTCCTAATGAAAAGAAATGGAAAACTTTTAGGTGAAAATTCTATTACTGTAGTACTTAGATCTTGGTCAAAAACTACTTTAATCTGTTTAAAAATTTGCAAAATTAGCTTCCTTGAAAATCTTGTGAGAAAGCTTTAGTTCAATACTCTTCTATGGCGAAAATGATAATGATAATAAAAGTAAACATGCTCACAACTATATCTCTTATCTAAGGCACTCAGGATTTTTTTGATAAGTCTTAGGAGGTAGTCATGTGCAAGTCCGAACGCATGCTTAAATTTCGCAATACCAAAAAAAACCCGACTTTTTACAACTTTATTTTGCTTTAAAATTAAAACTAATACAGAACAAAAAAAATAATATTCTCTTTGATTAAAATGCCATGGATATGTCACTCATAAGACGAATCTAACACCTTGTTTGTCAAAAACCACCAAGCCATTTAGGCTAGGTACCTAACGTGAAAAAGAAACACACATAGGTACATAATATTCTTTTCTTACGTACATAGATACATACAATCGAAAAACATAACCTTCCTTCTGAACTTCTATACAGTCTGGTAAAGACAATAAGGTAGCAGTAGCAGGCAACTAAATAGACTTGTATTCCGTCGGCTACCGCTAATGGAGCATAATGACAATCATTAGATCAAAAATTCATTTCACTCCATAATTGTAGGTTGTTCGAGGTTTCTTCTAGCTAGTACAGTATACACAACAGTTAATGGACATGTTTCATTCACTCTACACTCTTGAGTCTTAACTGAATCCCCAAGCATGATAGACATTAAATCAGTTGCTCATTTGAATGTATGTACCTAATATCTACTATGTTCGGTCTAGGTTAGGAACCACTGCATGGTTCCTAACCTTTTCAACCTTGTTACCCCTATGACATGTCAATAAAACAGGGTAATTAATTAACCCACAGGTTTGGAACCACTGGTCTATTGGCTAAATCTGGTCACTGGTGTTTTTAGGTCGCCTGAAGGCCTCCCTTATGGCTTAATGGCGTAACAGTCGGGACCGACAATTTAACGTGCCATACGAAGCACGGAAGCGCTCAGATATGCAACTTGGTGCCGTCACAATTTGGACGAGTGACCCGTCCAAATTGTGCACGCGCGTCGCTATACTTCAACGATCTACACTTATTGTTCCAACGGATTTTGGCATTCGTGAACTTAGCTGTTTGGATGCGCAGTGCAACTTTTTCATACAAATTTTTCTACTGCGCAGCGAAAAGCCTAACTTCACAAATGCCTAGATATATTGGGACAATGTCAAGTACTATGTAGAACGTCTAAGCAAGCTACGCCACGAGCGCTTCCATTTGTATATTTTTTAGAATAAAAACCAATCTCTATTAAACGTGGGCAGTCACACTCACAGATAGACATAAAGCTAATATTAGACTGCAGTAATTGTAACTTTAATTGAATCCTAGTCTTCTATTTCAATTTAACTTCCATTTTGTACGAGTAAATTGGTTTTAAAGCCGCAGCGTTATAAAGTTGTTTCCTCTGTAAAACAGATATTTTTGTAGAAATACTTGTATTTATAAAGTTACCTATAAGTTAAACAAGTTTGAATATTATTTGTTTTTGGTTTTTATACGTAAAAAGTGAGATCTAATGATTGGATCCTAAATAAAAAGTAAAATGGAATGATTGGATCCTAATTTTCCGATTTATGGTAAGCGTCCACATGTCGGTATCGTACGCATCGGACGCATCGCACGCAACGGATCGTAGTATTATTTGTATAGAAACTCATATAAGTGCGTCCACATGTCCGCATCGTACGCATCGCATTTCACAGATAATCCGTTTGATGCGATCCGTCCGCTGCGTGCGATGCGGGCCTGTGGACGCTTACCATTAGAGTTCACGCGAATTTGCGATGACATTCGCAAATAAACATGCAGAGTTTGCGTTGCATTCGCGGTTCTGTCGGTTTTTAAGTTTTTAACGAACTTAAAGCGCGCGAACCTTGAACCTTCGTGCAGTGACTAAACATTTCTTGTGTCCAGTAGCAAGGAGAATGGAAAAAGATGCATAAGCTTTCGCAAATATCATCCTACAGCAAATTGAGTAGGCGAACTCATTTGCATGTTATGCTGAGTTTGCGATGATTCTCTCACGGCCCTTCACATTCGCGCAAACATTCGCACATACGTACGAAGATGTTCGCACATGTACGTGATCCTGGTTAGAATTGGACTAGTGTTTCCAAATTACCTGCAACAAATATAAAATGGTAATACTTCCAAAACGTAAATTTAGACAATATTTATTTTTAGCAAAATTACCTACTAATATTTTTAAGGTGAATAAACTTGTCTTACCTTGGCCTTTAGACAAGCAATTATAGCTTTAGTTTAAGCGTAATAAATGGAAATGCGAGCGCATTTCAAATAAATTTAAGAGCTGTATTTGGTCCAAATCTGAATTTTGCTGCTATTCTTTGTTTTTGATAACCATGTCACTGGCAATCCTAATAGGGTCATAGTTGTGTGGCGGTATTCTAACTAGGGCCACTCATGCTCGCAAACATAAGACATTGTACGAACGTTTTCTATTTGGTACGGAAAGAACTTTGCAAAAACATTAGCGAAAAGCGAATGTTTTACACAGCGTATTCGTGCGATTTGGAGTGACCGACGTAAGCCTAATGTAATGGACTGTCGAAATTTAAAATGAGCGCAAGCAAATCATTGCGGATAAAAATATATAGGCGCCGGCGCCACGCATTTTATTTTCATCATCAAAAACAGCCGCTACGGCTTAGTGGGTTGTGTGTGGTACTCTCGATCGATAAATCTAGAAGTCGTTGGTTAAAATCCCGGTTGTGCTATAGACTTTTCATTTAAACCACCTAGTTAGAGTTAGAACTTTTCTATGGGTCGATAGTTTTTTCGGGTTAGGCTGCTAGTAAATACATGGCCTATACTAGGGCCCTAGCTATATTACACTATCTATCGTCGCTGTAGAATAGAACACATCAAAATGTATAGGAATTGACGTTCTGACCACGTGATTCATATCACCTTTAAACGTCAATTCCTATACATTTTGAAGTGTTCTATTCTACAGCGACGTAGATAGTGTAATATGGCTAGGGGGGCTGAATCGTTGTAGTGTGCGCACTTGCATAGGTACATACTGAATACTGATTAAGAGCTCGACCAAAGTACCAATAGAAAGTCTGATTTGCCAAGTAGAAATAAAAATTACAACAATAAACCGAATATCGCGGGAAGATCTAATTTCAAAGCGTTTCTCATTACACCGTCTCAGCGCCATCAGCTTTACTTTCCGTGTTGCGTTGCAACACCGTTGGGAATTGGATCTCAAGGCAACTAATACAAAGCATGATGAACACTGCGAGTGTATTAGTTTTTGACCTAAATTGATTTTCACAGTTATGTTTAAGGTTAAAGGAAAATAAATAATTAAAAAACACTCCGTTCAGGCTTTAAAGAGACCACATATTATACATTTACAAGTACTAATAACTGAACCACACTGTTAAGATTCATAATTCGAATTTTTTCCTTTATAATTTATGAAAGTTTGAGTAAATAGTTCATTGTTTCTACTGTATAGTAGGTACTTACATACATAAAAATGGAAATAAAGGAATATAAATATTTGATTCATTTTATTCTAAAGAAAAGTTTTTTTCTAAGTCTACAGTGGTTGTGGTTTGCTTTACTAAACTAATTAGGTATAATTGTACCTACCTACTAATATAGAAATAAGACTTGCGTGCCTACTAACACTAAATGGACTTTTAATGTGTCTGATTTAATAAATGAATTATTATTATTAATAGTATTTTCGTCACTTAGTTCAAACAAAAAATACATGGATTTATGAAAGCGCCCGGTCTATGAATTAAACCCTTTTGTAATAAATTAAGGTGTCTATGCAATTAATAGTTTTTTTTAAATGCCGTACAATCCTATAGCTCAATGCTAGTTGGTATTTTATTCATGAGGTCACGGTTGGTCTCCCATGCTATTGTACTAAGGTGGTGAAAGTACAATAATTCCTAGTTCACTTTAATAAAATAATTTAATTGCAATGTGGAATCCGGGAGAGATGCCTTGGAGACTTTTGAGGTACCTATGGTAATAAAGAGAGCATGAGGATGGACCTCCTGCTTATATTTTTCCGTGTAGTTTGAGGCATGTTTCTTGAGGCAGTCTTTTTGAAACTTAGGAGTTAGAAGTAAACTAAGTAGAATTTCGTTGTTGATCAAGTAAGTGACCTAATGGAAAAGCTTCTGAAAACAGTCTTAATCGTGACGTCATGAGAAAAGGTCGTGTCTGTGAAGGATTTATTGCACACAGCTCTCAGTCATTCTTCTCCACTTTTGTCTATCTTGGGCATTTACTCAGAACATCATTAAAAGATCAAGTTTCAGACTTGGTCCAGTCAGCGTATTGGTAACATTGCTAAATTATGCATAAGGCAAGTGCAAAATATGTAGGTATTAGGATGTGCTTCTGACTGACCCTTAGACATCTTCATATAAGAATCCTAAAGATTTAAGAGAATATCTAGTGTCTTATGGACACTAGCTGCGCCCTGTCGGTCAGCAGCAGTCGGATTTGAAAAATTATTTCTGCATTTGATAGCTCAATTCATGGGGAAGGTTATAGGCTACTTTTCGTCATCATCATCATCACCATATACCATCACAACGGGGGCAACGCCGCGAGGGCGCTGCTAGTCTTAAATATTTTTTCACTTTGGGATACAATCGCTATTCGCTATCTTGTTTCGTATTCTCTATAATCCTTAGTAGTACGAAATAGGCAATTGTTTTGCCTTATGACGTCACTTTAAGGACGTGCGAGCAGCCTTGTGGTTAACTGGCCGTGTCCAACACGTGCCCACTTATCCCTTACGCAAGGACAAATTATAAAGATAAACATTAAATTATAATTAAAGTAGAATCGTCAAAGCGTGGTTTTTGACTTCGACAAAGTGAGTCTTGATTAGATTATTCTGATGTACATAATTTGGATGTTTGTATGACCGATTTAGATGAAACTTGAAATGGATGTAGATGGTGTCCTGGAATAGCATTACCAGCTGAGCGCTTCTGTGCTTCGGAGGTCACGTTAAATTGTTGGTCCCGAGTCGTTAAGCCGCGTCGGAGACCTTTAGGCGGCCTAAAAACTCCGTCACCATCTGAGTTAGCCCCTAGTTCATACGAAATTACTAATTTACGCAAGCGAAGCCGCGAGCTGAAGTTAGCACCTACCAATAAAATACTGCTAAAATCACCCTCCATAATCAGGTAAAAACAAACACCTTATATCAAAACGTACCTACTTCCAATTAAAAAGATTCACCAGAGCACAGTATGGCGTGGGTCCAAGCTACCCAACCGTAAACTTCATAGGACATGCAGTCGCGTGCACGTGCATAGATGCAGTAGCAGTTACTACGCCATGCACTCAGGGCATTGCATTATGATGGAGCTCATGATAGGTCATTCACTTTGAGATTTTAGCCAGTGATTTCTAGACTTCAGTATCTGCCATGTTTATGGTTGCATGTGGGTTGTTTGTTTTATACGTCTAGGGTTTTGTTGCCTTGTTTACTGCCCGCGACCATGGCTGTTGTAACATAGCCGAAACGTCGGAAAGTACCTAAATGCTTCATTGTTCCATGTACTTCTTAATATGAGATAGCGGCCAACTCCGACGACAAAGTTCTTAGGTTAAAGGCCTTTGTCATGGAGTAACGACTATAACCGAGAGCATCGAATCAAATCATTTTATTCAGAACAGACAAGTAGGAACATAACTGTGTAGCAGCTTCAACGCCCATATCCTTAACACAAACATGGTTCTGATCAAAACTAATTGAGTTTATTCAATAGATAAAGGTGAATCAATGTTTTGAAGTACTTGCGCCTAGCCCCAACTTCACCAGTATTAATTAACCATGCTCAATTAGAATAATCATGTCATTAATTTGGCTTAACACTAAACTGTCTTTGTTAAACTTACGTTGAGATTTTGTCTTCTGTCTGCCATTTTAATGATCGTAATTGTAAAAGCATGTCTGAAAATATTCTTATTGCTGTATGTTACTTGATTTGAAAGACTGTAAAGAGTTCGATTCGATTTTCTTCGTTGAGCTTTCTTATTCATTTGAAACTCAAAGTCATCTTTGGCTTGAATAGGCAAACTGAGAAAAGCACTGCAAACGCTAATAACGTGCCTCTGATCAATCTCTTTTGAAATCTTGGATCTAAGACGTTAGCTACATCAACTAAGCTTTTCAAACTCGAAACTAATAATCGTAGAATCATTGTATATAATTGATTCCCAGTCTTCCTTTTATAGAGACGAATAATTTATGACTTTTGCAAAGGAAGTTTGCTTTCCGGTATTTGATTTTGCAGAGATTTTTTCCAACTTTACCGAGTGAGCTACTGGAGCGTGGATCATGAATAGAAGGGACGATGCCCTCGAATATAAATATAAATCTAGTTCCTGGTTTCTCGTCCGTGACGGATTAAGTCTACGACTCGCTTAAGCATCGCCCACCGCTCGCTGGATGGTGGCTTTAAATAAGTTGCAGTTTCTTTTCAATTTGCATGTCGCTTGGAATACTACAAGAGACTTTGTACTGGGGAGAAAAATCTCACAACTGCTTCTACAAGGATGGGACTTAGAAGAATTCTAGAAGGTCTTCTCGAGTTAACGAAGTGCCCTCTACAGATTTTATGAAAAATCATGAAGATCAAAAGAACTGGAATAATGAGTTGATCACACCCTTCGGATTACATTCGTAGAAGTAATTATTAATTCATTAAGTAATCAGAGTCGTGATCGATATCCTCTCATTCCTATTGGTAGACCCTAATCGTTATGTGAGGCTCGCAGATTTAGCGGTGCATTAAACTTTTTTTTTGAAATTTTGAGATTTCAGAAACTTGATGAGCAATCCGAGAAGATTTGGACAAAAACATGACTCAGCGTCTTACTTTGTTTTTGACGAGCTATGTTCTGGCACACAAAATTCATCAAATACTTCCACCGTGCAATACATAGATAAGCTTTTCAAAATGGCCGTTTCTTTAAAAATAAAGAAGCATGCTGGCATTACACAACCTATTATCTAGTCCGACTCTAGCCCCTACGATATTGTATCAAGAAATATGATGTAACGTCCACCCACTGATAATCTTGCCCTCCAAACCGGACTAGTACATGCATGTACTTTAAGGCTCGTATCTTATTCCGTGCCTACGCGATATTACGCGACTTGGACAAAGCAAAAATAGTACCCTTAGCTACTCAAATGCTACATGTTTTGTAAACCCACTCTTGAAAATAATTCGTCTTATTCTTCGGGTTTAATTTAAGCCATAGAAGTATGATAGATTATGAATTTGGAATCCCTTGGTCTATAATTGTTTTCAATAAAATCACTAGTATACGTCTGAAACGCCAGAAATTTCTTAATTTTTCGCGAATTACCGTGAAGGTCCACAAATATGGCCCTTAAAAAGTATGACGTCATTCGAACAAAGTAAGGCTCTTCAAGGAAAATAGTGTTTGGTACCTGAAAAGGCTCCTTGAGTAGATTAAACATTGTTAGTTTATTTAATTTTTTGAAGCGTTATGGTACCTAAACTTTATTTACTAGGTATTTCAACTTCTTGCGTTGTCTAGATTTTTTTGCAATCCTGTCTTGTAGCATAGCTGGTATCATTCGAAATACAACCTATTATTGTTTTTTCTAATATCCTAGGGTATTGACCATTGATTGCTTAGTTGGTTAGCCAACATTTACATATCTAATTGAGCATCTATTCTAAATGCATAATATATCCAAAATCAGCGAACGGACGTCGTAACCGTATCCTTCTATTAATTATGATTAGGGCTAAGTTTCAAGACCCTGAGGTCAAATGCATTATAGATTGTTCATTTCGTCGCATTCATTGGCTACTTAAAATTCTTTCGCCTTTACTCTTTTGTGATTCTAATTATCCACTTAAGTAGCTCAAGCTTCTTAATGTTGTTCATTATCATTAGCAGTTGTCCATTTGAGTTAACATTAGAAAAGGGTTTATGCTTTCTGTGTATGGTAATTAGAGTGTCTTTAAAATTCTTCAGTTTGCGCAATGTTACGTAGTGACGTTAATATTTTCCCCAAACTGATTCATCCTTTACTTTAGAATTGAATCTTCTATCTATTTCAGTTCGCTTTATCAGTTTGGAGTGGGTTTTCTTACTACCTAACCTGCTTGGGAGCAGTGGACAAGAATAATAATGAACATTTGAAGATATTTTAATTTAAGAAACAGATCTGTCTCACTGTTGCCTTGTCCACGGTCCACGTGGTTTTGTGAATCATAATTAAGTACCTAATTGTGAAAGTTATCATCCGGAAGCCTGTAGTTCACACATTACATGCTCAGGTCATCTAAATCACTAATCTTATCTCGGAAAGTAATTTAAAAACATGCCTAAAAAGTAAAGATAAAATGTTATCTACGTTATACTTTAAAATACTATACGTTATATTTTTAAGGTCTTGCTTGACCTCTGTAATATGTTTACAGAAAAAATAACGTTTATATTTTAAATAGTTTTTAATATTATCTCTTAGAAAGTAGGTCAAGTTCTCGTGTCTGGGATTATTTGACTATTAGCAGAGTTCCTATCATCTCTGTACTACTATCAGTATAAATGTTTACAGCTAGGTGAAGAAAATTTGATTTGACCTGGATTAAAAGTAGAATGATTGATGATTTAGTACCTTTGTTGAAATATCTATCTACATTATAGAATATATTAAGTTGCAAAATTTTTAGTCTTTTTGCGTGATAAACTGCGCAAAAATCCAAACATCCCTAAGAACATTATCACTTATTTGTATAACGAGATATGAAATGCAATAAAAGATGACCGACAACCTGTGCACTTGGCCAAAGATAGCGGTTTTAGGTATGTTTTTGACACCCGCTCGTCCTACATCCAGAACAAATAGCTCCGCCTGCGATAAGTTAACTTTATCGGACGATTACTGCGCTGCAAGAAATGTGTTTTTGCGTTACTATGTAGTGTTCTCTTATGTTGTTGCTATGCAATCCCTACGAATACTTGCGGCCACTTTATTGACCACTTTATTGTGTTGATAGAAATGTCTCGACTATTCGCTAAATACATTGTTTAAGATACAATGTAAATATTCGTCGGAACGATTCAAGTCCCAAATCAAATATTGCACATGTCATCAACGTGTTCCATGCACCTGTACAAATGTTGAATGTTTACCTGGTTCCGATAATTTTTGGGTGGGCGAATGCATATTTGCAAATTTTGAACTGGCAAATTAGCACTTTCGGACAGATCAATTGCTACACATTTCCATGTTTATCTTAATTCTTAGCATGTTGCACGCCAATTCGAAAATAATGATTTATCCATTTAACCTCTGACAGAAGCCATATGCTTAAGCTTATCGATAGTGCCGAAAAGATTTACTGCTTATTTTAGTCTCGAGAAATACCTAATATTTATTACTTTATTTTAATTTTCATTATATGCTTGGCATCTTTGGCCATTAGCATCACTATTATTATCTTTGGTTGTCTTTGTCTAGTTTGGGCGTATAATGAGCATTTTTGTTCAGTCAGGCCATAAAAAGGTATTATGACATTCAGGATTTTGCACACCTACATCACATTTGAGCAATGACCAGCCTTCAACCCGTCACCGAACCGATCAGCTGCGACGATGATATCATTCCTTTATTATCCAATGTTTGTTTTGGTCAACTAATTGTCATAATAGAGTTTCTTTAGATTCGTAAAACATCTTCGAGGAATAGTTTCAAGCTCTGGTTCCATTTATAGTTATTCCACTGCAGGTCTCAAACAATGTAGTAAGACCAGCTGATCGTGATTCAGCCTACTCGGACTCTCAGAATTACAAGTATTAGTTCTGGGAAGTTCATTGTACCTATCTGAGTCAAACCCTGTTCCGTTTTCCTTTTAAGGCACGAAGGACAATATTTTTCAAACAATGTTGCTAAATGTCCAGTACTTTGAGTTGAAATCGCGTTAAATAATATTGCGACATTAGTTACAGACCCTTAAGGTTTTTCAAAGGAAGCATACAAACTTTTTATTTCTTTTGAGGATCAATAAATCGAATGTCGTCGTCACATTTAGATCCTGCATCAATCAGCTTGTAAATCTTTTAAAATTGTTTTTTCGCTTAAAGATTTCAGATTATGGGATTATTTATACACTGCATCAAAATTATGCTAAACTTCAGTTTTATTGCTGATGTTATTGGTCTGCTGCCATCATCAGCAATTAATAATGATGTGTAGGTATCGAAATTATATTTTGATCTCTATCGATGTGTCCACGACCTTACGACGATTTGAATATAATTTTTTTTCTGCATCTTGAGTCGAGACTTGTTAGTGGTTTGACTAGATTTCGAGTCTGTCTACCCGAGGATCAGCTGTCTTCAAAATCACTAATACGACGGATATACATTGTCCAACATTCATCATCCGTGTCACAGATGTTAGGATTTAGCTGTTTTTTAAGTTAATTTATTGACCCGTCATTGCCTATCCCTGTCTGAATCCGATGCAAGTTTTTAGACGATGATTCAATAGTCTATACTTAATGTTGATTGAAGCGCTGCTTTTTACAGTCAATAATTTCTTGTTCTGTAGTTAAGATTTAATAGCGTCTGGAGGAAATAGGAAATCACAACCGGCAATCAACATTTATGTTGTATAAACTCCTACATTAATTTTGCATTGAGTGTCTATTGTGCAACTGGTACTTGCGAGGCGAATAACTGTACAGACTCCATGCCTTGCCTATGCGGCTTGGGTGAATGCAGTTTGAAAGTAGGTTGAATGCCCGAGCTTAGAAAAGCGTCATGCGCCAATATCTGTACTTACACTGTTTAGAACATACAACGTGGGCAGTGAAGAACGTTTTGTCCTACAGTATTTAAGCTATAAAAAATTTCGCGGTTTACTTAGCGGTTCTCTAATGAGGGCTCTTGTTCAGATGATCGTGCATTGGTGACGAATTCCGCGCTCATACACCTGAACAATTAGAAAAATAAACACAGCCTAAGATATTCTGTTTGTTCGCTTATGCCAACAGCGCTGACCTCATTGAGGTGCCTGCGGGCAGTAGTTAGACTACCATTGAAGCAACAAGGTAGCCGATAAAAACTGTTAAACAGAAGCTTACAAGTCCGATACATTTAAATCTTGATGAGTGGGTAACCGATTTTAGTTTCCAATGACATGGATAATAAATGGTTCTCTTCATGAATGTTGGCAGTGGCAGGTATTTTTTTGTGGCAAAATCGATCGAGGATTGTTATGCAGGCTGCTCTCGTATGTAATTCGATCGTGATAGCAGTTGACGATATACTCGTACACTGTCGCATGGCATTATAAAAATCTCATATGATTAATGTCCCAGCGTCAACGTGTATTGTAGTTTCTCTGTATGTAATTGCCACAGTTTTTTGTGCTTTGTCTCCATTCTTGACACCTGAGAGTGGGCATTAATCAGTTGTCAAGTGTTAAATTTAGGCCGATGAAAAATAATGCTTGGGTAATCAATAGTGATGTCCATGATATTCCGTCTGACATCATCCTCAGCGAATGTCGGATTCTTGACGTGTTTAAACATCATCATGCTGCGATTATACCTAGATGCTCGAGAATGTTGTATTTGCCAATTGTGTGACGGTGTTTAGTTTTTGTCGAATATTTATTTTTCAAGTTGATTATAATCGCTGTCGGTATTTGAAAAAACGTCAACACATTCTATTAGCATTAGGTAAAATCTAACAAAAAAAGTTATTGCATGCAAAAAGCGAGGATCCGCTCACGACCCTGGCTATGTGCTAAGTAATGAACCACGTTTTTGGTTCAATGCACTCACGAATGTTCATTTTACTGAATATCTAATACCGTGACGGTGAATTCATTTGTATCAAAGAGTTATTATTTGCAGCGTGTGCACGAATTGTAGACTTCGGTCCTCTATTAGTGTCCTAATTTAGTCTATTGATTATTGAGCAGTGGCTTGTGCTAGCATTAATATTATTTCTGTTTTTGTAATAGAATATGCAAATATAGCTATCCACGTGGGCGTATATCTGAGTCATTAAGCCAGACAATTGCGTGCGGTTCGGCTCTGTGTGGTCAACACACTGCATTAGGTACACCTCAAATTTTCCGTTTTCCACGGTGCGTCAGCCGACTCGCTACTGTTCAATTATTCTTATATATTATTCAAAATGTATTGCTAGCCGCACGCGTACCTACAGGTTAAAAGTTTTAAGTTCTCCACCGTATATGAGATGATATCACAGTGCTCAATTCTCGTGATCCGCTTTGAATTTCAAATGAATTTCAAAGTCTGTGGAGTTTTACAAAGGAAATGTTTACTTCGCAAAGTGCATGCGATAGCGCAGGGAACTACACGACATGGTGTTTATGGGCTTGTTACTTGTTGAAGTAACCCGTGCAATGTGAAATTTAATTCTCCATCTATTGAGATGTCTGGTAACATTACCAGATAACATTATTTTCTTGTCTATTATTATTTATTTATTTATTTAAATATAATAATATAATTTTCTTGTATATTACTAATATTAGTAGAGTTCAATGCCTGTAGCCATTAAAATTGCGGTCCCTTAGATACTAAGATAGATTATTACACGTATTCTATGAGGAATGGATTACTCGTTTTACGATTATGTTCTTTCAAGACTCAAAATAATGTAGAATTAGAAGCGACAGAAAAAGATGCAACTTTTAATAGGTTTACCTTCTCGGTTTGATAGAGACTACACTATTCATAGCGCAGCAACTCGCCATTCTTAGATTAAAATTGAATTCGCTTCATGATTTGAGCAAGTGCTTAGCAAAAAATATGCACATCATAATTTTGTAATCAAACGTGAAAAAACGAACATTGAGAATGACGAACATTTTTGTACTGATAAATTTTGTATCTCAAGGTAATTTTTAGTAAAAAAAGTTTTCTGTTAGCAAAGTGAGTCAGAAAGTCAAAAGAATATTGTTTAAAAGCACTTGTACATGCTTGCTATAACATAGATTAAACAATGGTCCGGTCACCCGATAAGGTGGAAAGAGCACGATAACCGGTGCATTATGAAAGCACTGCTACCACAGAACCGTTCTTGATAAGTTCTCAATAGTCAATTTCTTTGTTACGACCACGCTATCCCTAGTATGAGATAATTCTAAGGTTAAAGAACTCGTTCTGAGGTACTTGAATGCACACGGGCGCAACTCGCTAGATGCAATAGAGCTGCTTGGCGATGCGCTCGCTGCCTTTAGTACCGTTATTGACCTGGCACTGGCATCATCTAGCCTCCACCTAGCATTCACGCAGGGTATCGACTCCGGAACATTCTCGTCTGCAGCGCTATCAATGCAAATTGCATTTGCATCTAGGACCCCTTTAATAGGATAAGATTGCTCCAAGTACATTCGCAAGCTAGTAAAACTAGTAAGACTTGTACTTGATAGAGCGTCTTACGTAATGCTGCATAATAGATGTTTGTAATCGGTAAGGATTTTGCGTCTAACATTTTCATTATTTATGGTACACAACGAATCGTTAACAAGATTTAAGAGCATAAATATAAATGTGAGTTTGTAGCTTTGTTAATTTTCTTTTATAAATTGTGTTTGAAACTTGCTATGTTTAGTCTTTCTTGTGCTATATTTAGGTAACAGGCGAATAGGCACCGTATCGGTCTATCTAGGTCATGCTGTCGGGTTTATAGCTGCACCTGCCACTTGTTGCGATAAGTTTTGGTATGTACTTATTTACAAAACACCATAGTGTCACGCCGGCTCCATACGTTGGGGCCAACGTTGGTCCCAACGTTGGGACCAAGATTTCGTGAACCATCCACACGTTGGCGATACACCAGTCTTGTTCCGTCAGAGCCAATGTGCAGACGTCCGATGTCTGCGCGTCCGATACAGAAATTGAAATTTCTCTAAGTGATTTTACATTACTGAATACCAATTTTATCACAATCACATCACATCATGTCACTATCACACTTCACACAACACACTATATTATAAAAGCGAAAGTTTGGATGTTTGGATGTATGTTTGTTCCTCTCTAACACGACAACCACTTAACCGATATGGGTGATATTTAAAATATAGATAGATAATAACCGGAAATAGGACATAGGCTACTTTTTATCCCAAAAAATTGCACGGTTCCCGTAACATAAAAAAAAATAGTAGACTCCATCATCAGATCAGCTCGCTGTCACCATATTATTACATTGTAGTCAGAACTTGACAAATATGCCGAGTTTCAACTCAATCGGCTTATTTACTGAGGAGTTCTGTTGAACAGCTCTTGACTCCATCATCAGATCAGCTTGTTGATACCATAATATTTCATTGTCACCGAGAATCTATAAGTGTGCAAAATTTCAGCCCGATATTCCTACAAACACAATAAATAAGGAATACGATGACATTCTCGCTCGTCAGTCGACACGTGCGCTCACGATGCGCGTCGAAACGGGACTGAGCATAGCGCCAACGTGTGGACGGATCCCCAACGTTGGCGCGCCAACTTCCTTTGATAAAACCGACGGGCATTTCTCCTCAAATTGTTATTTTTGACGATTTTTTAGTCACTTTTTATCCCTTTAGTTTAGGTCTAATCTTTGATGCTGGAATGATTTGTATGTTAAAAATAAGTTATTTAACGAGGGGTATCCATCAAATTAACTGATATTTTAGGAGATAATCAAAATTGTCGGTTGCTAGGAATGACCCTAAGTGAGAAAAATGATTAAATTGTAGAGAAGAATGACGGTGTGTTGCTAAAAATGATAAATCCATCAAAAACACATGTTTCTGATCATAACAGCATAGATTAAAATTAGCTAAGTATAAAATAGCTAAGTGTATATTCTCAAAATTAGCTAAGTGTATTATGTTATGTAAATAAGTGGGATTTGTAAGGATTGACAAAATCACCATGTTCTTAAAGCGATGCCTATTTTTATAATATTCCTTAAAAAAAATTACTTTTAGGGTTCTGTGCCTCAAAAGGTAATAAAAAGGAACCCTTATATGATAACTTTCTTGTCCGTCTGTCTGTCTGTCTGTCCATGTGTCACCATCGATTTTCTCAGGAACGGGTAGACCTAGCAAGTTGAAATTAATATTATATACTGAAGTCTATAGTACCTATTAGGTGTATAAAAATCAAGGTCCTGAGTTAACACGATAAAAAGATATGGGCAAATTTAGATTTTCGTGAATACTTGTAGGTACCAAAATGTACCTTAATTTTCAACTTTTTTTACTTTTCGGAATTTTTCCTTTATTTGTGCTGTTAAACCTTGCTTTTCACCAAAATTGTCAATTCTAGGTCAACCGGAAGTACCCTATAGGTTTTGGGTCAAAAACCTAAATGGTAGTTCCTGTTGACCTAGAATCACGAAATTCGGCAAAAAGCAAGGTCTTACAGCAGAAATAAAGGAAAAAATCCAAAAAATAAAAAAAGTTGAAAATTAAAAGGTGTCCCCATACATACATAGTTGACACCGATTAAGATAGTCCTCTGAGTTGTATGGGTGCTCATACAGTTCAGAGGACTACCTTATTATGGCGGTATAATGGGTAGGTATCTACGGGAACCTCGGCGCACGAGTTCAACTCGCACTTGACAGGTTTTTTTTAGATATAATTACCTAATACCTCCTATCATTTGACATAAAAGTAAATCTTCTCAAAATTAAGGAATAGTAATAACAATAAGCCCGCAGGGCACCTTTAGGCGAGGTGTCGAATGAGTAGCAACCCCGCGGACCCGTGTGCTCCCAGGGGGAGGTCACTGTTCCTCATCTCAGCTTGCCTTGATTGACACCGACGAGAAACAGTCCACCTCCGTGTTGTCTTCACCGGCCGGACGGAGTGGAGTCGCTAGAGCATTGCTCGGGGGCTGGAAGGTGTTACGTAAGTGATGGGTGGGGCACGCTGAAGTGAAGTGAAGCTGGACCCTCAGGGAGCTCGTGATCGTCGTTTAAAACCCGATACGTATACATCAGACCACCCTCTAGCAACTCACGTAATTTTGCCCCCTTCTTGTCACACGAGTGACTGTTTTGGGGGAACCAGTTGTGAGTTGGCGAGTCTCCAACCGCCATTTTGACCATTTTGTACGTGTTTGTAATTGTTTCTATATTTTTTTAAACCATAAATCATCATTCTTAGCAACAATCATCATTGTTATCATCATTTTTAGCAACACGCGTCATCGTGTTTTTGTCGTTGTTGCTTGTAATGAGGTTGTGAAAAATGACGAACTCCAGAAAACAATTCGTAACTTGTATTTCCGAATGCAGACCAAAAGAAAAATGTTAGTGATCAATAGCTGCATGTTTAATTTAGCTTAAGTCGAAAAATAATGTAAATTTGACGCACTGATTTCATAGTTATAGTAATAAATCAGAATGACGAAAAAAGTGTCACACCTTGGAGAATCATATTCAATAGCTCACCTTTCCGAAATGCAACGCGTCTTGCCTCCGTGAAGTGCTCTGGCCGATTGGTCCGGGAGGGCACGACATTTGATGTTCAACACGATCTTTCAATGCCTTCCGGTTTACGTATTACGATGAAAACAAAAACTGGCGACTGTAATGATGCATATTTTGTGACAAGATTTTGATTAAATCTACCATCGAATTCCAATCAAATAATTAAAACTGTTTCTTGGCATTAGATTACAGAGTTTGTTATCTATAAATATCAGTAATTACAATTAAACATAGTAAACAAATGAATATTTTATGACGAGAAACTCCTATGCGCAGGTCATTTTCACATGTCGAAAATGGCTATTTTTGGAGGTTTTTTGTAAATATCTTTTTACCTTATAATTTAAATGAAATTTCACTGTCGATACCTTTTTTGTAATATATCTAGACATTCAAATCTAAGCTTTTGTTTACAAAATAATGAACAGTTTAAGAATAATCTTGAGGAACCTAAATTTTGGCCCCCCTGGAGAAATGCCCCGACACGGCACGGCCAAGCCTACCCTAACCCCGCATCCACACGTTGGGGCCAACGTTGGTCCCAATGCCTCTCACCAACGTGTGGTGCTGACAAAATAGCTTGGCGCCAACGTTGGGGCCAACGTTGGGGCTTGGCCGTGCCGTGTCGGTTTTATCAAAGGAAGTTGGCGCGCCAACGTTGGGGATCCGTCCACACGTTGGCGCTATGCTCAGTCCCGTTTCGACGCGCATCGTGAGCGCACGTGTCGACTGACGAGCGAGAATGTCATCGTATTCCTTATTTATTGTGTTTGTAGGACTATCGGGCTGAAATTTTGCACACTTATAGATTCTCGGTGACAATGAAATATTATGGTATCAACAAGCTGATCTGATGATGGAGTCAAGAGCTGTTCAACAGAACTCCTCAGTAAATAAGCCGATTGAGTTGAAACTCGGCATATTTGTCAAGTTCTGACTACAATGTAATAATATGGTGACAGCGAGCTGATCTGATGATGGAGTCTACTATTTTTTTTTATGTTACGGGAATCGTGCAATTTTTTGGGATAAAAAGTAGCCTATGTCCTATTTCCGGTTATTATCTATCTATGTTTTAAATATCACCCATATCGGTTAAGTGGTTGTCGTGTTAGAGAGGAACAAACATACATCCAAACATCCAAACTTTCGCTTTTATAATATAGTGTGTTGTGTGAAGTGTGATAGTGACATGATGTGATGTGATTGTGATAAAATTGGTATTCAGTAAGGTAAAATCACTTAGAGAAATTTCAATTTCTGTATCGGACGCGCAGACATCGGACGTCTGCACGTTGGCTCTGACGGAACAAGACTGGTGTATCGCCAACGTGTGGATGGTTCACGAAATCTTGGCGCCAACGTTGGGACCAACGTTGGCCCCAACGTATGGAGCCGGCGTAACTAGAATTGATTTCATTTTGACTATTGACGTTGTTGATTATGGCAACAACAACTCGCACTTGTAAATATTAAGTTGGAATAACATACTCATAGAAATACTATCTATGCCTAAATATTAATTAAATGCGAATTGATTCCATTTCTTACATTTACTCAGTAGTTTTTGTGTGAAAAAGTAAAAAACATGCATACGTCCCCACAAACTTTCGCATTTAGAAATAATATTAGTAAAATAGGATATTAGCAGGATTGACTGTAAACTTTATGAAATTTATAAATAATCGCAGTAGATGCTTTTCTTTAGAAAACACTCAAGTTTCATAAGTAAACCCAGTTGGTCGGTGTGACTAATGTGCATCGGATTTTTTCTTTGTTTTTACTGATTATTCTAAACTGTAGATTTTTTACAAATTAGGTACATAGACTCTTTAGAAATGTGTTCAATGGTTCGCCAGAATTCGATAACACGATAACGATTATAAATAACGATGGTGTGACACACTTTCTGTGAATTTCTTTTGATAGCTACTATCGTAACTTTGATTTGAAACTTCGAGTTATCTACCTCCATTTGCACGTTCCTATTCAGATATTCACCTGTTTAGAGTTCCTTCGAAACAGTTTATCGTTTTTGCTGTTATTTCCATTATTTACATTTCCATTACCGTCTTATCATTATTCTATCCGTTGTTCAAATAGAGGCACTGACTCCGCTGGTTTTGTAGAGCACTAACTGATGGTAAACCTGTAAAAAAGATCGTCTATTACAGAAATTCGGGCCAATTTGTTTCTATTCTCTATCCAGAATTGGATGTGGGCAGATCATGTAGGAGGAGGCCTTGCAAAAGACGGTTACACTTAGACAATTAGTTAAATTTCTATTAAACGAAAATGGGCTCTACGTTGTTGTGATTCGGCATGGTTTTGAGTTTGCCAGGATGTTGACGAATTTGGCGACGCCGCCGATAGCCTGAATTAATTATGACGATGCTTTGTCACGTACCTGACCAAATATAGTGGAGTGTATATACCTGCACTCCTTTTACGGTGCTGCCCCAGGAAGGAAGGAGAGTGCTTGAACCCAGCTCGCGTTAGACAATTGTGTGATACTGTCGGCATTGTAATGCAATTTGTAATTCTCACTTCCGATTTCCGACCATTTTGGAGGTACAATGACCTGCATCAGCTGGTGAAAAACCCAAAAAGACTTAGAACGCGAGTAGAGTCCCAAATTTTAATGACAATGGATGACGATTGGTCATTGTGATTTGCAGTTGTCGTAAATTCGTCAATACGTTAGGTTTGCAATGACATGTGGTCAGGGCCTATTGAATAAGTGCATTGATCGGACAGGAAACCATAATGATCAATTTATGCATCCACCATTGTTTGTGCACATCTAAATTCTTTTTGGTCTTCTTGTTATCAGCTCATCATACTGATTTGTACAATGTTTGTGGTGGTCCTCGTTTAAGTCACGTTTCATTAACAATGAATTCTGTTGCAGAATGGTTATGCCTATCTATATCAAATCAATAAATTCTTATCTATGTTATAAAAACCACACATGCCAGTTATATTGCATGTTGAAACTTTTCTAGATATTGTGAATCATTTTCATGTGCATATTTAAGTATTGTGATTCACGAATACCTTTAAAGCTCTTAGCGGGGAAGTTTATAGAGGATACTTGGATATTTTTGGCAATATCTCCCAGGTTGATGCAGAATCGTCACCGTCGCATATGTCAGCGCGTTTTTGCGACGAAAGATTATCATCACTCACGTCAGGGTCATTATACGCATCATCAGATGCTGTAGGACATTTCTTTTATTAGATTGTTTATTATTTTAAACCTTATCTGGTATACGGTCATTATCTAACTCATGTCAATGGTTATTGAACTTGTAATTATTATAACCATCTCTAATAATATCTTGCTAGTGTTGTGTCATAAATAACAGGTAACGATTAGAGAAATTCCAAGATAAAAATTGGACAATTATTCAATGTTTTTAAAACAAATAAAATAAATAGAGGTAATAAAAATAATGATCAAAATAAAATGTTTTACAAGTTTTGCTTATATTTAGGATTGTAAAAGGATATGAGATAATAGATAGAAGCTGTTTGTATACTATAAAATCTAACATGTCGAAGTAACATTAATCTAAGAGGCACGACACACGTTTCTATATGTTTTTTTTTGTGCCCCTGAGTCATGGCACGCGCCATGTTTCTTATTGCCATATGGTTGGACGCGTGCTTTTATTGACAGGATTGTTGATTATCTTCAGTGAAAATTGTCTTCGCTTAAATCAGGTTTTTTATTCTCTGCAAGTGTTTATTTATAACAAACTTTATAAGACAAACATTTTTTGGTTAATTTTTAATCATTTTTTTCTGGCAGCTTGATTGTTGAATGTTTTATCTGTTGGTGTTTCTAGTCACTTAGTACCTATACAATTTTAAATATCTAAATAGATTTAGTCCTTATCACATCAACTTCCAGGTTTGCAATATAAGTGTAAAAACTTCACGAAACACGAATTTCAGTACTTGTGGTAAAAGTGAATTTTCTTTCAGCAATCAATCGAGGCTCAGAGAACCAGCCAGCAAAGAAGGCACGCGGCGACAGCGGCGACGGCAACGCTGGCGGGGGTCGGGATCAACACGCGTACAGCTGTCTCCTTCAGAACGAGCTCCTCGGCGCTCAGAATGAGGAGGTCCGGGGACCATCCGTAACTTGTGCCGACAAGATGGGAACTACGCCTACTGCGTCGGCCGCGAAAAACAGCCTGCCAGTCTTCAGTTTCAAACGGCGGAAAGCTGAGGTAATCTTTAGTTTACTTAACATTCCTTAGGTCACTATTATGCAGGTCGTCTAGCTAGATGGTTCCACGAAATTATAATTGCTGTGTGAACTTGAATAGGAGCTCTAAACCGTGAAGGAAAACATCGTAAAGAAACCAGCTATTATTCTGGTGGTCAGACTGGTGGTGAGTGACGTTCTTGAAAGTTACGCTATGGAGAAAACTGAAGATGTAGTTAATCGTATTGTTTAGTACAGAATCGCATAAATTTAATATTTTTAGCCACATCCGCTCAGTTTTATGTCATTTTGAATGTACATAAACCTAATGATAATGTGCAATACAAAATTATTTGGTTTTATTTTTAGGACATAAACATTTTCCTATTTGATGTGTAATCCTTTTGTGCGAAATCAATTTTGTTTTGAATGTCTGCAATATATGCACATTTTCCTGTGACTGTGACCTTCATTCTGTCAGAGGGTAATTATAGTGTTGTTTGTATTCTGCATCGGTTCATCATGTTTATTCAAATTTCAAATAGATTCTAAGTGCGATACGATACTGGGAATCCTGTGTAACTGTTATACGAGACATGTGCACGTTTTGCATTTACTTGATGCATGCTTTTCTAGAAGGATTAAAAACTAAACGGAGTTTTGCTATATTCCATGTACTGTGACGACTCGCGTCTCTTGTCGCAGTTTAAAAACAATCTTTATGGTTTTTCGGACTATGTATAACTATAATGAGTTGTTGAACTTAATAATTCCTGCAATGAATTTAAAGACGCACTCTATCTTTAGCTACGCGGTAAATAATTACGAATCTTCGTATGAGTGAAGCTTTTTATAGTTTTTATCTGTGTGTGTGTTTGTTAAGGAATTAAATATCAATTTAAAATAATCTTCGCGTTATGATCTTTAACAGAATCTTATCATCTTTTTACGCTAAAACCTCAATAACAATTAATGAAATCGCATCCTCTCGTATTACTGTTGCCATAACCATAAACACCAAAAAATGAATAAAACGAACCGCGTAAATAAAGGCTTTTCTAATTAGCATGTGTTATCTGCGACAGTAAAATGTATAAATGCGGCAGATTTGCGTATTTGCATGTATCTAATTGCATAAAAAGGTTTATTCGACGCCAATAAAACTGATTTGACGAAGAATAAAAGAATAATAATTTTTGATTCGCGAGGTTTTTTGTTTCACTTGATTTACATCTATCTGTCTGTATGCAGATACGACTATCCCGTAAATAAAATATATAAACCTGGTACCAGCTTTATGTCACGAAGTTATTTATGGGCACATCAATTTGATGTATTTGTGGAACGATTTTGATGAGTTAGAAGCGATTGGTTTATTGTGAAAATGCAACTTTTTTTTGCTCCTCGGTGATAAAAAGTTAATTCTCGATGTAGTAATTTTTATTGCTTGGTTTATAACCGACGGGGGTCATTGGTATTTCAGTATTGACGTTGATTGAAAATGCGAAATGTCGATTTGTTTTGTTCATACCGAACTCAATCTCGATAATTAGCTCGAATACATATTAAAAAGGTATTAGCTTGCATTTTCGATTACTTATATGTATTTAAAATCGCGGATCTGTAATTTTATTATGTCGGTGTAATTGTTCCGACCCGGCCATTTAACCCGTATTCGAGCCGTTCCTAAATTGAATTTGCCAATTTCTGGCCATAATGTCAAGTAAAATGGCGGTCTAATGCGACACTGTTGTGACAGTTCCTGCATAAAGTACGCTTTTAAATATTTTGAGCGGAAACACGTTTTAAGAGGGGTCAGTCAGAATGTCTAATGTTACGATCGTTTTTTTATATTTTTTTGGAATCAATACGTTTCGTGTCGCCTGACCGTGCTTTGTATCGATTTTATGATAATGCTTGTGTATGTAAATCGTGGAATAAATTTGTTTTAATAACTCAAGGAATATGCACTCCTATTTAATTTATTCATAGTAGGTACATAGTTATCTACTATGTAACAACACCTGTACACTTATACTGATTGATTATAGTGTTAATAATAGGTAGGTATTTATAACATTAAAACTTTTTTCCTTCTACCAATATACACAAAAATATATTTATAATTTTATATTTATATTACCAAGACAATGCGTATCTTTAGCAGTGACATCAATGTCACACCTTTTATGCTATTGTCACATGACAATGACAAAAGTACTTACCGAAATTCTAAAATTCTTGTATCTGGCAGGTTTGTGCAAAGTGATAAATCCTTTTATGGTAAAAATAGCTTCGTTCGTAATACCGATATTTACATAACCTATTTGCTATTCCTAGCCACGACCTACACCTGTTCCGAGTTTCATCCAAATCGGTCCTTTAATAAAGGCGTGATCGAAACTCAAAACATATTTATAACCGAACATTAACTTTCAAATCATCATCATCATCTCAGCCTGGTTGCACCACAGCTGGGTATAGGCCTACTCTTTATTTTGCCAATCAGTCCGGTCCTGTGCAATCCTGATCCAAGCAAATTATAAATAGGTATATAGCTTTCAAATATAAATTAATAATTATTGAGATATCGGCTTGAATTGTCACAAACGCTGACAAAAGCGCGGCACCGTCATTGTAATACTAGAACCATTGTTGATCAAAAGTCGCGTGTTTAATGTCAAGCCATTTCTGCACCGCATCCATCATACATAACAAGTCAACACCACCCAGTAGCCGAACCGTTCGAAACATTCATTTTCTTGTTTTAAAAACCACCATCTTGATTTATATATGCAAATATATCTAATTAATATGCGCAAATTTGACGAACTGACGATTTTATAGACATTGGACACCATTTAGTGCAACTAAACGACGTTTTTCTAATCGCGTATTAATAGACGTCCAAATTAATTTTGACTGGTCTTGGTGCATGACCGGTTTGCGATTAGCCAGTTCTGATGTCAAAATATAGATAATCCTGATAAAAAATCTAGAAGTGCTAGGTTAATTCTGCTATAATATTTTCGGTGGCTGAATCCTTTGTATGTCAATTACGACAATTATCATGGTTGGGATGAAACGTTTAGCGTATGAACGACAAGGATATGCTAATTAAACACAGCCAGTCGTTTTTGCTTATTTTTTGCGTTCTTTCTATAAAATGCAAACCGGGCTTAGACACTTTTAAATATTTATTCACGTGCAGTTTTTTTCTTGCTGTCCATCACATAGCGATACAATGCTATTGTTTTTTTCCATGCAATTTTGTCCAGTCATTTGTATGTCTGTCTCTGTATCTGACATCACTCATCGCTCGCGACAATGACCGAAAATAATAAATTATTGACATTTAACGTCCTGTATTAGAATATCGGATTGGTTTGTGCATTTTCGTGTCGCGTTAAATTTTATTTTACGACTGCAATCAAGTTTAAATACATAATTTGGATTTAAAAATGAAAATGAGTGTCATGTGTCACAATGTTGGTTTTATTTTTATCTATTTTATCATTGTTTATGATTATACTTTTGCAAACATTGATTTGAATTGCATTCATAAACATTTTTGTTTTATTTTAATATAAATGAGTTTTAAATTCTTTACCTAAATCCAACAAATATTTTGTCATTTCGAAAGTGTGAAATAATGTATCTATTTTCGTTTCATTATGCTTATTATAGTTGCGTACCAATCACGTCGCGTAGGGAAATGAAAGTCACTACCGTAAGAGGGCGTGAAAGCGTCTCCTCTCTCTCTATTCATGGTCTTATTAGATTTCTCTCATATTTCTTTCAAATAATATTTTCAATCAATCACCAAAGAAACCAATCAATTAAGTTTTTATAGAAAACATGTTTTTATAGTGTAGCAACTAGCGACCATTTATATGCATTAGTCGCCTGTCAGTTACATTTGATGGAAGCATCGTGCAATTTCAGCAACCAAGCTTTCAACAGGTTAATAAAAAAGTTGAACTCATAGCTGCTAGCCATAGAGGTCAATACATAGTGCTACTTTGTTTGCAAAGTAAAAAAACTTTAAAATATTCATGAAATTCTAAGGCACCACCCACTGGATTACTCCTGCATAATGCACGGAATACAAATTTTGCTCATTAAAATAAAAAATGCATTGACATGTGATTCCATTCCTGATGTGATCCGATATAAATCCACGACTCGAATACACCTTGAAAATTAGAACATTTCAATTTCGCACGATGTACGTACATTTCAGTGGGGCTATTATTGCTTCGCGGTCACAAATTTTATTGCGTGCATATTCCTATTCTAATTAATCTCTATGTAAAAATTCGATATAGATAAAACTGCTTAATCCTGAACGAATCGAAAGCGTCTGCGAAATCAAGATGGATATCCGTACAGTACGAAGAATGCTGGGATATCGTGGTAATTGCTACAATTTCAAAGATTCAAAGGCGGCAGGACAGTTATTTCGACAGTAATAATTAATTTTGAAAACAAACTCATGTGAAAGAGCCAACTCGTTATTAAAATTTAAGGTAACCTGATCCCTATCTAGAGGGCATTCCAAATCGGAGTTAGTCACTCAGTTATCTGCGATATGTCTGAATGCACACAACACCAAAATCTTATGGGAATTTGTAAATTCCGCCTGATCGCAATGTATCCGTAAAGTTCCGTTGACGCAGGCGCAGCAAATCTCTGGGAGGCGGAATCTAGCTTTCAACAATTTAGCATTTCAAGAGAACGGGTAAAAGTCTAGACACTTTGCAATTTGCGAATTTTGCGGTTGCGCATTCAAATGATGCGTGTGATCTTCGGGTTCATCGGTCTGGTCGTCTCACGGCTGCTGCTGATTTTTTTCCATCACCAGCATGAGCTCAGACGCCGTGATTGAAATTTTCAACGCACGAATCAAACATTTCTATCTAGCCGTGTAGTATTTTTGCACCGATGCAAAAAGTAGTTGCGCGCCCAAATCGCGCTTTAATGCTAATTCCTTTTTTAGGGAGTGTCCACATTGCGTTTTCTGCAGCGCGTTTTTGAGCTGCGCGTTTGTATCGATACAAACGCGCGTTCGCAACGCGTATTTTTCCATACAAAAGCGAACCGGGAGGGGCTGCGCGGGGGGCTGGGCGTTCGCATCGCGTTCGAATCGCGTTTGTATCGATACAAACGCGCTGCAAAAAACGCAATGTGGACACTCCCTTAGATGCCCATCGATAAAAAATCTAGAAATGTTTCTATTTCTAATTTCATTCGGTTCACGCTGAAATTAATCGATTGTTGCTTTTTGTTTTGAGAAAGGATTCATTGTCTGGATTGCCTCCAGTCACGAGATTTTCGAATTAAATTAGATTTAAATAAGATAAAGTAATTAGTCCAGGACCAATAAAATAGACGTCTCTGTCAGTCGTAAAAACGAATGTTGAATCAATTAGCCTGAACCAAATTACTGCTGCAAGGCTGTAATTATCTTCAAAGCTCACGTACATAAGTGGTTCGAGCTTCTAGCTTTTGCAAAGTAATAGTTTCAAATGACCGTCCATAAAAAGTTTCCATGTAATGATTCGACTCGAGACGCATTTGCTCATCAAATAGCTATTATGTTTTTTGGCAGAGACAAAACTGAGGATAGAGATAAGGCTCGGTCTAGACTTCGGTCATTGCCAGGGGATGATTCGTAACTTTTACCAACGATACAATTGGTGCATTTTTTTTCCTTTTAATCTACCTGGAATAGATTTCTTTGTAGTTGTTTTTGGACATACGTCCGTCGGCTGCCGTAGTACCTACTTTACAATCTAGATCATGTCTTAGATTGTCCCATTGCTGCACGGTCACGTTTCCTAACCATTGTGTGGGTGCTCATTTAATTTCAGAGACATCTAGATACGAATTTCTGGTTAATTAAGAATTTAATTATTTTTTTGCTATCGAGTGGTCCAATAACCTTGAACACTTTTTGATTTAGCATTACCTACATGCCCATTTAGATAATTTCTGTGTCCGACTGATAGGAAAGCATTGATTGACAACTACAACATCTAAGCTAATCATTATGCATATGTCCGACTAGTTTCCTTATCTGATTACTGATACAGAACAAATGTGGTTTCTGAATATGACACCATCATGACTGACACATCACAAGTCGCGACCGCGTTGTATCATCCACACACAATAGAATTCCACAATTCCATTATTGGCGCGCTAGGTATTGTGTATTAAGCACGGTCTATGCCTAGGTTTGGCCTGTGATGATAAACCATGCTGTTCGTTTATCGCTATTGTTGTTCATCTAGCGAAAAAAACTACGTATCCTTTTAGATGATAGATTAAAATTGCAGTTAATACAATTTTAATAACTGTCTGGATTCAGAGTTTTATAATTGCAAAAAATTGAATCTCTCGTTTTTGCAAACGTGTTTTCTTTATTTCTGAAGTACGAGTTGAGTGATTCTGAGTACGGAAGGCTTGCGAGTCTTCGTCAGCCATTGAACCGGTCAGCAGAAGTGGTCATCCGTGTTCGTTCGGTGGTATGTTTGCTGAAACAACACAGTCTACTGATGCTTCAATGGAATTTAGCAAGGCCGTATATTTTATGTTTGTTTGCATAAGTGCTTGTTTGCTAAGGCTTTTGCTATCGAGGCCCGGTAGGGTTTGCCGATGACACTGTTAAGTCAAATTCAACAACTGAAGTGACCGTTTATTTGTGTTTGCCCATCGAGTTATTTGTCAGGTTCGATAAAGGTCGCACGGTTGCTTAATTGACGGCACTAATCTTAAACAAAGGTATTGTTCTTTTTAAACTCTGTTGAGTGTTGAGTGATTCTCAAGTGCTACATAAAAAATCGAGCTGTTGCAACAAACGTCATGCTCCGGTGGGTTTTCCGCTGCGTTGCATTCCTAAAAAGTTTGAACATCAGATTGCGCAATGCCGGTAAACGACCTCCCAATTTTCATAGAGCTCTGTACTAGGGCATGCAAACCGGTTAACCGGGTAACCGAAAAAACCGGGTAACCGCCTGATTTGAAGATCGGTTTTTTCATGGTGTAAAACCCGGTTTTTCGAGTTTTTCGGTTTTTTTTTCGATCGTTAAAAATTCTCATAAACTACCGTTTCTCTTCCTTAATTAACTAGTAGTTCGCCCCGAACTGAGATCTCGCGCACCGTAGATGGCTTACATTTGGACTTTCTTCTGACTACCCCTATAATTTCAAGTGCTACTACTGCCGAGTATGCCTATTGCGCTAGCTCTTCATGAAAAAATACTAGCATGCATGCAATACATAATGTCGTGTCTAATTTTTCATTTATTTCATATTTATGAATTCTCGTCGTATTTCTAAAAGTATACGTCCTAGAATAAAAATAATAACTATTTTGGAATGTACAAATAAAGACCTTTCATTTGACACCCCACTCAATATATTTGTTTACTTAACTTTTTTTACCCCAATTATTTTCATTCTTTATCAAAAAATTTTTTATCACGAAAATAAATCAAGTAGCATCTAAAATCATTGCAAACCAAACCGCAACGATGCCACTCTCTTTTTAAGACCGACCAGTCAATGAGCTACGAAGACATCGAAACTCTATGAAACGGGAGCTCTTGCAGCTCTGGTTACGTAGTTTTTTTTCTTTGGTCGTATTTCAAAAACTATACATCCTAGATTAAAAATAAAAACCATTTTGGAATGTACAAAATAAGCCCTTTTGTATGACACCCCACTCAATATATTTGTGTAACTTTCAAAATTTTTTACCCCCTTGGGAACACAATATCTTCACAACCCCTTCATCGATTAAGCTCATATGCTCCACCGTAAATTTCCTTACTACAACCTATTGACCTACCAAGTTTCATGCAGATTGGATGAACGGTTCGACAGTTATGCTCGAACAACAATTCGTGAAACATACAAACATACAAACATACAAACATACAAACATACAAACATACAAACATACAAACATACAAACATACAAAGCAAAATCGCCCAACTTACCACTAAGATCTTCGCTCGCTTCGCTCGCTCGATCGATGAATTATTATAATGGCCAAGCTCAGTCAAGCCAAACTGGCAGGCAAGACTACTAACGTGATTTTAGTTCCTACTATAAATACCTAACCTACCTGAAAATTTTATAATTTGCTTATTTGTTTGATAGTTTAACTTCATTGTTAAAGTAACTAGTGGCTCTGTGAACTGCAGACCTCGCATAGCTTATTATTATTATTATCATCAGCCATCAATATCCCACTGCTGGGCAAAGGCCTCCCCCCACTCTTTCCATTCATCCCTCTCCTTTGCTAGTGATGTCCAGTCGGCACGGAATTTGGCAAGCTCGTCTCTCCATCTCGTTCGCGGTCTGCCGTCGCAACGTATTAGGGCACTACTCCGTGGTTAGTTAAGTTAGTTTTAAGCATAGCTTAAAACCGAATAAATGCTCACAATTCTCTAGTTGACAGAGCGAGCGAAGCGTCTATGCTTCAGCTTGGACAAAAATGCTTTTGTTTGTCCACCGGAAACCTGTCTGTTGCTGTTGGACGTCTGTCTGTCGGTCGTAGTACGTCTGTCTGTATGTTCTCTTCTACTGGTCGCATTTCTCAACCATTTCTCGTGAAATTTTGTGATCAGGTTTGATAATTTTAAAGAATTTTACTTTAGTTGGGGATCTTAAAAGGGTCAATAAAAAAATATTTTAAAAAAAACAAAAACCCGACTTCGTCAAAACTAAAAAGAAAAAAACAAGCCTGCAAAGAATTACTCACAGTCGGTACCCATTCATTTTATTACCAATCAAATCTTCCCAATGTTATGGGTCCCGACTGTGAGTAATTCTTTGCAGGCTTGTTTTTTTCTTTTTAGTTTTGACGAAGTCGGGTTTTTGTTTTTTTTTAAATATTTTTTTATTTAACACTTTTTAGTTATGATAAAGTTGATTTTAAAATACCTATTCAACGATACCCCACTTGATATAGTGTGACGATTTTGATTCTTTTAATTTTGACAATATGGCGTCTGGTTGTAGCCCTGGTGAATTTTGATTACTGTCATATCTTTAGTGACACTCCCAAGGTTGAGACAAATCGATTGACGTAAGAATCATCAAAATCGGTCCACGCGTTTGGCCTCTAGAGTGCCACATAGAAACATCCATAGCGAGAATTATTATTAATCAACTTTAAACCGTTATTTTTCCTAAACTATTACTTAAAATGAAAAATGGTAAAAGAAACCTAAAGTTGATTTTGAAATACCTATTCAACGATACCCCACTTGATATAGTGTGACGATTTTGTTTTTTTTTAATTTTGACAATATGGCGTCTGGTTGTGGCACTGGTGAATTTTGTTTACTGTCATGTCTTTAGTAGCACTCCCAAGGTTGAGACGAATCGATTGACGTAAGAATTATCAAAATCGGTCCACGCGTTTGGCCTCTGAGTGCCACATAGAAACATCCAAACAAACATACATAGACTGATAAACACATTACCCTTCCTTTGCTTTGCGCAGTCGGGTAAAAAGGGGGCTACTGGATATCTCCGTCTTATGACATCCTATTCCGTTGGTTCTTTTTTTGTTTGAAAGGTTGCATGTAACTTTAAGTTGGTCTCATAAAAATTTGGTGAAGATCTGATGAGGATCAGCGTGACGAGCAGAATAGATTCTCATGATGCAGTATATTGATCACTTTTAGATTTCTACCAGTGGAATTGGCCCTATGATGACATGATGACCTCCACGACGTGTCCGTCGACGGCGAACCCTACTATTGGATTAAGCTAGGTATTTCGCTGATGTGCGCGAATATGACTTGCTAGACCAAATTTAGTTTTAAATGTCCTGTTACAGGACGCACAGAACAATTGCCCAAGAGTGTGGTATGTGTATGTGTAGACGGTTTTCGGTTATGCTTTTCGCAGCTGGAGCTTAGCGTCAAGATGTTTGAGACGCGTTTCTACAAAACGTGCGCAGGCGCGGTACTGCACCAGTCAGAGCGGCGATGCGTGAGCTACCCCCAACTGTTACATGGTATATCAATGCAATGATGTTATGTGGCGTTTCAAAACGTCTCTGTAGTGCAAAAATTGACCACCAGACTTGCGTTTTACGAATGAGCTCTGAGAAAAAAACGTTTTAGGAAGTCTGGTGTTTTCTATACGGACAATATGACCGCACCAACGGAGTTGTCCCTTTATGAGCAATGCCTCTATGCCACTCAGCTGTGTTCGTTAAAGAATCTCAGACTTGGGCACACGATCTTGCCACTTTATTCGGAGAATAGACCTGAGGCATTTTATGTGAAATATGTCAAGTTGTCGGTCTCCGTGGCATAAAGCAAAATGGGTAGTATAATTGCTTTATTCACAGCTATCTTGGTGTGAAGTTGTAGATCGTGGGAGTCCTAGACTCTTTTGCTAAGTTTTCCCGACTATGCAGCTGCCCTTGCTATACGTTAAGAGATTTCTGTCACAAGTCAGTTGTCATTGCGAACAGTCGACCCCAGATAGCGGAAAGATGAGACTTCTTCGAGAGGTTTCCCACTAAAAGTGACTGCTGTGGGGTTTGCTGTTTCGACCCTTGGCGGTTGTTTCAACACCTGGGTTTTGGAAACACTGATGACTAGGCCAAACTTACGGCATGATTCTTCAAGGCTAAGCAGCCATAAACATGTATAGTTGGAGGTTATAAATGCTGTCAGCCATGAGGCAAACGTCGTTAGCGTATAGGATGTCCTTGACAGAATGCTTTTGTACCCTACCCTTTGCCCTAAAGGGAGAGGTATCAAAGACGCTTTTGTCATATTATTATCTTACGTTGAGAACGATCTGATTTATGCAGGTTCTGTAGGACTCGGCCCTATAACTACTAGGTGATTGATGAAGCACCTGGAACCACCTTCTTATCACAAAACTAGAGAATTGTGAATATTTTTTCTGTTTAAGCTATGCAAAGGTACTCGAAAACGAAAGAGTCTCGCGAGGTCTACAGCTCACAGAGCCACTAGTTTTATATTGAGAAGATGGTCCCAGGTGCTCCATCAATCCCTACCTAGTAGTTAAACGGCCAATTTCACTAGTAGAAATCTAAAAGTAAGCAATTTACTGCATTTTGAGGAGCTTTTCTGCTCATTACGCTGAAGATCCTCATCAGATCTTTATTATTTTTTTTATGAGACCAACAACAACCTTTAAGTAAACAAAGAACCATCGAAATCGGGTGTCTTAAGGCGGAGTTATCCAGTAGCCCTCTTTTTAGAGGAAGTACCCTCCAATCAAACATCCCCGACGACAAAAAAATTCTATAAAATTATCGAATCTGCTCACAAAATTTCACGAGGATTAGTTGAGAAATGTGACCTGTAGAGGAGAACAGACAGACAGACATCCGGCGGACAAACGAAAGTATTTTTGTCTAAGCTGAAGCAGAGACGTTTCGCTCGCTCAGTCAATGATAGGTCAAAAACAAAGATTGTGTCTTTGTGTTTTGCGGCATAATCATACAACTTCTAACCTACTAAGGTGTAGAATAAAAAGTTAGTTATATTCTGCAAGTTTTTCATTTGATTGAGACAAATATTTAAAAAAAAACCGAAAAAACCGAAAAACCCGGTTATCCGGTTTTTTTAAATCGGAAATCCGAAAAAACCGGGTTTCAAAACTACCCGGTTTTTGCAAGCCCTACTCTGTACTCGTGCACCGACTCCCCGCAATTTTTCGAGGACGGTTCCGTGTTATTGACATTGATATTCGTCACACACGACAACATACTCTATAACGTTCGCTGAAAAGTTACATGTACGTTATGTACGAACGTCTGGGAACTTTTGCAGTTGATTAATTTTATTGCATTCGTTGAGACGTGACCCGATTACGGATGCGCGGACAGGTCACAAGTTTGTCTTTCATTTATAGTACCAATCAATCCACTATCTGAGATCTAGTCACTACCTGCTGGATTTCTAGCTTTTTATGCGTCTGCTGCCTGGGGTTAACAAACTTATATTCTGATTGCTCATTCATCTTACATCATTGTGGTTTGGGTAAGATTGAATATTTTCATCAACCTCTTTCCTAGTGCCGCTGACATTTATTACTTTCGGTTTGGACTAAAGCGTATTTATCAGTGTTTCTTTTTCAATTTGTTAACTGCAGGAACTTTTTGTAGCCTTAATTGAATTTGATGTGGCGGTTGGACCCCCTTTGTAGTCTAGAGCTAGATCAAAGTTCTATTGTGGGCAATTGTCTGTTCCATTGTGCTAAGCTTTTCGAATCTATTTCGATTTGAATAAGGCAATTGTAGATCGAGGAAGTGGCCAATTTGGCTTGATCTAGCTTGCTACCAACGCGAATATTGATGCATGCGTGCGATGTGAACTTCTAATCTATCTAAATATTTTAAGTTTCTTCAAATACTTATTCGAAATTAAGGTGGATGTCATCATTTTCATGATTATTACTATTTTTGACATGTTTATTTAATTTTTGACATGTTTATCTAATCCTGTACCTGTATTGCTCTCTCTTGTCTTAGTTTTAGGAATTATATTGTAATGATTATTTTAAATGTACCTACTTACCAATATTATTTTTCTTAATTAATGAATTATTATGACTTATTATTATTTACAATGACATGACTATATTTAAGATAGTTTTATGTACCTACCACATTCTGTAATTAGCATAGACGTTTTGGGCGCTTTGGTTTAATCTGTAAGCCCAACTCGTGTTTTAAATAAATAAATAAATAAATACAATATTATCCGGTTTTGTTATCCTTTCTACAAAATGAGATTAGTTACTACTTTGGCACTAAGCTAAGGATTAACTTGTATTTATTACTAAATGACGTGACTATATAATTCCATCGATCACGTGACCGACAGAATTGCCAACTATTTTGAACATACTATGTAGTTGCGTAAAAAACGTAATTTTCTGTAATCAAAATGGCATTAGCGTAACCAGAATTGTTAGAGCATTTGTTACTTATGCCAGGGGCGGCTAATTTTTGATATCCGGCTTATTTTAGTCATGCACTATTTGTAACCATCTAACGTGATTATACTGATTATGTTGATTACCTATGCGTATCATCCACACAACAAAGAGTGATGAATCCGATTCGTCACCCTTTAAATGAATTTAGATTCAGAATCAGAAATAAAGGTACTACTAAGATGTTTACTATTGGTGTCGTCGTAATAAGAATCTGTGTGAGAATTGTCATTATGGAAATTGGCAACAATGCTATCTGGTAAACGTATTAGCTAGACTGCGTTGGCGAAGTCGTTGAGACGCTATCAACTAAATCATCTAGCATGCAGTCTAGACGGAAATAATAACAACTGTAATGATACGAAATCTTTCTATGCCACTCGCAATTCGTTGCTACTGCGATTATCCTACAAAAATATCAGCGAGCACACCTGTTTGTTTATCTTCCAAACCAGTTACAAACTGCAAGCGATTTTAAACTTACTGGATTTGAAAATATGCATCTTTATTTAACACCAGGGTTGGCTATGTCGGTGACCACACGGGGGCGGGGCAGTGTTAAGTCAATAACTTCATAAGTGACGGGTGTAAACTTGTAAAATAAATCATCGTGCACGCTTGATGCACTTTCAATCTTACTATAACTTTCATTAATAACTTATGACGTGCAAAAAACAAAGCTTTTGCAGCTCGTGTTATGTATTGATTGAATAAATCGGGACCGAACAACGGTGTCGTACCAGATATCTTTCTCTTGTATTACATGTAAATCTTCTCTTTATCAGCGATATTTATTGTGAGCGCGCTTGACTTAAACATTCGTGTTTATTGTTCAGGCTTGTGTTTGGCTGGGGGTACGAAACTTGCGACGGGCGGAGCGACGGCGGGGCGGCGCGACGGCGATGTAATCAAATGCATTAAAAACATTAAGCGCTGTGTACGAAACAAGCGACGGCGCGCCATCGCCGCACCGCCCCGCCCCGCCGTCGCTCCGCCCGTCGCAAGTTTCGTACCCCCAGCCTAAGTCCTTACATTTTCGGGTTGACGTAGGCGTCACGGCCCAGTTGTTATCCTCTTGATTTACAGTAAAGCCACCGGTCGAGACTAAAGTTAGGTAAAAGAGTTGTCTCTTTTTGTTGCAGTTTCCTCTACAGAAAAACAGGACTGTTTTCGACAAAACTACCATATTCGCCCACACTTGCAAATTCTATCCTGCATAAAAAGTGTTTTATACTAAAAGAACGTGAAGAGGTAATATCTTCCCACGTTGTCTCTCACGAAACTCGAGTCGCTTTATAAAGGTGTTATTCGTCTACATTACTTAGGATAGCAATAAACTCGGGTTCATGGACGTAAAATTGTCGCGAATTCACAAAAAACTTGCATTTGCAGTAATTTACTTAGAATTTTTCTGAGACTTTACGGTGCCGAAATTAACATTAAACAGTCCCAACTTTGTGTCATTTTTGACGGCAATAAACGAAGTAAACGCATGGTCTTGTGTGTTTAAATAATTGCTGATCTCTTAAACGGTCTTTTGACGAAACGGCCCGCTCGGGTAATAACTGTCTGCATAATTATACGGTGCTCCTTTTCACTACCGCATTTAGTTTTAATTACAAGGTATTCCAGAGACACAATTCAAAGAAGAATGACTATTAATTTTTTTCTTGCTTTAAGTTAGGCTTGTCAATAAGGCTAATCAAATGTGTTGTATAGAATATGTTTTAATGATTAATCGAAAGCTGCGTGTAAAAAAATCGCTGACAAATCGAGCTGCTATCAAATGTACGAGTTAGTGTTTGTGTTTTTTGGCATCTTCGTACAAAAGAGTTCGGGTGGCCGAACTTTCAAGGACTCTGTTACGCTTCAGGAGGCTCGCGAATCGTTTCCTGGTTACAGACATTAAATTCTCATGAGTCCGCCATGGGTACCATTTTAATTGTTTCTTCTATCGGAAACAAAAAAAAAATGTTTAGCATATAATTTGAATATTTTTAAATTCTAGACTAGACATTTTCGAGATTTTAATGTCTAGATAGTTTTTTGGCAGTGCCGTTGCCGGTTTTTTGTGAGTTTCGTCATCCTTGATTTGAGCATTTGACTCTACGTTGATTGTTTTCAATGCGTTTTGGTTTTTTATGAATTATTATCAAAGTTTGGCTGTCTGTGGTTAAGCCACTTGCGTGTTCGAATTAACAGATTCAATTTGTCAAAACTTTTTGCTTCCTCATCTTCATCATAAATTGCCTAATGCTCAAATCATTTATTACTATTGTGGATCGTAATGGCTTCAGGGCCATTAGTAACTTTAACACCACCTATGTCTTCACGAGAAATATGATGATTGTTTAGTTTCATCATTCCAGGTTTTATTTCTAATTAACTTTAACTATTAATGTTGTGACTTGAGAACCTCTCAAGGTTTTATCTATAAAAAAATTATTGTCTGGACTCTATAGTTGTTATTGGATATGTCAAAGATAGACGACCAGTCTAATACATTTCTTGTCGATACAAGAGATGGTTTAAATCGATATCGCATTGTTGTCTTAAAAAAAATTTGATTGCTTCTGAATATTTTTTGCTTTTGATATGGCAGGTGGCTGGTGTTACTCTTCTATTCTTGTTGCTTTAGTTATAACCTCCATGCCAGTGTTTCACAACTGTCTCATGCTTGTAACATTTTTAGAGAGTGCAGTTCGTTGACTCTTTTGAACATAACAATAGAACATAACTCATAAACAAATTAGTCGGGTCGCTCATTTACTTGCACGGACTGTGTAATGCAAATGTAGTTTTTCTGCCACTTACTCGTGCTTCGGGGAATTAGTACAGGTCTTAACTATGTTTATCTTAATGCGATCGACAAATTGTGGACTCCTGTTTTGTTTCCCACCGATTTTAATGTTTATGTCCCCACATTTCAGCTAAAGTGCGAAAGATTTGGCAAATTTTCTCAGACCACCAATTGTATATTTGTAGGTAATTCAAGTTTGAAGCTGCTGTTTTTGTACGTGATACAAGTGCTTAAGTAATGTAATGGGTCAGTCACTTTTGAGTTTGAACTTTGGCATTTGCTCATTAGTTTTGTAAGTGTTTTTCAAGTTCTGCGTAATATTAAATTACTTTTTGTTATGTTGAAACATAAACGTTTTCATTATATCTGTCGAGTTCATGTGTGGGTTTGCCTTATGGTCTTCCTAGACTGCTGCACCCACATAACAGGATATTGTGATTTGTGTATCGCTGTAACAAGATGAATTGACTTTTAGCTTATTTCTATTTAACGTTTATAGAAGGTTTATATCCAAAATTACATTCTAAAACTACCACAATTTCAAAAATAGTTCATTTAATAGTTGTGTTGGCCAAGGATAGGAAATAAAGTAATCCTATTGGACTTACGCACCAATCCACCATCAGGAAGGCCGAAGAAGAAGTGGTTGGATTGTGTGAAAGAGGATATGAATGTGAGAGGAGTGGATTCTGAGTTGACGAATGCTAGAGGTGAGTGGAAGAGGAAATTGAAATTGAAAAAAGCTTTATTGCAACACAATTAGATAAAATAGGTAGTTGTGATAATAATACATTTAGGTACTTATAAATCTAATGCTAGGTTGCAAATGGTGGTCTTATCGCAAAAGGCGATTTCTTCCAGACGACCATTACTAAACTAAAGTAGAACTAGGTACTTTTATTTAAATAGCACGCTGGGATCTTTCCATTGACAAAAAGTTGAGCAGTATGGGCGTTTTCTGGCCCTCGAACTAGTGTAAACTGTATCTCGAGGGTCAGTTTCCATCAAAATCGAAATGATGACCCTCATCTCCCCACCTTGACAAAGTTTAGATTTATACGATCTTTTTTTATCGCTCAATCGATCAAATCGAATCAAAACAAAACAAAAAGCTCTTCTATTTCTAACTCCGTTTTTATCTAAGTCCCCAATTTTGTTACAGGAAAACATAGACCCATCCCCCTTTAGCCTGTCGCCGATCTCAGCGAAATCTGAGAAGCTGCTCCGCTCCCCTCGCAAGGCCACCCGGAAGATCTCGCGGATCCCCTTCAAGGTTCTGGATGCTCCGGAGTTGCAGGACGACTTCTATCTGAATCTTGTGGACTGGTCCGCGCAGAATGTCCTCAGTGTTGGCTTGGGCAGCTGTGTTTATCTTTGGAGCGCTTGTACTAGTCAGGTAAGTTCTTTTTACCGTGTTTGTTGCCCTGATTCTTCACGGTGTTGGTCGCGAAAGAACAGGAGTAGAATCACCTAGCTCTTAAGACGATTCAAAGTGGTCATAGCGGTCCTACTGAATAAATGATATTTGAATTTGACTTTCAGGGATTTTTCTTTTAGGTCTTGCAAAATTTGTTTGGTTTACGAATGCATCTATCAGAGCCCTCGTGGCGTTGCCCCCGTATTTATCGTATTATGGTGATATCATGATAATGAAATATAGCCTTTAACCTTCCTCCAGAGTTTAGCTATCAAATGCAAAAGGTTTTTTTTCAAATTCGACTAATAGTTCCTGAGTTTAACGCGTTCAAATAAACAAACTCCTTCGCTTTATTATACTAGTATAAATGAGGATTCTTCTAGAATCTAATTTATTTTTTTCTTTTATTTTTTTCTCCCGAGTCCTAGTAAAAGTATAGGCTAGGTATCTAGGTTCGATTTTTAATATCATCATCATCTCTTTGCCCTTTTCCCACTAGGTGGAGTCGGCACAACATTCCCTCTACCATTCCCTCCTATCACTCGTCATTTCAGTAGTCACTCCTTTCACACGCATGTCCTCACACAATCCATCCATCTTTTCTTTGGCCGTCCTCTACCTATGTATCTTTGTAACATACATACAAAAAATCACGCGTCTTTCCCACAGGGGTAGGCAGAGACCACGGATTTCCACTTGCTACGATCCTGACACACCTCTTTCGCCTCATTCACTCTCATCACATTTTTCATACAAGCTATCTTTGTAACATGTTAATATTCCAGGTGACACGGCTATGCGACCTGTCGACCTCACACAATCATTCCATCTTTTCTTTGGCCGTCCTCTACCTATGTATCTTTGAAACATGTTATAATATTCCAGGTGACACGGCTATGCGACCTGTCGAACGAAGGCAACGCTGTGACGTCAGTGGCGTGGAGCGAGCGAGGAAACCTGGTGGCTGTGGGCACTCAGAAAGGACACATCAGTGTTTGGGATGTGGCTTCTAATAAAGAGGTAAGAATTTTATTGCGATTACAAGTTTTTTTATGAAGTCCAGAATGGATACATTTGGAATAAGGGATCTATCAGACAGAGAGCGGTCACGCGGTCAAGCATTCAAGCGGTCAGTTTTGCGTTCTTTGTATTCTATTACGTTACATAGATATACTCACACAGGAGGCATTCTGACCGCGGCGGTCAAGTAGTAGAAATCAGTAGAACGCTCGAACGCAGAACGCTTGACCGCGTGACCGCTCTCTTGTCTGATAGGTCCCTATAGTCGGATTGCTCATTATACGCACTAAAATTGACGATCAAAATGTCATTTTTCATATATTTTTAGTTCGTACAATGAGCAATTCGACTATAAGAGAAAATCGAAAATTCGAACTAAAAAATAAAAAAGGTATGGAAGTCAGTCCGAGTATTTTTCATTAGAACACCAAGTCTACAACCATTCCTGCACTAGACATTATTTAACACACGGGAATTCCTGCACTAATCTGATTTCCCTACATTTTAATAAAAAAATAAATTCCTTGCTAGCGGAAAAAGTGGTTGGTATGATCTTGCTGGGATGACTCTGAACTGATATTACTAAGACATCAGTTAAAAAATGCGACTAAAATGTAAACTTCAAACCCATAGGTGATGAAACTTCAAGGTCACATCGCGCGAGTGGGCGCTTTGGCATGGAATGGTGATGTTCTTAGCTCAGGGTCCAGAGACAGACATATCCGACAACGAGACACAAGGGTTCCACGTAAGTACTCACTATAATACAGGGTGAATTTTTGAGACGGGGCAGTAAGGGCAGCTACCTTAACCGTTGTAGCTAGAGGAAAACGTTCTTAGGAGACCATCCTTAATTTTTGAAAATATTTCAACCTGCATTCACAGATTTTGAAAAAAATGTACAGTCAGCGAGAAAATGGGCCATTTACACAAAAACTTTTTTTGATGCCAATCGATCCTGTTTCATCTAAGGATAAAAAGGCTCTTTCAGACCAACTGAGGTTAGAGTACTAGAAAAGTCAGAAATCGCTAAAATGTATTTCTGAGACAAGACAGTAAGGGCTACCTTAACCGCTGTAGCTACAGGAAAACATTTTTAGGAGACTATCCTTAACTTTTGAAGATATTTCAACCGGCATTCACAGATTTTGAAAAAAATGAACAGTCAGCGAGAAAATGAGCAATTTACACGAAAACTTTTTTTGATGCCGGTCGATCCTGTTTCATCTAAGGATTAAAAGACTCTATCGGACCAACTGAGGCAAGAGTACTAGAAAAGTCAGAAAATGCAAATAACTTTGATTATACAGTTCGTACGAAATCAATTTGTCATTTGTCATAATTTTTCATCATTTTGTCGAAATATCTTCAAAAGTAAGGGTAGTCTCCTAAGAAAGATTTCCTGTAGCTGCAACGGTTAAAGTAGCTGCCTTTACTGCTGCGTCTCAAAAATACATTTTAGCAATTTCTGACTTTTCTAGTACTCTTACCTCAGTTGGTCCGAAAGAGCCTTTTAATCTTTAGATGAAACAGGATCGACCGGCATCAAAAAAAGTTTTTGTGTAAATTGCTCATTTTCTCGCTGACTGTATATTTTTTTCAAAATCTGTGAATTTAGGTTGAAATATCTTCAAAAGTTAAGGATAGTCTCCTAAAAACGTTTTCCTGTAGCTACAACGGTTAAGGTAGCCCTTACTGTCTTGTCTCAGAAATACATTTTAGCGATTTCTGACTTTTCTAGTACTCTAACCTCAGTTGGTCTGAAAGAGCCTTTTTATCCTTAGATGAAACAGGATCGATTGGCATCAAAAAAAGTTTTTGTGTAAATGGCCCATTTTCTCGCTGACTGTACATTTTTTTTTTAATCTGTAAATGCAGGTCGAAATATTTTCAAAAATTAAGGATGGTCTCCTAAGAACGTTTTCCTCTAGCTACAACGGTTAAGGTAGCTGCCCTTACTGCCCCGTCTCAAAAATTCACCCTGTATATAGGCATATTCGACAGGCCTCTTAGCTCAGTTGGTTGTAGCTCTGCCTTCTGCGCTGTAGGTCGTGGGTTCAATTCCCATCCAGGACAAACATTTGTGCGATGAACATAGATGTTTGTTTTGTGTCTGGGTGTTATAAAGTATTCTATGTATGTATTTACAAAAAAAAGTAAGTAGGTAAGTATATACTTAAGTATTCTATCAGTTATCTGGTTTCCATAGTACAAGTTTTGCTTAGTTTGGGGCTAGATGGCGCTGTGTGAAATGTCCAGCAATATTTATTTATTTATACTATGTTGGCATATCTAAAGGAGTGTTGAGTCCTTTAGATTCTGGTTTTTTACAGTATTGGCATTTTAAATGCCTGTAAAGTTCTGTATTTTATGCCTGAAATGAATCCCGTTTTAAACTATAAAATGCAATATCTTTTCTAAATATGAATACTAGACTATAATAATCGTAAATATTGCAACTATTAGAATGATAATCGTCATAAATCATTATTTAATAACAAAGCTAAAAAACAAATACCTACCGCTACCGAAATACCTGTTACCATGTCACAAATTTAAATTCTAGATTTTTTTCAAATGTTTAAAATAAAAACGTTTGAATTTTCGTATTGATTAGGAATCCTAGATATTGATTTCGTATCAAACATTAAAACAGTAAAATTACCTCGTCCCAGACAACGACGAGACATCTTAAATGTCGTCCAAAAATATAAATAAAGAGTATCTTAAAAAGTCGAATTTAATTTCTATTATTGATTTTAAATGACACTTTTTATGTTTAGTTTACTAATTTTGTGACACTCTTAGGTTACATAAATAATGTCTGTGTCGTTGAACTTGTTATGCAGCGACACAGATTACGTAGCAGTGTGTACGTGCATTTGTGTGGGCGGGGAACTGGATTAGAAGATAATATTTATGTGAATATTCTAAACTGTGTTGTACCTATTTTATCATAGATTTTATACAGTCAGCAAAAGTATAATGACTGATGAAGAGCAATAAGTTCGTATGAGCTAGTGGCCAACTCTGGAGTTGGAACGTTCGGCGAATGCTTTTCGGGTGCTAGCTACTAGAGTGCGCGCAAGATAAGTCTGCGCGTGACTGGATAAAGAACCTGAACAAACATAAATAATAAAATCGCGCAGAGTTATCTTGCGCGCACTCTAGAGTATTATGGGACGAGTTTATGTGAAAGGAATTAGTTCTTTTAAAGTTCATCGTTCCTGAACTACACAAGCTTAATGGTAATTTACGCGCGCAGAGTTATCTTGCGAGCACTCTAGTGTCGACACCGACTGACGAAACGCTACGTAACTTTCCGTCGCGTAGCGCACTGAAAAAAACGCCGTGTTCTGAGCGTTTGTTTTGTCATACCAACGGAATATTACGACCGAAACGTCAGCCGCTGAACTTTCGTCGCCGTACGTTCCGCAGATGTGTCGCGACACTTAAGATATCTAGAATGCCAAAAAGAGTACAGCGTCGACCTATGTATAGTCTGGCAAAAAAGAATAGACATAAATGGGGACGCCACTGTGCAAGTTAAATACGCGAAATAGATAAATTCTCTTTTAATCTTTTAAAAGTAAATTATTACTTCTGAGTTCTGACTGACGTCTTCGGCACCTGAAACTTACACAAGAAACCTGTACTTTACCATAGATTAATAGAGAAAGGGTTTCCAAAGTACTGAAATTTTAGTTGCTGTGTCTACCCGTTTTTATCGGACTATAGTTGTGATCTTGTTTCTGTTTTTCTGTCTCTACCAATTTTTTTCACTTGTAATGATTAGATTTATGATCTGAATATTTAAGCGTACGTCTTGGGTATTATTATGTCTTAATCTTTATTGATATTGAGCGAATTATAATTAATCTAACATAAATTATGTGACTTAAATATTTTAAAATTAAAATAAATAAAATTATTCTCGCCTCTGATGCATTTTGATGACTGTGATTCACGTTATTGCGACATGTTTTTATTTTAGCATGTTGGAACTTGTCTTATTTCTACAATAGCTAGTCAAGGCAAATCCGGGAGCAGCACTAGCGTAAACTCAATCAAAAAATTGCAATATATTGATACTAGCAGCGCCCTCGCGGCGCGGCGTTGCTCCCGTAGTGATGGTATATGGTGATGATGATGATAATGAAAAGTAGCCTATACCTTCCTCGCGAGTTTATCAATCAAATGCAGAAAGAATTTTTCAAATCCGACTGGTTTTTCCTGAGATTAGCGCGTTCAAACAAACAAATAACTCTTCCGCTTATTATATTGGTATAGAAAGATTGGTACTAGATATTTTGGAATTTAAAAAATCTGAAGATGGACTTCCGCAAAGTCACGCCTGAATCAATTAACTATATCTCTTTAATTTCAGCGGTGCAAACCAACAGAGTGCTACAGGGCCATAGACAAGAGGTCTGCGGGCTGAAGTGGTCTCCGGACGGACAGTGGCTAGCTTCCGGCGGCAACGACAACAAACTCTTCGTGTGGTCGATGGTAAGTTATGGAACTTGATCCTTTATTTCAATCATCATTTTCTTGCCCATTTGGGGGCGTTCGTTAATTAGGTAGGTATGAGAGGAGATTTTGCTCGACCCTCTCCCCCACCCCCTAATCTCATGTGAGAAAAAAATTATGTGATATTTGCCGTGATCTGCAAATATTTGTTTCTGGTCTGGGTTTTTTCTTTGTATAGATGTAAGTTAAATTACTTTCACAACACAAGCTCTGTTTACTTTGGGGCTACATGATGCTGTGTGAAATGTCCTGCATTATTTATTATTTATTTTGTTTTGTTCAATGTTTTTGTAAATTGTAATCATTTCCAATCATTTGTGGCTTCTAGCCGCAAGTTAGGAAATGGTTCACTGATAAGCAAGTGGTTACCTCGTAATACTTATATTTCACATGGTGTTTCACGTCCTGGTTCTTGTGGGAATGTTATATCAGTAAAATATACAGGATGTTCTAAATTGTGTCAAGGAAGGTACACTTAGATAGTGAGAAGTACTTATATTTTAAGAATCCTGTTTTTCACTTGTTTTTTTATTCATATCTAAATTAATAGATCGTGGATAAAAAACAATGTAAAATCAAAACTTATTACTATCTTTTGACTGGCTTCTGACTGCCTCCCTACAGATATTCAAAGTATCAACCAACATTCTAAATAACCTTCACCGATTTGCCTCTGACTGCTCTACAGATATTCAATGTACCAAGATTCTAAATAGGTTGCTTATTAAATACGTCTGAAACATCTGACATGACAGGAGACAAACATGAAGAAAATATTTTTTAATTTTTATAGTGTTAAACCACTCGTATTTCATTCAAAATGAAAAGTCTTATCAAAATTTTCAATTCCGACGGGATTCGAAACTGCAATGATACAAAACGACGCAATGATACGTGGCCGAGTTGGTAAAGACACTCCGGCTCGCTTGTATCATTGCGGGTTCGAATCCCGTAGAAATTGAAAATTTTGATAAGACTTTTCATTTTCAATCATCATCATCATCATCTCAGCCCATTTCCACCCACTGTTGGGTATTGTTTCAATAAATAAAATAAATGTCTTCTTCTTTCCCAGCATTCAACCTCACCAGTCCAGACATATTCAGCGCATGTGGCAGCAGTAAAGGCCATCGCGTGGTCGCCGCACCAGCACGGATTACTGGCCTCGGGTGGAGGCACGGCTGATCGATGCATTCGCTTCTGGAACACACTCACCTCACAACCGATGCAGTGTGTCGATACAGGTGTGTACATAAATATCCCAGTAGATACGTTCCCAACGATCCCACTGCCCCCCTCCGCACCCCCAGCCAGTGGGGTCGTCGGGAATTGTCCCCACTGAATTTAGTGGTGGGGTCGTTGGGACAAATAAATTCCCAAAGACCGGGGTGGGCCAGTGGGGTCGTTGGGAACATATCGTGCTAGGATTATAACACCTAATCGCAAATTAGAGGGTGTTTTCACCAGATTTATTTTTTATGCCTTTAGGCGGCCTAAAAACTCCATCATCAGAGTTGGCCACTTCCTCATAGGAACTTAGTTACTTACTTTTCTTCACCGCTATGGCAGCGTTTTCTACATTTTGGTAGTGTTTTTTTTCTAATTTGGTACTATTGTCTCAGTGTTTCTAGTAGTCCTACTGAATAAATTATATTTGAATTCGTTTTTTTTATTTGAGACAATTTTCTCTATCTATGTATTGCAAAAGTACCCAAACCATTAACCTTTCTCAATTATGAAAAAAATCAAGTCTGCATGTAGGATTAATTTTACTCCGTACATACTTTGAAATATCAATGACCTTATTATTATATTTGCAGGATCCCAAGTGTGCAACCTCGCGTGGTCGAAACATTCGAGCGAACTGGTGTCCACACATGGCTACTCGCAGAACCAGATATTAGTCTGGAAGTACCCATCTCTAACACAAGTAAGATGCACTTTCATCTATTTTGTCTAATCTAATTGTCGGTTCCGCCCACAAAACTATATCGAGGATAGAAGCAAAAAGTTCGTTGATTTGTATGGAAATACCGACCGTGTAACATTTTGCGTAGGTACTTTGACGAATGCAGATGACAGTTTGGAATTTTGGATTATATTGCTGTTTTCAATGCTCGCCAAGTCTGGCGCGTCAAATTAAAGCCGGAATGAACTACGCGGCAAGCAAAGTCCTCAGCCCTTCTTTTCGATACGCGAGTTACATACACTCTTTGCTTCCATCTCGATATAATTCTGTGGTTCCGCCTTTTAAGTCGTTAAGCTTTTATGACGAAGGCCTTTAGGGTCACCCAGAGTTGGCCACTTACTCATACGAACTTACTTTATCTATATTGATATCAGAATATTAGCATTATAGCTTCGTAGTAAGTAGTAGCTCTGCCTTCCGAAGTAATTAATGCAAGTGCATTTGCACAATGCAGGTTCTGCTTTGCATTTTGTTATTTTAAGTTGCAGACAATATTTATACGGACGAAACATTCATCTGTCGAGCACGAGTTCTTGCGTTTGCAAATCTAAACCAATAATTATATAGGGGAAGAGTTTGTTTGAACGCGCTAATCACAGGAACTACCAATCAGTTATTGTACTATAACAACAGGTTTTTATGCCTGTGGGCTTCCGTCTTGGTTTGCAATTAAAGATCATACACTTCTTCCAACGGATCTTGGCATTCGTGAAGTTAGCCGTTTCGATGCGCAGTGCAACTTTTTCTTACAAAATTTTGTATTGCGCAGCGAAAAGCCTAACTTCGCGAAGGCCTAGCTAGATCCATTGTGACAACTGTAATTATAGTGATTCATATTCCTGATTTCACTCTTAAATTCCCGGCCAAAGTGTCTTATAATTTACTAGCTGCTGCCCGCGGCTTCGCTCGCGTGGTACCCAGATAAAAAGTAGCCTATGTTACTCTCCAGCCCTTCAACTCAAAACACAAACACAAAAAATCACATCAATCCGTCGCTCTGTTTTGACGTGAAAGCAGGACAAACAAACAAACAAATAAATACACTTTCACGTTTATAATATGGGTCCGGATATCTATGTTCCAGGTGGCGAAACTGACCGGTCACTCATACAGAGTTCTCTACCTAGCACTATCACCGGATGGTGAGGCGATCGTCACCGGCGCCGGCGACGAAACGCTCAGGTTTTGGAACGTCTTCTCCAAAACCCCTTCACACAAGGAAAACAAGAGCGTCCTCAATCTATACACCACGCTCAGATAGATGGCGATTCAACTTTAGAACAGTTTATGGGAGAAAATGATAAACATTTGAGTGTTGCCAGAAAAATACTCTAGTATTGCCAACGTAAAATTATGTTGCCAATTGAGAAAGTGAAATTTTTGAACTTGGGAAATGTGGAGGAATATTTCTATACCTATGTCGGTCTGTCTAAGCTTGCTGCTTGCAAAATTAAAGTAAAGGCCTCAATAGAGGTTTGCCTGAATGCGAAACGCCGTACTAACTATTATGTATCTGTGGTAAACAGTCATAGACACACAATAGTTACTATTGCGGTCACAAAAAATGGTGTTCTATAGACATTTTTGCATCGCAGTTCAATTGTTGTAAGCAATAAAAATAATGAGAAACTTATAAAGAGTAATAAACTATAACATACGTTTGTGATAAAACAAAGTAATTTTATTTGTCTTTTCACAAATCTATCCTATTTATAAATTGTAAACTATATTAACTTTTAGTTATACTTTGTTTTTGTACATATTAGTTTATTTATTTTAAGTTGTTCGCAACTTGTAACTTGGTGTGATTCGAAATTAATTTTGCTACTGTTTTTATTACTTACTGTTCCATTCAAGTAAAAATATGTTTGAGAATAAAATATATAGATGTACTTATATAAAAATGGCGTACAAAACAGTAGTAAAAAAGTCTTCGAAAATATCTCTTAGGGCCGAAACACATAACCGCGTCGCGGCGCCGCACCGCAACCGAGCGTTGCATTGCGGCGTCGCGAAAAAAAGCGTTGTACTGCCACTGTACTGTAGGGCAACCATTTTCTTGTGATTTTTGAATGTTGGTGGACTTATCTCTGCCATGGATCGCAATAAACGTATTGCTCTTTTGTTATTAAGAAGACTTACACAAATTCAAATAGACGACAGAGAAGATACTGGATACTTATATCCATTTGGTAGCGCACACTGCAAAATTCTGCGGGCGGCACTGCTGATTTTGGCGGTGCGGGGCCGCGACGCAGTTATGTGTTTCGGCCCTTAACCATTTCAAAATAATGAACTATTTTCGAAAGTTACTAGAAAATCGAGATATTTTACAAGCACCAAGTCTAGTTCCTTATTTTTAGAAATATGTACACTGATTTGTGTATTAAATATACTTTATATTTTGGTATGTTCGAGTTGACTTAAATTTGTTACTAATCAACTTTTGAAAGGGCCTGTTGTGACATTCTGACTAGAATCGTCCATATTTTGTTACAAATTTAATCAAAATATAGACAATTCCAAAAGTACAGTTGTCACAATGGATCTAAGCATACGTGAAGTTAGGCTTTTCGCTGCGCAGTAGAAAATTTTGTACGAGAAAGTTACACTGCGCATCGAAACGGCTAACTTCACGAATGCCAAGATCCGTTAGAAGTGTGATACAAACATGGCAGGCTCTTGTAGGTTTGTATTTTTAATTTAATACTGTAACGATAAATCGCTTGATATCTTTTAAATACATAATCTACAATTAATCTCACTCAAAATTAAATTGCTACTTGTAATATTCAGTCAAACAAAATTACGTTAAATTAAACAGTTTCCATGTTTTTTATTAGTTAAACAATTCATTTAGTTTCAACATTTAATTGTTCAGTTGTAACATGGTAACATTTAAGTTGAATTTTCACAACATTTGTTACTGTTTGGACAACAATATAATGATGTGTAACATTCGAGTTGCATATTTTGTTCAATACAAGTAATATAACATTTCCGTTGTAACTAGTAACAATTTACTTGTCAAAGGTATCATAGATAGCTGTAAAAGATATCACTATTTACGCGTTACTGTATTACCATGGCAATGTGACTAAAAAACTATTAATTTTTGTACTGCAATACCTTAGTACACCCATTTTCGATTGACTAACTAGATAAATTATTAATTTGGCTATTTTTTTCTGTTTCAGTTATATTTAACCAATAAGAGTGAGATAAGCATAATTTTGTGATTCACTCTCTAAAATCAATTAAGTTCACATAAACATTAACTGATACTTTAAATATTGAGGGTCTTACTTATAAAAGATGTTTAAAGTTGAACACCGGTTAAACAACGTCCTGTCTTAATTTGTGGATAGTGACGAATAGAGACAGGACGTCGTTTAACCAGTGTTCAACTTTAAACATCTTTCATAAGTAAGGGGGTGATTGTGTTACAGCTTATGTATTAACAACTGTCAAAATCAGTAAAAATAATCAACCAGTTATGATTTGGTGAACTTATACCTTTTTGCTGTATTGGTGAATAGAAGATTTCATAGGTTTGGTGTCAACATTCTTAGCGGATTTGAGAAGGGAAGTATGCTATTTTTTGTTTTATTTATATGTGAAGGTATAAATTTCAATTCTGTATTGTAAACTTTACTTGCCTGAAGGTAGCATTTAAATCTAAGGAGTTTTAAAAGGCATTTATTGAATGTATAATTGTTTAAGGTTTCTAAATTTAGTGTATGAACATTGTTCCTCTTCGCATGTCTTAAAATTTAAATTTCACTTTGCAAGATATTTTGATATCGAAAGCTCTGTTTGATCTCAACGTTGAAAGCTGCATTAAAATTTTATTTATTTTTCGTAATAATTTAGGTTAAAAAATCTAGTGTGTCAAATCCTTAATAACTAAGGCCTCAGATCAAAAACACGGGGTTTAATCTACCATCTAGCAATGTTTGAAAATAAGGTTGGTAGGTTTTCTGTGTTGGTGAAATCGGGCCTTAGAATAACGCTAGAATATCTTTGTACCTACTCGCGGTTAGAATAATGTCTGTACAAAATAAGAATACTTATGATTACATTGTGTGTAGTTTTCTAAATTGTATGGATTTGTGCAATGTAGGTTTAGGTATTTCAGTTTTTTATTTAGAATCATGTACACGAATTAGCACGAAATGTCTCGAAAAAGTTCAAATTGAGCAAAAAACTGCGCTTTACTTAGGGCTTGCTTCAATATATGAGTAAGTTTATAAGCTCATCAACGCTCGTACGATTTGCGCGTGTGGCAAAAGCAGCGCCTTCGAAAAACGAGCTTGTGTTATCCTGAAAAGGCTCTTAGCGTACTTGCGATTTTACTCGGATGTTGAAACAAGCCCTTAGAGATTATGCCTTTAAAGTAGTACATACATTAGGTATTACATTGATTGAGTTGTACCAAATATAATTTGATTTAAATTGCGATATGCTTTGTGTAAAATTGTGATTAGTATAAAAACAGTCATGTAATTAAGATTTGATGAAAATTTCCATGAATTATGTTAAAGATAGTTATAAAAAGTGTGTATTTGTTTTCTTATGAAGTAGTTTTTTTATTTACTTTGTTCTAAAAAATTGATCCAAAGTTTTAAATCTACTAAGTACAGTCCAGGAATGCTATCTACTTTAGTTTTTTATCCATTTAACTAACTCTACTACGAAAATAGGCCAATTTTTTCTTGTAATTACTTTGCAATAATATTTTTGTAACATTACTAATATTTAATCAATATATTACTTAACTACATTTTACATAATAAATATTGTACTACTAATGAATAAATAGGGATAGAGAAAAGTGTAGCTAGTGTATACTCAATCATAGTATTTAACTTTTGTATAAAAATGGTATAGTAGTAATTCCTGAACAGTACTTAAATGATTTGAAATTCAACTTGATTATGTGCAAAATAATGTGGTCTACAGTTTCTCTATATACACTGATTTTTAACTTCTTTTTCAGTACTTTACTTAAATTTCTACCTGTTTCTTTCTTAATGTTTCGTATAGTGTTTATTTCCATCCAATACTAGGCGAGGTTTTTAGTTTGTATTGGATTTACTGAGAAAATGTTATTTATTACAGAGATATATAATATATTAACTTTTGTAGAATAGACTGATGTCATTTTGAGTGTTTCTTAGTATAAAATGTAGAAGATTATAGAAATAAAGGTTTTGTGTGACATATTTTTTATTATTTACTGACCCAATCCAATATAGATACCAAAGTAGGCAGAGCTTGTGTTATGGGGACTACTTGACTGATGTACTTTTTTTTACATGACTTAGGTAATTATCGATCGAGCGAGCGAAGCGAGCGAAGATCTTAGTGGTAAGTTGGGCGATTTTGCTTTGTATGTTTGTATGTTTGTATGTTTCACGAATTGTTGTTCGAGCATAACTGTCGAACCGTTCATCCAATCTGCATGAAACTTGGTAGGTCAATAGGTTGTGGTAAGGAAATTTACGGTGGAGCATATGAGCTTAATCGATGAAGGGGTTGTGAAGATATTGGGTTCCCAAGGGGGTAAAAAATTATGAAAGTTACACAAATATATTGAGTGGGGTGTCATACGAAAGGGCTTATTTTGTACATTCCAAAATGGTTTTTATTTTTAATCTAGGATGTATAGTTTTTGAAATACGACCAAAGACCAAAAACTACGAAACCAGAGCTGCAAGAGCTCCCGTTTCATAGAGTTTCGATGTCTTCGTAGCTCATTGACTGGTCGGTCTTAAAAAGAGAGTGGCATCGTTGCGGTTTGGTTTGCAATGATTTTAGATGCTACTTGATTTATTTTCATGATAAAAAAAATTTTGATAAAAAATGAAAATAATTGGGGTAAAAAAAGTTAAGTAAACAAATATATTGAGTGCGGTGTCAAATGAAAGGTCTTTATTTGTACATTCTAAAATAGTTATTATTTTTATTCTAGGACGTATACTTTTAAAAATACGACGAGAATTCATAAATATGAAATAAATGAAAAATTAGACACGACATTATGTATTGCATGCATGTTAGTATTTTTTACCATGAAGAGCTAGCGCAATAGGCATACCCGGCAGTAGTAGCACTTGAAATTATAGGGGTAGTCAGAAGAAAGTCCAAATGTTGGCCATCTACGGTGCGCGAGATCTCAGTTCGGGGCGAACTACTAGTTATACTTATACATACCTACCTACATACAACCCGAGCAAATATTTACAGATCATTTTGGTCTAATCTAAGGGCATTCACTTGAATAAATTCCATAAATATTGTTGAAAGAATAAATAAAAACGAAAACGGAACATGATCACGTATCCCCAAGGTGCGATAGACATTCTCGGAAACATTCAAAATTCAGTCCATTCCGTCATGGCCTGACTTAAGCCTGAACATTGTGAGCGTGGGAATTTCTCATTCTACGCACACTTTGAAATTTTACACTCACACATCTGCAACTCGTAGCGTAGTACGCATGCACACTAACGTTTATTTGTTTGTTTGTTTCTCATTGCGCGTCATCGCTGTAGCATTTGTAAGCATGTCCTAGAAAATGCGCAATGTATACCGGCCGGCGTAAATGTCATGGTGAGTGTTTGTTGCCTAAGGGTGGAGCCATAGTGTAAACCGGGTTGACGCTATCCAAGTCGGTTGCACGGTTCGAATTGAGTCTATATTCGAACCGAACTATTAGGTATTATAAATTGAAGCTGTAGGTACATCCGATATCTGTACATTCAATCAATTTTGATTTATTAAACGCTATAAATATTATTTAATTTATGTACCTACCTACTTGTAGGTAAACATAAAAATCGGTCGAGCCGTAGGTACCTACTTGAGTTATCGTGTCAGATTCGGTTCTTGAGCACACTAGCAACTTCCGATTGGTTTCATTACTTTGTGCATTGTCATAATGATGATGGAAGGTTTATAATATAGTGAGATAAGAAGTATGTAGGTAACTTGGACGAACTAAATATCTAGACCCCGATTTCGAGCGTCAAAACGCCAAAAAAAGTCACCAACTGTTGGTTGACTTGTTCGTTTCGCTCATTCAGTCGCGCTAAGGTCGTTGTACTGTAAACATGAATTTGGCGGCAAACAAAAATGGCGATTTGTGCCATTAAAGTGTGCAGGAATTACAAAAGACGACTAAAAATAAATGAGGAAGTTACATAGCATCGGTAAGTAAACTATAAATAACTATAAGTTATGAAAACAAGAAAATAAAACTTTGTAATTTTATCCTAACATGTTCTAAAAGGGTTGCCATAATTATTCTTTGATTTTACCCATGTGAAAGCGTGAGCAAATAAAAAAAAGTGTTGAATCCAAGGATTTTATATACAAACAGGATGGTTAAGTCGACTTTAATGTAAAAGGGACTTTGAACCTTAACACGACTACACAACGATCTATTATAATTTAATCTTGGTTATAAGGATTGTTGGTCTTGTTGAGAGGCTTTCTTGGTAGCTTTGTCTCTTTCACACTCGTTGTTGGATTAGTAGTGTGCCCAAGTCATTGACAGGATATTTTTACCTTATTGATTTCGATCCTTGGTTTCGATCCTTGATTTCGATCCTTGATTTTGATCCTTGATTTCAATCCTTGATTCTTGAATCTTGAATCTTTGAAGTGACAGCTGTCAAACTTCAAACCGCCATATCTCATGAATTACTCGTCCTAGATTCCCCGTTCTCAGTTCAAATGAAAGCTTTGACCAAGATCTTTATTTGAACTGACATCTGTCAAACTTAAAACGGCCATATCTCGAAAACTACTCGTCCTAGACTCCCCGTTCTCAGTTCAAATGAAAGCTATGACCAAGATCTACATTTCAGATGACAGATGTCATTTTGACAGCTGTCACTTAAAAAGAAGATCTTGGTCATAGCTTTCATTTGAACTGAGAACGGGGAGTCTAGGACGAGTAGTTTCCGAGATATGGCCGTTTTAAGCTTTGAACTGACAGCTGTCAAACTTAAAACGGTCATATCTCGGAAACTACTCGTCCTAGACTCCCCGTTCTCAGTTCAAATGAAAGCTATGACCAAGATCTACATTTCAGATGACAGATGTCATTTTGACAGCTGTCACTTAAAAAGAAGATCTTGGTCATAGCTTTCATTTGAACTGGGAACGGGGAGTCTAGGACGAGTAGTTTCCGAGATATGGCTGTTTTAAACTTTGAACTGACAGCTGTCAAACTTAAAACGGTCATATATCTCGGAAACTACTCGTCCTAGACTCACCGTTCTCAGTTCAAATGAAAGCTATGACCAAGATCTACATTTCAGATGACAGATGTCATTTTGACAGCTGTCACTTAAAAAGAAGATCTTGGTCATAGCTTTCATTTGAACTGGGAACGGGGAGTCTAGGACGAGTAGTTTCCGAGATATGGCTGTTTTAAACTTTGAACTGACAGCTGTCAAACTTAAAACGGTCATATATCTCGGAAACTACTCGTCCTAGACTCACCGTTCTCAGTTCAAATGAAAGCTATGACCAAGATGTACATTTCAGATGAGAGATGTCATTTTGACAGCTGTCACTTAAAAAGAAGATCTTGGTCATAGCTTTCATTTGAACTGAGAACGGGGAGTCTAGGACGAGTAGTTTCCGAGATATGGCTGTTTTAAACTTTGAACTGACAGCTGTCAAACTTAAAACGGTCATATCTCGGAAACTACTCGTCCTAGACTCACCGTTCTCAGTTCAAATGAAAGCTATGACCAAGATCTACATTTCAGATGACAGATGTCATTTTGACAGCTGTCACTTAAAAATAAGATCTTGGTCATAGCTTTCATTTGAACTGAGAACGGGGAGTCTAGGACGAGTAGTTTCCGAGATATGGCCGTTTTAAGCTTTGAACTGACAGCTGTCAAACTTAAAACGGTCATATCTCGGAAACTACTCGTCCTAGACTCCCCGTTCTCAGTTCAAATGAAAGCTATGACCAAGATCTACATTTCAGATGACAGATGTCATTTTGACAGCTGTCACTTAAAAAGAAGATCTTGGTCCATAGCTTTCATTTGAACTGAGAACGGGGAGTCTAGGACGAGCAGTTTCCGAGATATGGCCGTTTTAAGTTTGACAGCTGTCAGTTCAAATGAAGATCTTGGTCATAGCTTTCATTTGAACTGAGAACGGGGAGTCTAGGACGAGTAATTCATGAGATATGGCGGTTTGAAGTTTGACAGCTGTCACTTCAAAGATTCAAGATTTCAAATTCCAGATTCAAGAATCAAGGATCGAAATCAAGGATCGAAATCCAGGATCGAAACCAAGGATCGAATACTTACAAGGAAAATTAAGTAAACAAAAACCAGTATTGACCGCAAAAAATTTGAAACAAATTTTAGAGACATTTCGATATCATAACATATTTTCCCCTACTTTTATGGGAAATTTTCAAGAGCTGGTATCACTAAAAATGGATGACAATGTTGACAGGTGACGCAGCGCACCTGTATAGACAATAGAAGATTCGCATACTTGTGTGCGTAATACGCACACTAGCGTTTCAAACCTGGCCTGTTGTTCTTGTTGCGATTGAAGCGAGAGAGTCCATCTAGACATTATAACTAGTAGTTCGCCCCGAACTGAGATCTCGCGCACCATAGATGGCTTACATTTGGACTTTCTTCTGACTACCCCTATAATTTCAAGTGCTACTACTGATACTGCTGAGTATGCCTATTGCGCTAGCTCTTCATGGTAAAAAATACTGGCATGCATGCAATACATAATGTCGTGTCTAATTTTTCATTTAGGTATTTCATATTTATGAATTCTCGTCGTATTTCTAAAAGTATACGTCCTAGAATAAAAATAATAACTATTTTGGAATGTACAAATAAAGACCTTTCATTTGACACCCCACTCAATATATTTGTTTACTTAACTTTTTTTACCCCAATTATTTTCATTCTTTATCAAATTTTTTTTTATCATGAAAATAAATCAAGTAGCATCTAAAATCATTGCAAACCAAACCGCAACGATGCCACTCTCTTTTTAAGACCGACCAGTCAATGAGCTACGAAGTCATCGAAACTCTATGCAACGGGAGCTCTTGCAGCTCTGGTTTCGTAGTTTTTGGTCTTTGGTCGTATTTCAAAAACTATACATCCTAGATTAAAAATAAAAACCATTTTGGAATGTACAAAATAAGCCCTTTCGTATGACACCCCACTCAATTTATTTGTGTAACTTTCATAATTTTTTACCCCCTTGGGAACCCAATATCTTCACAACCCCTTCATCGATTAAGCTCATATGCTCCCCCGTAAATTTCCTTACCACAACCTATTGACCTACCAAGTTTCATGCAGATTGGATGAACGGTTCGACAGTTATGCGCGAACAACAATTCGTGAAACATACAAACATACAAACATACAAACATACAAACATACAAACATACAAACATACAAACATACAAAGCAAAATCGCCCAACTTACCACTAAGATCTTCGCTCGCTTCGCTCGCTCGATCGATTAATCAAAGGTAGGTAAGTAGGTAATTGTGGAAGGAGAAAGGAAGAGAAACATGGAAGGAGAGAAGCATGTACCTACATAAAAAAAAACAAAAAAAAAGCACAAAAAAAAACGATGAACGTTCTCCTTTTTCCGATGTCGGTTAAAAATAGGTAAGTATTTCCTATAACTAAAAATACGTTATACAAAGTGATGATAATGATAGTTATTGCGGAGACAGTCACACCCCACCCTAAAATGTGCGTGCGTCCGTGAGCGGATGGAAAACGGACGTCCTCCCACCTCGGTATCCCCGACGACACTGCCATTTTTCGCACGTCAACGTTCCATCTATACAGCGCAGAAAGCGACGTTCGGTCCGTACCTACTCCATAGTAAAATGTATGGACGCAGGCGCACGCTTTGCGTCGAAAAATAAATAGTGTTCAGACGTAGATTTCAACTTTACGATGAGATTTAATCAAAATCTAGCGCGGTATTGCTCTTGTTCATACTTTTGTGTTTATCGTGAACAATAAAGATTTTTATAAACTCCAATGGGGATTTTCAAAAATTGGAACAAAAAAAGGTCGATTTCGGGATTTTTGAGAGAGTTTATCTATTTTCTTCTCGGAAATAAGTAATTATTTTGCAATTATCTCGCGGTGTTATTGTTGGCACATCTATTGAGCTACTACCTTTTGGTTTTTATGTAATACAATTCAGCCAAACTCTTAAACTTTTGGATCTTGCAAGTGCCTTTTGGTGCATTGTCAGGGTATCGGGCCTTAAAAGCTGGGACCGACAACGTGTCCTCTTTTGAGAGCTTTTAGGAATCTGAACATAGTTCTCAGTTCCTACAAACAGCGGGCTTAAAAAGGTCGCTAAGCAGAATCACAATATCAAATGAACTATGTTGCCGTCTCTTTTCACTCTCAGTCAATGAAAAGAGATGGCATAGTTCAATTCCTCAGCGATTCTGCAATAGCGATCTTTTTAAGCCCGCTGTAGTGCTTCGTAGCATTAGTTGCTACAGCGTAGCGCCGCCGCCGTAGCGGTGACGTAGCAACGAAACGAAATTATGATCACGACTCACAGTGTGGGATTTCACGTGATTTTCGGACATGGTCTTTTTATTGCAGGATTCGTTAGTATTAACGATTTAAAACGTTAGAGTAGAAATCCCGTGTTTCAGCTAAGTTTAGTTTCAAAGATGTGAATTTTTGAAAATACCTATATTTTTTGTGCCAAAAAATTTTAAAGTGTTGGTGCGCCTACATTATAGGATTATTTAATAATTTGATTTCTGTATACCTAAGAATGTCTCAAGCTTCAATTTTAGAAATTATTTTGAATCTTCTATATGCTGTAAAACTCGAGTAATTAATTATTTTATGTTTTTGATTTTTATTTTTTTACTCTTAAATTAGGTCTTAGTAGCACATAATTTCTTCATAACACATAGCCCCAGATCGTAAGCAACAATGTGGTAAAAAAACGGAAAGCTAATCTCGAGTGGATTGGAAGTTATTAAATAATAACGTTTTTGCCGAAAACTTTACAGTCGGGGTTGTCACTTTTTGAATCATAATTTTTTTGCTAAAAAATAAAGGAACTTATTTTTTTTTAATTTTCCTTTAGATCGTTTACAACGATTCTTAGATTATGCTATTCTCAATTACATTATATTATTGTGCATATTATTGAGGATAACACTTTTTTTACATTTAGAATCGCTATATCTCAGAAATGGTGAATCTTAGGAAAAAGAATAAACGGCAAATTTTGTGGAAAATAGCGTGATCTACATTTGTATTAATAAATAAATCTGTTTTTCATAAATACCTCGTTTCGTTCTATTACCAAAAAAAAAATATATTACCCTGCAGGGGTAAATAAATATCCACAGGCACGGTATCACTAAGATATTCAGCTCTATCAATTTTTTTAAATTTTCGGCCAAAAACGTTCAAAATTTGACCAAATATTTGTGACAACCATAACGAAAAAACTTAAGTCACTGTAACTTCCAATCCACGCGAGATTAGCTTTCCGTTTTTTTACCACATTGTTGCTTACGATTTGGGGCTATGTGTTATGAAGAAATTATGTGCTACTAAGACCTAATTTAAGAGTAAAAAAATAAAAACCAAAAACATAAAATAATTAAATACTCGAGTTTTACAGCATATAGAAGATTCAAAATAATTTCTAAAATTGCAGCTTGAGACATTCTTAGGTATACAGAAATCAAATTATTAAATAATCCTATAATGTAGGCGCACCAACACTTTAAAATTTTTTGGCACAAAAAATATAGGTATTTTCAAAAATTCACATCTCTGAAACTAAACTTAACTGAAACACGGGAGTTCTACTCTAACGTTTTAAATAGTTAATACTAACGAATTCTGCGATAAAAAGACCATGTCCGAAAATCACGTCAAATCCCACACTGTGCGACTGTAGCGCCGAGGTTGTGTATCGTAGCCGTAGCATGTTTGAGAAAAAGTATTTTTTCTATAGGTAGGTACTACATAATTTCTCTACTTGGGTTGCAGCGCGAGGCTCCTGCAAAAACGAGGCCCCGTGTGATTGCCCTGAATATACTTAGATATTGCATCATTTGACTAACCCCAAAGATACATCAATGCTCTGTTTTATTATGACCAATGAAAACAAAGCACGTTTTATAATAAGTGTTCTGTGAACATAATATCGTTTGCTACTTTGGTCCATTATCCATTATTAGAGCAATTTGAATAAGGTAGGTACCTAAGTAATTTGTTATTTCAGTATTGTTAATAATAACACTTTTATGTCAATTTGGACGTAAATTACTACCTATTACTTTATATGATTTGTACTAACTTATCTTTAAAAATAAGTACTCAGGTACCTAGGTAGGTACCTACATGATTTATAATTAAATTAAATTTTGTAGGTACTTACCTACTTTTGACGAGGATACAATTCATCACCAGAGTTGGCCACTTGCTCATACGAAAGAAGAAGAAGAATTATTTAAACATTTGTTTTCAAACTGATCTCAAATTTTTTTTTGATGTGTGTAGTTCAGTAGTTGTACCATGACCTCTTAGTAAACAACTCAGTTTAGGAGCAATCCAGTTTAGGTTGCTAATCTGGATCGTAAACTATTCGTACCATGACCTGTTTTTAAGAGTGACAGTTTGGACAAATTGGTCAGCAAAAGGGATAGATCTTTTTGACGCTGACTGTCTAAATAACATATCATTTCCTCAATTGTTTCATTAGAACCTATGATTGCTTTTTCACGACTTACGGAAGACATAAAATGTATAGATGTCCAAACTTTTCCCTTTTCGGCGATAATAAAGTTTATTTCCTACGAGAGCAGAGTACCAATGTGTATGTGGGTAATAAAAACTTCGAGCTATAACTATGGTTGTTGCTACCGATTCTATAACTTTTTTGCAGTTTGTAATTTAATTTACACGTCAAAATTGTATTAATTCATTCATTATTTCAGATATCTCATGGTCTAGCTTTGGTTAGTTTGATGCAGTATGAAATGTCCACCATTATCTATTTTTACTTTGGAGATTTGACGAAATTGTTTTTTTTTTACAAATACATTTATTTGCCAATAGAAAAATACAATTCATACAAATATTACTGATGGTCCCCGCACTAGGGCGAGCCTGTATCGCGGGAGACCGAAAAACAAAAAAACGATTACGTTTTGGAATACGAAAGAAAGAGAACACTAATAGCTGCTTTTCACCAGAATACAGATGCAAGATATTTCTACAAAAATGAATATTTCGATCCATAACCTTCTTTTCTTTTTTGTTCCATTCTTAGGTACATTCTTGAAAGAATTTCTTTCACGAAGGCCGATATTTTTCGGAAAATATGAAATTCTAAAGCCTGACGGTCGCATTAAAACTTAGTGCGCCAGCCAGGCTCACTGAGCGCTCTTTTGTCGTCGGCAACACAAACAACGCTCTAGCGAGCTGGGTCGGCGCAAAATTGTCTTTTTTTTTAACTAGCCTAAACTGTCCCACTGCTGGGCAAAGGCCTCCCCCGTTACCTTCCACTCATCGCGATCTTGTGCGGTTTCTCTCCAGTTTCCCATAAAGGCGTCCAGGTCATCACGCCAGCGCTTTTGTCTTTTTATAAATTGACTTATTCAAAGTAAATACTACGTTTACGTGCATTTATTGAGTTTAATGATTAAATGACAAATTTTAAATTAAGAACGGGTATTGCCGGTCACCTAAGCAAGAATTACTACTATTCATTAAAAAATTGATGTTTATTAAAAAAACTCTTATTAGAGGTAACTTTAGGTATTCTTCTAACATAATCACAACCATTAAGATCAGAACTATTCAAATTTTGGCAAAAAAAAACACTTTTAAAATAAATTGGCTTTGACCGCCATTACCCGACATGGCGGGTAATACCGGTCAGTAGGTTGGCAATGCCGGTCAAGGTTTTCAGCGGCACAAATCGCATACTTTTGTGCTTTTTGGCTCCATTTCCCCTTCGAGACTTAAGTATTACTTTAATTCCCGATATCCTGTAAAAGAAAATAAGCAAAAATTATTAATTGAAACGAAAAACCTAACATAACAAAATTTGACGTATTTTTTATAACCTAAATAACATTATTTAAAGCCCTCCCACAGCCAAACCAAATCTAATGACACCTCAATACGTTAAAATAAATTGAACTGTTTAGGCTGTAGAGCGGCACAAAGAAATAGACATTTATGTATACATACCTAAGAACATACTTACTTAAATACATACAAACACTCGAAAAACATAACCATCCTTTCTGCGTGTAGTCGGGTAATAATAATATTAGGTACAACAGATCAAAAAGTCAAAAATATCATCTAAATACTTGCAAACATAACTTGCGGGAAATACCGGTCAGCATGACCGGCATTAGCCGCACGTATACTTTTCAGATTAAATATATTTTTAACGAAAACCTGGTGCAAAGTGCTCGAATCTTCTGATTACATGGGTAGATAAATAGCTACTCGGCTATAATCACTACTGAAAATAAATGAAACATGGAAATCAAAACACTCACCTCTTATGTTCCGCGACCAAAAAGTTACAACGATACTTCGCGAAACATACTAACGTATGGTACTCCCAAACGCGTGCTCGGAATTGAGCGGGGGCAGGAGCGTTGGCACAGGGAATACTCACGCCACCCTCTATGTGTGCGTATGTGAGAATATACGCTATATTTTGGAAGATAATGAGGTGACCGGCATTGTCGCCTGACCGGGGATACCCGCTTTTACCCTATATTAAAAAAAATATGAGCTTGCATGCTATGTAGGTAACTAACACAATGTTTTGAGCAAATAAAGTATCTATATCTTTATCTTCCTCTTTTTGTGTGCAAAATATTTTATACGAGTATTGCTATGGCCCCTACTTCTTATCTCAGCTCAGTGCCTCTCCACTAATGAAGGTTGGTACTTTGGCAGTCAGCTTCTTCAAATTTTTTTTGTCCAGTGCAAGTCTGAACAGTTGTTCTGCACCGGCTTTCTACTCCGTTGATGTTACGGAGCCACACATAGCCGCATTTGCACATGAATATCAAATTAAGTAAAAAACCGGCCAAGTGCGTGTCGGGCCACGCGCAGTGTAGTGTTCCGTAGTAGCCGGTTATCACAATTTAGAACGATTCTGTTGTCGTTATAAACAACCAACTACTTCATCTTAGTCACTTTAAAGGATTTTTTTCTAAATATTTTGTAGTCAATTTAAAAGACCTATTTAACGATACCTCACACAATAAAGTAGACGACGAAAAAATAATTTATAATAATAATAATAATAAATCATATATCCCCACTTCACATGTAGAGGAGCTACCCTAGTACCTACACGGCACACATTGTGTGATATCCGACTCGCACTTAGCTGGTTTTTAAGGTATGCCCAACTAGAACCTATGTTAATGACTAGAAGACTAAACAAATCCTAGGCTATTAAGTATTCGTACTAATAGAGGTCTTGATTAATGATAGCCACTTATTTTCATTATTGCTTAACTTGGGAAAGTAATAATCATTATTTAGACCTAAGTTTGTTCAGTAAACTAGCTTAACTGACAGCCAGCTCAACAAGATAGACTTTAATTATTATTGGTCTTAGCAATGGTATTTCTCAGTTTCTGTGATAAAAAATTCAATTTTTCCTACGATTTTTGCAATTTGTGCGACTGTGTCAGGTTGTATCGTATCTTGATAAAAATATGAATCGCGCCAATACAACGGTATAGCCATGTCTAATCGTTTATCTGTACCCATATTATAAAAATGTGAAAGTGTGTTTATTTGTTCTGCTTACACGTCAAAACAGAGCGACAGATTGACGTGATTTTTTGTGTGGAGATAGTTGGAGGGCTGGAGAGTAACATAGGCTACTTTTTATCCGAGTACCACTAGTCGGGCAGCAGCTAGTCGGTTATAAAAAAACTAAAATAAAAATGTAAAGTTTCATCCCACGGTGTGTGACGCTGTAGTGCCTCGGACATCAAGCCGATATGAAGCGGGCTTGTAAGTTTAGGTAACTTAGGCTGGATTCGACCAAAAGTCATCTTACTCCAGAGTAACTAGCCGACATAATTCGAAATACAGTTGTTTAGAAAGCGCAACCGAACATTATTTTGCTCATACAAATTATCCCGGTTATAAGGTCTCAACTTTGCAACATCCAAATATTCAAACACACAGTAACTCTCGATTAAAAATTGAATCCATTTTGGTCCAATCCAGCCTTAGTAAGATTACTTCCTGTGTATCTCAACCGGGCTTATCCACAGGAAGTAATCCTAATTAATGTAAGTAATCCTAACTTTCCATTTAACCTTTTCTAACGGTAAATAAAGTAAATAATAGATTACCTATGTTATTAGTAGTAAGTATAGGTATCAGTTATGATGAAGCCTATAACACAAGTTCAGCTTACTTTGGGGTAATGACCAGCATTATTTATTTATTTCAATCAAGCCTTACTTACCGGTTGAACTGATTGAGAGGAAACTTGGTAGGTATAGACATAAGATTCTAAGAATCACATGATTGAAACTGCGTGCAAAAGCTAGTTAAATTTGAATTAACTAACTTAAAAAAATTTTGTAAATATAGGTAGGTACTTAATGATAAATATCTCAATATAAATAAATAATATAATAAATATCTCAATAAAAGCTAGTCAAATTAAAATGATCACATCATGTAAAAATTCTTTCAGTGGGCAGTTTAAATCAAATTATAATTGAAAAGAAATACTAACTTGTATGAAGTCTGGACCTGGTTGACCAATTATATAATATCCAAGCTTGGCACCAGGCCAGGGCCTGTATTCTATTAAATGACAACCGCTTTGGTTTTGGTTCGAACTCTTAAATGTCAGCCATTTGGTGAAATAGTAGAATAGCTTTTCAAAAATTTGTACTGCCAAAGTTCAAAACCTCACCACAACTGAGTCGTTTGTTATTAGTAGTCATGGAAACAGTCACTTTAGTTGAGGTTTTGGTTGAGGTTGATAAAAAGTTCGGTACCGGAATCGAGCCCCAGAAAGCTTATTCCCGAGTCTCCCGATTCTTGACTGGATTCCAATCGTAACTTCACTTACAACCAACTTTTCAATGGAAATCAATGAATGAATACAACACAACACTTTACTGTACCTACGCATCTAGAGCAGGATACAAAACTTGAAATTACATAAATTCGTATATACAATAGGCGGCCTTATCGCTTATTAGAAGATGTTACATTATAGGTATTATAATTTTTGAAGAATAAATATGCGGTTTGACATTTAAAAAAAATTACAGTGTTGGTGCTTGTTTTTACCCGACTGCGCAAAGCAAAGGAAGGGTAATGTGTTTATCAGTCTATGTATGTTTGGATGTTTCTATGTGGCATTCTAGAGGCCAAACGCGTGGACCGATTTTGATGATTCTTACGTCAATCGATTCGTCTGAACCTTGGGAGTGTTAATAAGGCATGACAGTAATCAAAATTCACCAGTGCCACCACCAGACGCCTTAATGTCAAAATTAAAAAAATCAAAATCGTCACACCATGTCAAGTGGGGTATCGTTGAATAGGTATTTCAAAATCAACTTTATGTTTCTTGTACCATTTTTCATTTTAAGTAATAGTTTAGGAAAAATAACGGTTTAAAGTTGATTAATAATTATTCTCGCTATGGATGTTTCTATGTGGCACTCTAGAGGCCAAACGCGTGGACCGATTTTGATGATTCTTACGTCAATCGATTTGTCTCAACCTTGGGAGTGTCACTAAAGATATGACAGTAATCAAAATTCACCAGGGCTACAACCAGACGCCATATTGTCAAAATTAAAAGAATCAAAATCGTCACTCTATATCAAGTGGGGTATCGTTGAATAGGTATTTTAAAATCAACTTTATCATAACTAACAAGTGTTAAATAAAAAAATATTTTAAAAAAACAAAAACCCGACTGCGTCAAAACTAAAAAGAAAAAAACAAGCCTGCAAAGAATTACTCACAGTCGGGACCCATAACATTGGGAAGATTTGATTGGTAATAAAATGAATGGGTACCGACTGTGAGTAATTCTTTGCAGGCTTGTTTTTTTCTTTTTAGTTTTGACGCAGTCGGGTTTTTGTTTTTTTAAAATATTTTTTTATTAAGGTTTAGACTCCACCAAAGCGGAGACGAGAGGGGAAAAAAAACAATAGAATTTCGATATTCACACATCTCGTGACACAGACGAGATGACATGACTGTGTGAAATTGTATTTCTATTGGTTGTTTAATTATCTCCTCTCTTCTTCGCGTTGGTGGAGTCTCAGCCTAATTCTTGTCCTCTTAATCGGTTTCACCGATTTTGAGGACTTTTTGTACTTGTGTTTTGGTACTGGTGCTTCTTCGATTCTTTTTTAATTTTTACTTGCAAAGTCTGCGGTGAGCTCGCTTTCCAGTGACCTAAAAACTTCGTCACCAGAATTCGGGACTGGCTCTTATGGACCCTCGAGTTATAATTGAAATCGAGTCGAGTAACGAGAGTAAGTCGGTCTGGAATTCTGAATGTTGTCCGCAGTGCATCATTATGTGAATTTATTTTTTAATAACGTCGTTTACGCTTTAAACTAGTGTTAGGTTGGATTAAATTACTTGATGAAAACAGACTTTGACCACTTTGACTTTACTATAGAATTTAGTGAAATTAGTGAGGTTGAAATAGTCGCTTAGCAATTCCTTTGCTTTCCTTCCTCTGTCAATTCACAAAGTGAGTTGTCACTATGATAATTTAATTTTTAGAAATGTTCAGTTTTTCACAAAATAATAAGAATAATAGTAGGTACCTACCTACCTACCTAGTTACATACAATTATTTTATTTTATTTTAAGGTTTAAGCACTATTTTTTGTACTTACCTAAGCTTTTTACTAAATATGGATCTGTGTCTAAACAAAACATTTTATTATTTTATTATTAGGTAAGTAGGTACTTAAGTATACTTATTATTTAACGTTTCGAAGCTTCTGTTTGAGTTTTTTTTAGGTTTTTAATCATCTGAAAATGTAATATAAACTATGAGTATTCAGGGTCTATTATAAAAGTGATTATAAAAGCTGTTTCAATAGGTGCACGTTGCACGTCACTGGATATGGATTTTCCATTCGACTAGCCTCTCAAAATAGATTTGTCAGCCGCTCTACATTATTCAGATTTACCTACTTTATATACTAGCTAGCTGGCAACATTGTCTATGGTTTGTTCTAATTTTTATCACAAAATTAATAAAAATTATAACTGTTTCTTCAATGCACAGTAAAAGAGCTCAACATTTTTTAGAAAAAAATACTTTTGGGATACTGTTGGTTTTTTTACAAGGACTTTTTTAATTTGAAAAGGAATATTAGAGAATATTTTTTTTTCTTTTCACTGTAACGTCAATGAAAGGAGATGACAGACTCAACAGATTTTCGCATTATGTTTAGGCTATCATCATCATCATAGGCTGCTCAAATAATAGCCCTCTGCTGGGTATAAGCCTCTCTCAACGCTACTCTCATCGGTCCTAATAGCCTTTATCGGTTTAGTTAGGGTTTAAGCTAGAGGAAGCTTATAAGTCAATTAGGTATAGGCTGACCAGTCGCCTCCGCACCGCATCGCCTTTTTGGCGTTCACTTGTTTCTTCACTTTTTGATTGCGATGCGGTGATGTGACGTTACGAAGTTGATGTAGTGAGCGTTGGTCCATAGGATTCCATACAAAGAATACCGAGGCGATGCAGTGAGGTTCGGGTGCGGAGGCGACTGGTCAGCTATACCTTAAAAGCGCTCGTGGCGTAGCTTGCTAAGACGTTCTTAATAGTTGAAGTTAAACTACCCTCTGAGCTGTCACAAGTTGGATAGGATACAAGTGGTATTAACGAATGATGAGGACGATGGCACCATCTCGGGAGTATACCCTTTGTAACAAAAAAATAATTTTCAAAATCGGTCCACAATTGACGGAGAAATCGCGTAACAAACATACAAAAAAAATGAGTGGAGATATATATGGTCTCTGCCTACCCCTATGATGGGAAACAGGCGTGATTTTATGTACCTATGTTCGTTGACTCCGATGTTAGCAAATATTTTTTATACGCGTTTCGGATTTTCACAATAAACACGATCAATGCACAAATGCAAGTTGACACGGTGCCAGTACGCATTGTTGTGATAGTGCGCCGGTTCCCATCTGTTAATGCAAATAATTCCATTGTAAGCTCTGCCAATAAAAGCTGCACGCGAGGGAAATCTCAGACGAGTTACTGGCGCTAGTGAGGCGAATGCACGTTTCTAATTTTGTGACGCCTTAACCAGTGGACTGATTTGATTGATTTGTATTAAAATAAGAATACATGAAGATCGTAGAATGGAATGGCATGTATGCTATTAAAAATGTACTACTGATCTGTCGGCGAAAGCTAGTAAAGAAAAAGTTACTAAACAGCAAAAGCATAAGAGGAAAAGAACAAAACAGCACACGCCTACCAAAATATTGTTGTGTATTATTTTACAATTTTTTTTAAATTATTTACTATTTTCCAAAATAGTAATAGGTAGTTGTTTAATCTTAAGAAAAAAAAGAGTCTGAAAAACTAAACAGTCAAAATGAAGTCACAATACCTGCTGAGTTTCAAATGAGTTTGATAGATAGATTTAAAACCTTGTTACATGGAACGCGTTGATGTCTTTTACATGAAAATTTTATTTCATTTTCGGTTTATAATTTTTAGGGTTCCGTACCTTAAAAGGTAAAAAAAGGAACCCTTATAAGATCACTTTCTTGTCCGTCTGTCTGTCTGTCTGTCTGTCTGTCTGTCTGTCCGTCTGTCTGTCTGTCCGTCTGTCCGTCTGTCTGTCTGTCCGTGTGTCACCATCGATTATCTCAGGAACGGGTAGAGCTAGCAAGTTGAAATTTATACCATATACTAAGGTCTATAGTCCCTATTGTAAGTATAAATATCAAGGTCCTGAGTCAACACTATAAAAAGATATAGGCAAATTTAGGTTTAGGCAATTTTATGCTGGAAGGCCTTGCTTGTAACCAAAATTGACAATTCTAGGTCAACCGGAAGTACCCTAGAGGTTTTGGGTCGAAAACCTAAATGGTAGTTCCCGTTGACCTAGAATAACGAAATTTGGCAAAAAGCAAGGTCTTATAGCACAAATAAAGGAAAAATTCCAAAAAGTTAAAAAAGTTGAAAATTAAAGGGTGTTCCCATACATACATAGTTGATTTAAAATTGTCCTCCGAGTTGTATGGGCGCTCATACAATTAAGCGGACTAGCTTAATTGGCACCATGGCTAGGTACGGAAACCTCGGCGTACGAGTTCGACTCGCACTTGACCGGTTTTTTTTTTATTAAGTATAGAAGTAAATAAATGTTTCTATGTCTATGTCTATGTCTAAGTACTCTTCACAAATAGGGAACATGCAATCGTAATATTTTTCAATATTTTGAGTCTTAAATGCAAAAAAAACATAAAAGAAGACCCAGTGCAACGTTTTTATTTTAGTTAGTATTGATTTTTAACAATTATTACGAATTATAAGTACGTGAAACGGAACGTATTTCAATACACCAATCAGCGTCGAGTAACATGAGTGACGTAAAAATCTTCTCAATTAGGGATGTGACCCTTTATACTGATGAATGTGCTATCGATAACTTTAATGGTTATGATTACTAATCATAAACATAAGCAACACAAAAAGCCTGAAACATATATATTTAGTCAGAAACAATGGTCGTTCGCGATTCATCTAAAATGCAATTTGCCTTTGTAGCAATATGCCTGACATGAATATCTAAAAAGTAATATGCCTGATGATAAGTTAAATGCATTATTCTCATAATTTTTCGCCTAAGATTTGAAACACATAAGACGCAATATGCCTGAATGGCAATTTATTTTAAACTCAGTTTACCCGAGTTGTACAGTACAGTGTCTAAAACGCAATTTGCCTTTGTAGCAAAGTGCCTAACATGAATGTCTAAAAATTAATATGCCTGATATAAATGCATTAATTTCATAATGCCTAAGATTTTTCATCATAATCAGTTCAAGTGAAAGCTATTGAAGAGATCTTCATTTAAAGTGACAGCTGTCAAACTTCAAACGGCCATATCTCGAAAACTACTCATCCTCGATTCTTCTTTCTAAGCTCAAATGAAAGCTATGACCTAAATCTACATTTTCAATGACAGCTGTCAAAATGACATCTATCATCTAAAATGTAGATCTTGGTCATAGCTTTCATTTGAACTAAGAAAGGGAAGTTTAGGACGAGTAGTTACCGAGATATGGCCGTTTGAAGTTTGACAGCTGTCACTTTAAATGAAGATCTCTTCAATAGCTTTCATTTGAACTAAGAACGGGAGTTTCCGAGATAAGGCCTTTTGAACACACACTAAAAAAATATGTAGAAAATGACACTAGATGTAAAATATGACAGATTATGTCAAAAATGGCAAAAAAACATCTGTTGTTTTTAATCTGTCAATTTTGACAATTAGTGTCATTTTTTATTTAATCTGTCATTTTTGACATCTTTTCTCATAGGTAATAACATCTAGTGTCATTTTTGACCATGATCTGTCATTTTTTATATAATTTGTCATTTTTCCCGGTCTTTATCTATTCTATATTTTAAATTTCAGCCAAATCGGTTCAGGGGTTGTCAAGTGGAAAAAAAAATACATCCAAACATCCATCCATCCAAACTTTTGCATTTTATATTAGTGTGATGATAATCAATAAATTAATGAACAAAAACGCCTAACTAACCACTAAGATCTTTGCTCGCTTCGCTCGCTCACTCGCTCTAATATTTTTCAAATATTTAGAATATAATATAATTTTATTGTACTGTACCTACACCATAAAAAGAAAACACAATAAGAAAAAGAACCATTATTTTAAACAGTGATACAATTTACGATTTTTTTTTATTTTATTTGTTTGTGTAAATAATTTACTTTGATTGTGAACTTTGATTGTGTAAATAAGAAAAGAAAGATAAGAAAAGCTTTTTATTTCGACCACCACAAATATAACCTGACGTGCTACCGATCGTTACACATCAATTGGTAGGTAATAGTAGATTTCGATACATTCGTCTTGTGGCACATCCCTAAGCGAATAGCTACGTTTAGTGGACCATGAATAATAGCCATTGTATTATCAATCTTATGTCTTGTAGATAAAGAGTAACAGAATTGATAACGGTAGCTAACGCCATCTCGCGACAAGTAGCTGAATAAAAATATTTCGCAAAACGCCATCTCTTGACAGGTAGACTTTCATTTTAATTTATTATTATTTTATTAAGTTTAGAACCATGTTCCGATGGCAATAGGGTTTATTATCAATAAAATTAGTTTTATAGTTTTAGGTCCTTTTTAACGTTCTCCTCGACAGGAGTGACGTCATCGTAACTGTACATCCGTTTGCGCGCGAAAATTTAAACGGTCAGTTTGAAACCGCAATTTTTTACATTAAATTGAAGTATTTTAATTTTTTTTTAAACTCGTGGTCTATTCTACTTAAAATTCATTCAAATGAAAGCAAAAATAAAAATAATGCAGGTTCCCTATTCAAGTTACTCACCCATTCTGGACACCCAGTTTCCTAATACTAGCTCAACGATTTATAAATTTTCAATGTAAGAATTCTTAACGAATGCAATTTACTCGCACATAATTAAACACTCCGTCTCCTAATACTAGCTCGTGCAAACGCTCCACCAACCCCAGACCAGCTGAGACGAGGGTGGAGGTCGTCGACCCCGAACGTACTCCGAATGTCAAAGTTGAAAGTCGCTTTCATAATGTTTGTTTGCGGCGGAATTGCAATGAGTTTTGCGGTGTTTAGTTTAAATCTATATTGGCTGAATTGGCAAGTAATAAGGAGTAGAGTAGAGTAGAGTAGTTTTTTATTGTAAACTGTTGAATTATTACAAAGGTGGAAGTTTGTTTATAAAATAAAAGTGCAAACAGTTTGCCCTTTTCGGACGTACAACATTAATAATACTTACAAACTAAAACTTACAAACATTCAATTTTGTACCTACATTAAATCACTGAAGAATTCCTCAATATTGTAATACACTTTAGAAATAAGCCAGTTCTTTAGTCTATTGCCGAAAGCATCCACACATAGCGATTTTAAAGGTTGAGGTAAATGGTTATAAATTTTAATAGAAGAATAGTAAGCACTTTTGTGGAACATACAGTTGTTTACTTGAGGAATACCTATGTTATATTTATATTTAATACGGAGGTTGCGTTTAGATTTATTCTCAAAGAAGTATTCCTTGTTGTTTTTTACAAACAAGCATGTTTCAAGAATGTAAATTCCTGTCAGTGTTAAGATTTTCTCATGTTTGAAAATACCGCGTAAAGAGTCGGTGCTATGAAGGCCATAAATAGCTCTTAAACATTTTTTTTGAAACAGAAAAGTGGAGTTAACATTAACTGAATTTCCCCAAAAAATTACCCCATATGTTAACTGAGGATAAACATATCCATAATATGCATTTTTTGCAATGCTTTTGGACGTAATATTAGTGAGTACTGAAAGAGCATATATATATTGGGAGAGTTTATTATTAACTTTACAGATGTGCGCTTTCCATGACAAGTGAGAATCCATGATAACACCCAAAAAATTAGTTTCTCTTGCTTCTTTTACTGAAATGCCTTTATTCTTAATGTCTACAGTCAAGGGTTTTGTTTTGTAGTTTTTAAATTGCATGTACAAAGTTTTATTTACATTTACTTTTAAATTGATATCATCTAACCAGTTAATAACTTTTTCCAGAGTGGAATTAATTTCAGTTTCAAAGTTCTGTATTGATAGATTTGATTTGGGTATATAAATTGTAGCGTCATCTGCATACATTACAGTAATGTGATGTGTAGTAAGTGAGAGCTCATTGATATAAATTAAAAATAGGAGTGGACCAAGTATGCTTCCTTGAGGTACGCCCAGTTCAACCTTTTTAGATTTTGAAGCTACTTTATCGATGGTTTTTGAATATTTATTATAGGCATCTAAAACGGTGAATTGACTTCGACTATGAAGGTATGATTCAATAAGTGATAAAGCAACACCTCTTATGCCAACATGTTCAAGTTTCTGTAACAAAATGCTATGAACAACACAATCAAAAGCCTTTGATAAGTCTAGGAACAAAGCAACACCTGTGTTTTTATTATTAATATTATTAAGGATTTTGAGAGAACTTTTTAATTGCATTCGATTCGATGATTTTCTTCGAAGAGTTGACATTTTTTCAGCGAAGAAACGTGACTTTTCGAAGAAAATCTTCAAATCGAATGCATTCGAATAAGTGTGAATTGCCATGCTGAAAAGTCTAATCCCATATCTGTCAGTAGTCTTTTACACCTCGTAGGATTGTACAGATAAAGTCTTATTTATACGAGTCCAAGAATATCATCGTTTTCGCTATTTCAGAAATGTCCACGATATTAAAATGTAGTAGTTTATGGAGGGGTGCTGGAATTATGACGAAGCATTTAATATTGACTAAAAGATCCTTTAGAGATGTAACGTCTCATTTTTATTGTGTGGCTATTCGTTTTGTCCGGTAACAGAAAACGTCGTCGTGACGAAACCAGAAGTATTTTAAAAAGGCGAGGAGCTTTTAACCTCTGAAAGTCATGTCATTAAGTGTAAGTATAAAGTTTATTCTCCTGTTCCATGTAAGTATCGGATATCCCTACTGGTAGGGATACTTGGATTTTTTTCCATTTATCCCTATCAAAGATATAAGTGGGGATGTTTGAGTGTCTTTTTTTTATACTACTAAGGTAGCAGACAAGCATACGGTCCACCTGATGGTAAGCGGTTACCGTAGCCTATGGACGCCTGTGACACCAGAGGAGTCACTCTCGCGCTGCTAATCTTTAAAAGAGGAATCACCTGCGCCGACAACACAGTACGTCTACAGCAAAATATCGAGATGTCTGAAAATGTTGATTACCAAAGCACATCAGGATTCTAAAATAATTTCTCAACCCCGCTTGTAAAGCAATATCGCGGCTGGCTGCATCGCCAATCCTATTTCAATTTCGCTATGCAGACAGTCATTTTACATTACATCTTTGGGGAATAGAACTTATAGTAAAGTTCTGCGCAGTTATAACGATGGGGGACCGCTAGTAGATGGACGCTTCCGTGCTTTGGAAGTCGAGTTATTTGTGTTGAAGTGGTGATCTCTGGTAAATAAACTCCGTCACCAAATTAGTTCTATTGTGTAAGGCTACGTTCAGATGACAAGCGTTCAACGCGCGTTTCGATAACGCGCGTTTACAACTACATACTTTTTATTCAGGCCGTACACATGCTAGCGCGCGTTTTAATAACGCGCGCGTTGACGCTGCGCTAGCGCTCGACTGTTGTCAACGCGCGTCAACGCGCGCTTTGAGATCATTGGTTTTCTATGTTTCCGTTCAGTTGAGCGCGCGCTTTCGACGCGGATATACACATTTTAGGGACCAGTTCGTTCAGAAATCGTCCGAAATGGCCGCGACAACGCGCGTTCAACGCCTGACAAGCGCGTGTCATGTGAACACTATACAAAAATTTAGCGCGCGTTCAGCGCGCGTTGAACGCTTGTCATCTGAACGTAGCCTAAATGAAGTACCTACCTACTTAAAGCCTTTTTTTATTTTTTTCACTTACCTTTCTTTCACTTAGGTGAAAACTCTAACCCGCATTGATCAAACCGACCCAAAGCCGGATTGCTTTAGCCACTCAGCTACGGCATCTTTCAGACGTCGCGCGCATCGGCCCGAAAATCTTGATAATATCATATTCGGTTGAGCTAGAACACCGATTAGCGCCATCTACAGGTATCTCGATCTGCTCATTGTCTAAAGTTGCATTTAGTAGCAATGACGAGAGAAGTTTTCATGTCTACAAGTTTCGAAAGTTAAGTGTCAAGAGACTACTCTTCTGCCAGCTGCTGATCTCATCGGAACATACTTTGAGATAGAGAGTGAACGAGGCACGATTCTTATTTTGAAATGCCTAGTGTGTTCCTACGATTTGAAATAATATACAAAATTCCAAATTGAATTGATAAAATTAACCTGATTGCCTCCTGAGGGAGCCGACCCAGTTCTAAGGGTGTGGAATGGTGGAATCATCGCATCGCGTGAAGAAGCTTCGAAGCTTTTAAATAATTGTTTAGGAATGGAAATGAAAGTTCCTGGTAATTCGTAGACAATTTTTCTTTTTTGCTAGGGTTGTAAGCTGCAGTAGAACTCCGAACAAAATCCGTTAATCCTGTGCATTTCGTACTCAACTTCGTTCATTTCGTTCATATAAATACCAGGTGGTGTTCATTCAGTGATGAGTGAACACTGTTCTCATGAGTAATCTACATAAAAATAAAATATGTGTTGTGAACACCATATAGGTATGAAATCACAAAAAATACTAAGAAAATGATTATGCTGGATTTAATTATCCAAAAAAGCACGCTGTATGTAGGTCTATATTTTTGTCACTGTCTACGTCAATATCGATTCGGAAGGCCCGTGCTATTTCCGATACCGTTTACCATAAATAATTCACTCCACTCAGTGTGATAGACAATTACGGGCCGGTTTATTTTTAAATTAGAATACAAATAACGGTATAACTTGGACTGGACATGGAAAGCTTATTGTTACATTATATTATCAATGGAAGGCTTTGTCTTTGATTATGATAAGTAAGTAGGTATTTCGAAGTCTTTTCCTTATTCTTACACAAAATTTTATTGTTTGATGTAGATAAGTATTTATAAAAGTCATTTAATTGACATTCAGGCTTAGTAAGCTAGCAAGCTAGTACTTCTAGCTTCGTGTACTAGCTTAGAAATGAAGCTAGTTGTGTCTACACGAAGCTAGTAAAACACTAGCTTGCTATCCTAGCTTGAAAAACTAGCCTCGTGTCACCCGGGCATTAGGCTGCGTTTCCATCAAAGTTGTGCGATGGAAATGTGTCGTGCGAGGATGTGTAGCGGAGCTGTGAAAATGCGCATTAATGTGTGGTGCGAGGTAGTAGTGTGACAATGTCATTCAACAACACATTCCTCTTAACACATTCCTCGCAACACATTCCTCTTAACACATTCCTCGCAACACATTCCTCTTAACACATTCATCGCAACACATTTCTCGCAACACAACCCTCGCTTGTTTTGTATGCGCAAAAACTTAGCTCCGCTGAGCCGTTTCCGCCAGAGCTATGCTGACCGAGGCGAGGTAAATGAAGCGATTCTATTGGTTCTTTACAAACACATTCCTCGCTACGCATTTTCGCACATCTCTGGTGGAAACGCAGCCTTATATTCTTGAAAAAAAACCGGTCAAGTGCGAGTCGAACTCGTACGCCGAGGGTTCCGTACCTAACCATGGTGCCAATTAAGCTAGTCCGCTTAATTGTATGAGCGCCCATACAACTCGGAGGAAAATTTTAATTGGCGTCAACTATGTATGTATGGGAACACCCTTTAATTTTCAACTTTTTTAATTTTTTGGAATTTTTCCTTTGTTTGTGCTATAAGACCTTGCTTTTTGCCAAATTTCGTGATTCTAGGTTAACGGGAACTACCATTTAGGTTTTCGACCCAAAACCTCTAGGGTACTTCCGGTTGACCTAGAATTGTCAATTTTGGTTACAAGCAAGGTCTTACAGCACAAGTAAAGGAAAAATTCCGAAAAATAAAAAAAGTTGATAATTAAGGTAAGTTTTGGTACTCACAAGTTTTCACGAAAACCTAAATTTGTCTATATCTTTTTATAGTGTTGACTCAGGACCTTGATTTTTATACTCACAATAGGGAATATAGACCTTAGTATATGGTATAAATTTCAACTTGCTAGCTCTACCCGTTCCTGAGATAATCGATGGTGACACACGGACAGACGGACAGACAGACAGACAGACAGACAGACAGACAGACAGACAGACAGACAGACAGACAGACAGACGGACAAGAAAGTGATCTTATAAGGGTTCCTTTTTTTACCTTTTAAGGTACGGAACCCTAAAAATGAAAGTACGATTAAAAATATCAAATAAAAAATTTAGGCCTTTTAAATCTTTACTAGGTAGGCTTGCCCAGCACCTAAACCATCCTCTCAGCTTAACCACAGGAGAGACATGAAGTCAATACGTGTGGGGTGGGCTGACTAAGCCGTGGGTTTCCTTCTTTAAGATGTTTTCCTTCACCGTTTACAGCTCGTGTTAATATGTGGCCACATGCATTTTTCGAAACGTAAAATTCATTGACGCACGGCCAGGATTCGAACCCACGACCATCGGATCGAAAGTCGAGGTACTAACCAACTCGGCCAACACGGCTCTTGTGGCTCGGCTTAGAGAAAAAATCCACAAATAATAGAGCTGCGCTGACTGAGGCTAGCAAAATTGTGATACTTTTGGTGTATTTTATATTGCATCTCTACTGCACAACTTCCTTACACATCTTTGGTAGGTAATTTCTTCACATATTTTCCTTCATCGTTCCACACGTGTCAAAGTTTTCCATAGCGAAGCGAGGATTAGATACATTATGTGTAATTTATAACGCGCTTTGCCGGCAGCCATTGAGAATGGAATTAAAAAAACATGGAACAGCTGAATTGTTTCCACCGTACGATGAATACGATGTGGATGTATTAAGGGAATGGGTAAATACGATTTCAGTTTTAAAAACTCTTGTCACACTAGGCTGAGGCTGAGACTCCACCAAAGCGGAGAGGAGCGGAGATGTGTTTAAACAACCAAAAGAATTTCGTTATTCACACGTCTGTATCACGAGATGTGTGAATAACGAAGTTCTATTGGTTGTTTAAAAACATCTCCTTTCTTCGCTTTGGTGGAGTCTCAGCCTAAGACTCTACAAAGCGGAGACAAGAAATTTATTTATTTTTATTTATTTAACACTTTCACACATAACAAATTGTGCAAGGAGGACTTAATACTATTATTAATTTAATTTAATTTAATGAGTAGGTAGAGCTGTGTTTAAACAACCAATATAATTTCGTTATTCACACATGTCATCTCGTCTGTGTCACGAGATGTGTGAATAACGAAATTCTATTGGCTTTTTAAACACATCTTCCTCTCGTCTCCGCTTTGGTGGAGTCTAAGTGTGAAATTACAGTGGCAGCGGGCGGGCCGGATGAGCGGGGACGCGTCGAGCGGAAAACGCTCATTTCAATAGATGAACACAGTTTCGCCCGCCCCGCCCGCACTTGGTGCACCTTGGTAGGTACTTGGTATGTGCTTGTCTTACACGCCAGCGGATTCCGCTACCCGCGCCGCTCCCACTGTAATTTCACACTCAGCCTGGGGTGATAATTGTAGAATAAACCTGCTGGAATGCTAGCGAACCTGCGAGCCAAGGGTATAGCAATAATATGATACTTTCTAAATATAGACCAAAGGCAATAATTTTGTGACAAGTTCATCCCATCAAGCCCAATTGTCATTATAATACAATAATCTAACAATAATTATTCCTAAAATGATTTCACAAGAAAACTTAGTCTTATAATTACTAGATCTAAACATAGGCCTAAATAGCATTAGAAAGCTAGAATGATAAATATCCCTTCTAAACATCCTTAGTTCCTCCCATCCGTTGTTTATTTTTCTTTGAAATAGTCACTTGTACAAACCTTGCACGACCCTGTTTCAATGCAGGTGTATTTTTTATGGTATTGATTTTACGAGTGGCATCCGGCAGGCTGTCGACATTTTCTGGTTAAATGGGATATTCTAATGACCTAGATTCTAGAATATTTTAGGTGACGCGGGGCTTGTCGATGAATTTGTAAATGAATTACGTAGGTAGGTAATAATAATATCTATTAGATATTCTGTGTCAGAAGTTCAAATATTAATTAGGTAAAGTAAACTAAACCAAGTCTCATCGATAATTATTTATTTCTTATCAATATTCATTATTTAATAGATAAAATGCATTGACCGGTACATACTGTACCATAAATTACAAATGTGTTATCTATTACTTAATTTAGATTTGATCGGTTAAATTAAGTTTTAACAATGGCAACTCAACACAGTAAATCTTAGGCTGAGAATCCACTAAAACGGAGACGAGAGGAGTTGTGTTTAAACAACAGAATTTCGTTATTCACACATCGTCGCTCGGCATTCAATACCGCGAACGTGACATTTTTTTTTATTCGACTGTATGATACGAAATCCTACAAATCAATCTGGTTATGGTAAAAAATTTCGCTTTCGCGGTTTTGAATGCCGAGCGACGACATGTCATCTCTTCTGTGTCACGAGATTTGTAAATAACGAAATTCTATTGGTTTTTTAAACACGTCATCTCCTCTTCTCTCCGCTTTGGTGGAGTCTCAGCCTTAAAAGAGATATTATTTGATTATGAGTTTTAAAAGTTCTGAGTATCAAGTGCGTTATCAAAATTTTCTTTCATAAATATTTTTTTCTACTTTCTTCCGTAGATTTATCATGCCATATAAACGCACATTTATTTTATTTTATATCGATCCTATGTTATTTCGAGATAACAAAGGTAATCTAGGATCATCTTTTTTAATTGAAACAAAAATAAATCATTCCTAGACAAAATATGATACAATTTTAAATAATTATAGTGACCAATTGTCATTTATCTAAAGTGGGTGATCGACGTACGAGCCTATACCGCTGTTTTAAAGAACGTCGGTTATACTCATGGCTGATCGACTAGCGAGTGAAACAGTCGTATCGTAGTCGAATTGAGGTTTTGAATTTTGAATTTGATCGAGCTGAGTAAAAAATGAAGCAAACATGACGAGCCGTGAGCCAGGCTCGTCAACTCACAAAATCGCGGTATTGCAATGATACACCGGCGAGCTTTACCGACGAGCCATAAGACCGCGGTTTTACTCGCTCGTCGATCAGGGCCTTTAAACGCTTGTTCTGTTCAATGACATCCAAATTATTTTATTATATCTATCATCGCTTATCTAGGACAAGATATCAAGTTGTTTATTAAGCTTTTTATAGCGTTAATCATAGTAAAATTTTACTAAAATGTTTTTCAAAATTCTCCTTCATGTTATCAAAGGCTTGTCGGCCATTTTAACTGCCGTTTAAACAATTGTTTTAAATAAAGCTCCAAATTGTAGCTCAGTTTTTTGCCAGCAAATAAGGTCCCTTAGCTAATTTAAAAAATATGCTGAAACCAGTCTCTGTACTGTTCTGTCTCTGGGTAGTTCTAATAATAACAGCCTTTACACGTACACACTTTTCCGCGCACTTGACGCTGTCGCATGTGGCAAATAAATATTTTTTCTATATAATTTAATCAATTCTTTCTAATTAAAAAAAAAATTGTCAGAGAAACATTATTCTTTTCTTTTTCACTTTCAAAATTGATTATTTATTTCTTACTAAAATTATTGAGTTGTGTTATCACTTTCTTGAGAAATGATTGATTTTCCATACAAACTTTCATCCCCTATTTTACTCCTTTCAAGTTTTATTTTCGCGACAAAAAGTAGCTTATGTCCGTTTCCAAGGTTCAATCTATACCAAAATTCATCAAAATTGACTGAGTTAATTTTGAAACCACTGTTTAGGCGTGCCAGAGTTACCTACCCACTTGCTCACACAAATTTTCTTACGGTAACAGGCAGACAGAGTTACTTTCGCATTTATAATAATTAATATGAAAGTATGAACGAACAAGGATGTTGAACCAAACAGCGTTTCCGCTTTGACGCACGTAAAAGCGTTAAAACGTGTAAAGTGCGAACGTGTAAAGGCAGCTTATAAAACGTTAGCAAACTGATTAATTTGATAAAGCAAATTATTCAGATATCTTCGCATAGAAATAGCAATTACTCGTTAGAATTGAACTACATCGATAGGACCAATTTAACACCGATCAATAAAACAGATGAATCACGATAAAGCTTAGCTACGGGTTTTAGAAGTTGCGACTGTGATATGACGGCAGTAATGATAATCATGAATTCAAAAATAAATGGATATCAATAAATGCCGCATTAAGGCTTTTGTAGTAGAATAAAATAGGTATGTAATTTAATTGGCATTAATAGACTGGTACAATTATTTTTTAATTAGATAGGTAATTATTTACTATTAGGGCGTATTCCACTACGATTTAACGAGTATTTAAGCTAGCGTAAACGCTTTTTTTTGTATGCGTTAAGTGCGTTTAGGCTAGCTAAATACATTTAGGAATCATGGTGCAAGTCGCCCTAAGTCTTTGTGTAGACTTTTGTGAATTTCTTTACGTCCGTCATAAAACGGTCACTGCTTCTCAAAACCGATACCTTTGGACTAAATTTCACTATACATTGTCATGTCTAGACGCTACATACACTTAGAAAATCTACATTAATTACAAATTGCTAAGAATCGAGACTCTTCGAATTCTTGAGAGATCTAGCGCTTTGGTGGGTTTTGTTTTTTTTATTAGTTTTGTCCACTGCACTGATATCACTGCCACTCGATGGCGCGCTGAACGAGTTTTTTGAACTTGGTGCACTGTTGCCTGGAGAAACGCCACTGTCGGTGCTCACGGAGGCAGGACTGGGGCTATCGTTCACGTTGTTGCAGACCGTCAGCTCCTGCCCCGGCAACGACACTATCTGACCTATCGGCTTCTGCCTGACTAGATTTATGCTTTGGCACATCTTCCCGTCCTCCTCTTTCTTGTACCTAGTGAGCGTGCCCGCGGAGCCGGCTGAGTTAGGCCGGTACATGGACATGAACTGCGATTGAGGGTAGTATTGCATTTCTGGCACTTGTCCCGGCACCCAAGGGCCCATCTGAGGCACATGCGTCCACATCGGCATCTGCACCATGTGAGCTCCGTCGGAGTAACCAGGCGCGACCGGCCTGCCTCCCATCGGAGACGGTGCGCTATGGGGTCTCATCACAGGGTGGCTGTATTGAGCATACTCTTCGTTCTCGTACATTCTCGGCAGATTCGCATACTCCACGTTAGGGAACACAGTATGAGGACCTCGCTGTATGTAGGTGAACATCTGTTGCTGCGCTTGCTTCATCGCTACGTACTGCTGCAGATGTATAGCGGTCTGCTGCCGCTGCTGCGCCAAATCTGGATTTATAGTTGTCGTCGTGTTCCCGTGGATGTAGTATATTGATTGAGAATTAATCTGTGGCGTCGTCGCCTGTCTCTGAGAGTTCAATTTAGGATCTACTATATTATTCTGAGGGTCTTGATACTCTTCTGGTGGTTCAATGTATTTTGGCGGCGATGGTGGCGTCACCTGCTGTGACATCGGATAGCTTAAAATCTGTGCTATGTACGGCTGTTGTTTCGCAGAATGCGCTGGACTGTGCGTTTGGAATGTAGGGTTGAACGTTATTTGAGACATATCCTGACCTGAACCACTCATTTCTATATCCCGACGATCTGATTCCTTCTTTGTTTTCGGATTGTAGGGGGCAACCTTCGGGTTGTTTTTCCAGTTAGAGCCCGCGCTCTGGGGTCGTTTGACGGGGGATTTGGTGGGGTCATGCCAGTTGTCTCCGTTGATATGTCTTGGGTCTTGGTGGTGGGATTGTGCGCTGTGTGACCTGCGCGGTGGAGGAGGCGACATGCCCTCTGCGATATGCGGAGGCCTGTAGTTGTGGCACCTCCGGCCTGAGCCAGGGCTGCCGTGTCGCTCAGGAGGTAGGGGCCGCGGCATTCGTCTCCTGGCTGGAGTGGGGGGACTCGGCTGGCTTTGAGAGGACTGAGACGCCTGCCGCCATTGTTCCATCAGAAACTTCCTCCGCTCCTGCTCTATTTGAATTTCAGTCTCACTGTTTGAGTCGTAGTCTTTGCCCTGAAAACAAGACTTTTCTTACAAAACGAGAGCAAAAGTGTTTGAGCTTCATGTCTAAAATGTTATGATGTTAAGTTACCTTCTCAATTTTATCATCAAGCATCTTGAAGAAGTCCTGCTGGCTGGCGGACACCTCCCTGCAGGACAAAAATAACACATTTCCAAGATATTTAAGCGACACTTTCAAGGATCTGGGGTGTCTTGGAAATAAGAACCTCATGCCCGGCATAAGCCGTTATTATGAGCCGTATACTATGTTTAATGGCTTGTAAGGGCTTAATAATTATTTTTAAGTAGTTTAAAAGACTTGTGATAGAGAACACTACACAAAGTTTGGGAAAAGAGCAAGAAGATAATGTTTAATATCATCATCATTTCCCTGATCTTTTTCGTTCATTTTGTGTGACGGTTTAGAAACTTACACAAGTGGCTGATGTGACACCAGAGGCAGAATGTGCTTCCCCTGCTCATCATCCTCGGTCTCGTCTGCCTGCGTGGCTGCCGCTCCCTCCTCCTCGTCTGTCTCCTTATCTGTTGCCCCTGTTAGACAAAGACAGACATATTTTTAAAGCTACGTCTTTTAGTGGTGGGTCTTGTAGGTTGCTCTATTTCACAAAGGGTTTTATTAGTTTGTTGTAACGCATTCGCAAGTAATAGGTATATAGGTACTTTGTTTTTCTTCTCTCTTTCTCTTTCTAAGCATGGGCACATTAACCTTATGCCTAATCAATTTATAGGCTTCTTAAAGTTCAATTACTTACCTATCTTTTAAATCCGTTGCCGTATTTTTTCTTTGTCATGAGAATAAGAACAAAACTTTCTAAAAGCCCTTTGGCGGCTCCTCACTTGGCTTAGCGTATTCGTGAGTCGATATTGTTGTGTTTGCCTTCAAATAATCAAATATTTCAAATACCGTCAAATACGTCATCCACACATGGACTTGTACGGGCAAATTTGCTATTTGCGTTGTTTGCCATATTCGTGCAAATAAGGCAAATACAATCAAATAGACCGTCTACACATTGCTGTATTTGGACAAATAATGCAAATATACGAACACGATACGCCAAGTGAGGAGCCGCCATTAAATTAACTGGGGAATGTGAGTAATGGGGTAAAACTATTCGTTATTAAGTAGGTACAGTTAGACGCAAATACAGGTTATAAGTTTTTAAATTCCCCAGAGTTTTAAAAAAACAAACTCATAACTTTTAATAAAATAAAAGATGACATTTTAATTTATAAATTGCAAAAAATCAGAGCAATTTTTTTAAGTTTTGGCAAAACAATTATCAAAACTGTAATTTATGATCAAAAATCAGCGTGTTCCAAAGTCATTCAAATATCAAAACTTGTGAAGCTTGTAATGTCAATTAACTTTTGATGAACGTACTCAAAGCTGCCTTTACACGTAAAGTTTAACCGCGGGAAATAGCACGCGCCATTCCATCCTTCGCTCCAAAACCTTACGTGTAGATGCGCGAGGCCTGACAGTTCGATCTGGCATGTCGACAGACAGTTTTTGTGAGAGTTTTTTGCACGCATCACCGTTCATAATCGTACCACGCGCCAGTCTAAACTGTGACAGTAATTAGCACGACAGTTTTATCCGCGGTTAAAACTGCACAGATTTATCCGCGGTTCGGAACGCAGTCCAGATGCGCGGTTAAAACTCTACCGTGTAAAGGCCGCTATTAAGGTTTTACGTAAATTTAAGTAACAAACAGCCAACTTTATGAAATCAAGAAATGGAAACTATTCTCTTCTATTTTTCTCACACATCTACGAAAGAAGAATTCAAAAACTAACTTATCATATTTGATATTTGTATTCACAATATTATGAACATTATGAACTCGACGACTGTACCTACCGTTTAAACTAATTATGAGTAGGTACATACACGGGTCTTCAATGAAGGTGTAATTATTATATTGTCAATTTATATGGAAATCAAATGAAAATGTCACGTTACAGACATCATTGATTTTAATTACATTCCAACCAACTTCTGAATAACGGTGAGTTTGTACAAAGTTCAATCGATTCGAAGTTAAACCATATATTGTGAAAGATTTTGTGTGTTTAAGAAGTAGATGCTGAATGTGACTGAAGATTCGAAATCGATGGATTCTGTTGAAGTTGCTCGGCCACAATTTAGATGGGTGACCGCAAGTGACATTACGATCTGAGCGCTTCCGTGCCTCGAGCATGAGTATGCACAAGTTTACTATTCTATCCGTGACTAGTAAAGTATTTCAATTGTATGGAATTCAGTGCAGCGCCTCTAGCGGTAACTTGACTAACTAAGGTCAGTCCATACAATTGTCCATACTTTACTGTAGTCACGGATAGAATAGTAAACTTGTGCATACTCGTACTCGAGGCACCGGGCTTTGGAGACACGTTAAATTGTCGGTCCCGGCTTTTAAGTCCTTAAGCCATGACGGAGGCCTTTCGGTGGCCTAAAAACTTCGTCACCAAAGTTGGCCACTTGCTCATACTGACTTACTATATAAAACCTATCTAGGAGAAGTAATTTATGAAGCTTATAATTACATTGCCAGTCACTTGACATGCCCATTGTATTTCCTGGACAAATGATTTTATTGCTCCATTCACTGGCAACCCTGACCCTTACATTATCATCGGACCTTTATTAGGCCCGCATTACACTTTTATTCCTCGTTCGCTAATACCCCAATGGTTATAGTGGGTGGGGCTAAATGGTAGTCAGGCAACTTTTTCTTCTTCGTGTTATGAATAGTCATAACTAAGTAAGTATAGTATAATTTGAAATTAATAAAAAAGTCATGATCATACTACAAGGCGCGGTAGGCATTACCTATATCATAATTTTTAAGGCATTTTTAGATCCTTTGATTACGTAATAGGGGTAGTCAAAGATAGCCAAATGTGAATTTGGTACATGCCCACATTTTGCAGAAGTTTGCATGAAAACTATCTAGAAATTATACAAATACTAGCGGACGCCCGCGTGGACTAGGTAAGTACTATTTTTTGTTGTCCCACGGGAACCGTGCATTTTTTTGGGATAAAAAGTATGTCTAGTCTAAGTATGTCAAACCTATGTCCTATTCCCGGTCATTATCTATCTACATTCCAAATTTCATCAAAATCGGTTAAGTAGTTATGGAGATACGTGGGAACAAACATTCACACACACACACGGACTTTCGCCTTTATAATATTAGTAGGATAGTAGGATTATGACTGTTCCCTCAAATAGAAACCTATGCATATAAGTGTAGGAAGATTAACGATACAAGCGCAGGTGAGACCAGCACAGGCCCAGTGGGGTCAGGGAGGGACGGGGAGGGGCAGGGAGGAACTGGGGACGGGAGGAAATATGTTTTTGATCACCCTGTGTGTGACAGCCATGGGACCATTTGTCTTGATATTATTTCACTCTATTTCGTATCAAAGTTGCTCAATTGACTTTCTCTCGTAGATTTATAGTTGCAGCTATAATAACGAGGAATTAAGGGGCCTGCGACAGACGAATTGTCCATACAAACGTAATACCAAAATTATTTAAAACTTTGAGATTATTTTTATCACTTGTGATTGTTTAGAATATGGCAGAGGTATTTATCTAGGTTCCTGTTAAAGTTTTGTATCAAAAAACTTACTTTACTACTGCTTTTAAAGAGGAATCACTGTTCCGACAACTTATTGGACAAGACTGGTCCAAGTTGTCACCGCAGCGCTTCCTCCCAGAACTCTGGCAACCTTACCGCAGGAACACAACACAATTTCGAATCGATCCAAAGAATCAAAAGATCGAAAGAACATAATTAAATTCGCAAATCGTAAAATCCTCCCCAACAATGAACCACCCACGCGGTTGCCATAGATCACTAAACAGTTAGTATAGCAATCACATTGATTATGCAACAGTTAGTATGCCCAGAATCCACAATTGCTCTAGAATATAACAACAGTTAGTACGGCGATCGCATTGATAATACAATAGTTTGCCAGAAACATTGAACAGATGGCTATCAATCAAATCGTAAACGCACAGACAGACAAACATCCGAGTTTATAGCTAGGACACAGTATAGACTGATCCAGTAAGTAAGCTCGTTTAAGCTAGTTACTATCTCTGGTGACAATGTTGCCTGGGTGGCAATTCTACTACAAAACTTTTTATGAACCACAAGCAAAACCTCAACTAAACCGATTTTCGACTGTTTCCTATTCTACTAATGACAAACGACTCAGTTGTGGTGAGGTTTTAGCTAAGGTTTGGACTTTGGCAGAACAAATTTTTGAAAAGCCTACTATTCACCAAATGGCTGACATTTAAGAGAACGACACAAAACGCAGCTGTATATTTGACGTTGTCATTTAGTAGAATTTTATTTATTTTTTAGTAGAAAAAGAATTCGCACTGTCACTATTTGTCACTATCTAACAAAATCATAACCCTCCTTTTTGCTTCGCCGTAGTCGGGTATAAAATGTATGGCAATAGTTTAATTAAACGTTGAGAGGAGTTTATACGTAGAGCGAGTAGGTTCTAAAACTTCATCTAACAACTAGGTAGGTACATAAGATCTAAATCGCATCTGCTCTAGTTCTTAGTAATGATTAAAGCTACTGCCGTCAATTACACTGCAGCTTACGCATTTATTCCATCAGGATGCGTTTCGCAGTATTACTCACTTATTTGTTTTTATTTCCTAAGAGGTGACCATCGCTATTTGACGGCTGTAAAGGGTGAGACAAACATATGGCAGTAGGATTATTATTATTATTTTTTTTTTATTTTATTCGGAAGACAGACAGTTATACAGACTTAAGAATTAACACTTTAAATTACAAGTAACCATTTATACGTCTTATGTACATACCTACCTATTGCCACCAGTACCTATTGCTTTCAAGTAAGGTGTAAGGGAGTGGCCACACTGCGCTTTCTGCAGCGTATTTTTGAGCTGCGCGTTTGTTTTTCAAACGCGCAGCTCAAAAACGCGTTGCAGAGAATGAAATGTGGTGGCCACTCCCTAAGGACGATCACCAAACGTAATTTTCTAGAGATGCATTAGCGATAAACATGGTAGGTAACGCATATGAAAGACACGTCTTTGTCCTTCGCGTTCGCGCTGTTTGCTGTTCTTCTGTCGAATATAACATTTATTGTAAAACTGTGCTATAAATTGTTATTGGGACTTAAAATGTGTAAGATCTGAGTGCAAAAGATGTATGAGACGAGAATTCATTTCAGTTCAAACTATTTTAACATTTTCAAAAGTTATTACGGCCAGTAAATAGCGGCAGTCGACTTTCAACAACCCCAAGGTGTACTGGAATTGGTTTCCGATGGATGGCATCCATTGCAGAATTAATTAGCAATTTACTCCACCCCAGAACTCATTTCGATTCGAGGGAGTATTACGAAAGGAAATTTTCTTTGAAGTGTAGGTACCTACGGAATCGAATTGCTGCGGCGGGATTGAAGCCAAGTGTAGCTTGGATGTGATTAATAAATGATGCGTATTCCACTGATATAAAAGAAGTTTAGCATTCGCGCGAAGCCGCGAAACACCAGCGAATCCCGCGATTGAGTGTGGATCCGATTCGCATATTCTTCGCGGCTTCGCGTCGCGTTCGCGCCTCGTTCGGTTTTGTTGTCCCGCGATAGAGCTATACCTACCTACTAGGTACGCAGAGGTGTGTTGTTATAACTAATAGTATTTGGGTCGACTCTAGTGTAAGTCTGGGATAGCCTCTTACGAGTTTAAAGGGTTCGCAAGACGCACTAGGCAACTAGGCGCGAACCTTTGCGAATGAGGAAGTGTTGCAGTTTTTTCCGTGATTCGCACCGTGATGAAAGGATTTTAAACTAGAACTGGGCCATAACAAGCTTGAAATAGTCCTACTTTAGGCTTGTTTCAACATTCCTAAAGCAGGAAGGACTGTTTCAAGTTTGTTTTAACATTGCTTGAATTCGTACCAAACCAATAGGCAAATCTATAATAATTTGGGCAACAAATGTCCCAATTTTGGTGATTCTGCCTCTTTTGAGAATTTTGGGCTTGCTAAAAGCATTTGCCTTTATTTAATACAAAAATTACTATGGTACCTACTTATAAAAAAATCTTTCCATTCATTCTGAAAATCTGATTTCAAGGAATGGCTTCGACAAAGTGTTCGATAAATTACCAATTTATTTTTACCTTTCTCGGTGTTAATCTTGCAAAAACCAATTTCTGAAGCATCCAATTGAGATTCCACTCTTATTTTTACACGCTGTTGTACCTACCTATAAAACATAGGTACCTATGCCATTTCATATTCGCATGATGTTTTATAGTACCTAGATACCTACGTCAGGAGGTAATCTATGCCTACACTTAACGGGACACTGTAGATGCCTGGGACATAGTTAAGATGAATGATTACCCAGCACTTAAATCATCCTCTCAGCTAAATCAGCCATTTCCACAAGAATGGACAATGGACACTGTAGTGCCTGGCACATTTGTTTTGAGATGGAGTAGGCTTGCCCAGTACCTACACCATCCTCTCAGCTCATCCGGCCATATCTACAGAAAATATATGGTCAATACGTGTGGGGCTGACTAAAACCTCGGTTTACCACACGATGTTTTCCTTCACCGTTTAGAGCTCGTGTTAATTAAAATTGAATTGAAAATTTTAATGCGCATTTACATTTCTCGAAACGAAAGACCCATTGATGTACGGCAAGGATTCGATCCCACGACCTTCGGATCGAAAGTCGAGGTACCCTTCGGCCTACACGGCTCACTCCGGATAAGATGACCGGATATTACAACAGTTTAAGTATTTCAGTTTCCTGTCCATTAATGCAAGTTCAGATCGAGTTAGTTTACATAAAATTATCAAAATAGATCTACAAAGAGCGTCGAAACGTGTTTGTTTATTTTTGAGGCAACGTTGCAATGGAATATTTGCGTTGTGCGTAGCAATTCAAATACTATCAAACTTTTGAGTTCTAACAGAAGGGTGTGCAATCAGCCGCAACCATGCACCAAGTCAAATATTTCAAAGGCCCTGATCGACGAGCGAGTAAAACCGCGGTCTTATGGCTCGTCGGTAAAGCTCGCTGGTGTATCATTGCAATACCGCGCTTTTATGAGTTGACGAGCCCGGCTCGCGGCTCGTCATGTTTGCTTCATTTTTTACTCTGCTCGATCAAATTCAAAATTCAAAACCTCAATTCGCCTCCGATATGACTGTTTCACTCGCTAGTCGATCAGCACCAACCGATGTTCTTTAAAACCGCGGTATAGGCTGGTACGTCGATTACCCACTAAACACAAATGATAAAGATTTTAATTTAAACATCCAAATGTTGATTGAAATCTGTCAATGAACATTAAATTAGGTTTAAATTACAATCTTTATCATGTACCTATTTGAAATATTTGACTTGGTACGATTCCGGTGCCTTCATCCCGTCAGATATGTCATTCATTTTGGGCCCTGTAGGGGTTGTTTAGATTTATATTTAACCAAACTGGCTCGACAATGACCTTGTATTTGTATATTTATCACCTCCGAACTACAACACAAGCATTTTCACATAATCACAATCTCCATTCCCGCCTTCCGGCTCGCATGACAGTAGTGATGTGATTTGACAGTGACAGTTCGTAATAATAACAAGGACACACGAGACAGCGTATGTTTGCAATTGTATCGCAACACTATAGGCCCAAAAGCCAAAGTTCCGGCCAGCTAAGAAAAAAGGTGACAATGCTTGGTAGGTCACTCCGAGAATTTTTCAGTAGGGTACCAAACCAAGTCTCTACAACAATTTTTTCAATAGATTTTTTAAAAAGATAAATCAGATTTCCATACATTTTATTAAAAAAATACAAGTAAACCAGGGCAAAAACAGACATCCAACATATCCTTTGTTTTCACGCCCACTTTATCCAGCTTTGCAGCACGGGCGTGACACGAATGACGAATACTCTCCGAAACGTGAGGACGTGTGTTGAAATTGTTGCGAAGTTATATCGTAGTATGTTCTTATAAGCTAATTGCTAACTCTGACGACGGAGTTTTTAGGCAGATCGACCGTCATAGCTTAAGTCTATCTATCTATCTTATAAGCCCACTGGGTCCTACAGCTGGGCAAAAGCCTCCCTGCCATAAGGCTTCTGTCAGCCAGTTAGTGAACTGTTCGAGTTCGTCCCGCCATCTCCGCTTGAGCCGACCACGAATTTAACGCCTTGTGACCCACGTGGTAATCTTAGCCCACAATCATTCCAGCATAATGGCACACGTCACCTGCACAGTTCCACTTTTTGATAACACATTTGACATCGGCGATTACATCTATGTAAATTAATACATTCAATAGTATTTTTTAATAATACCTACCACAAGGATGTCTAATAATGATACTTCCCATTTTCAAAAAATCTTCTAAACTGAGAAACCCGCGATCTGACAAACATAAAGTACCTTCTCAAGTTTCTTTTACAAAAGCTTTCCTTAAAAGTTTCCTTTCTCCCTATTTTCCCGATAGGTACCTAAGCATACTTTCGCTTGTAAAATATGCATTAGCACTTTTTAAAGTATAAAGATAAATTGTTTCTTTTAACAAGGCTCTCTGACTTCCATATAAGCCGAGTGGGTTAATAGCTCGACTTTCTGTCCGAAGTTCGTGGGTTCGAATCCTCCTGGGCCTGAATTCTACTAGATGACAACCGCCTTGGTTTTGGTTCGATCTCTTAAATGTCAGCCATTTGGTGAAATAGTAGAATAGCTTTTCAAAAATTTGTTCTGCCAAAGTTCAAAACCTCACCACAACTGAGTCGTTTGTTATTAGTAGTCATGGAAACAGTCGCTTTAGTTGAGGTTTTGGTTGAGGTTGATAAAAAGTTCGGTACCAGAATCGACGCCCTGGTCAGGTTCAAGACTGCGACTTTTGGATTCAAAGTGGAGGCACAAACCCAATCGATCAAGGGGTCATCCATAAACGTCACACTAATTTCGTGATTTTTTGACCCCTCCCGCGTCCTTGTCACAGTTGGTCATAGTTATGAGAGCCCCCCTAATGTGACGTCACATTTCTTACAATTTTACATCTACAAAATTATTAAATCAAAAAAGTTATTCGTTAATAGTAAATTTTACATTTTAACACAGATATAATAAGATTTTGAAATGTGACGTCACGAAACTTAGGACCCTTCCCACCCCTTGTCACACATTGTCACACTGCGTCGACCCCCTCCCCCCCTTAACGTGTGACGTACTTTATGGATGATTCCAACACGGCTCGAGAAATTGTGTTAACAGTGTTATAACAAGGTCAGTTTACTACGAAAACTCGATAGAGCCATGCAGTTGGTTGAACTCTGCATCGCCAGTGACAGTCGTTAACTAAGTTTTGGCACGGTTCCCGGATTCATTACTCTACCCTCCATTCCATCTACACCGCATATTTGCACTCATGGCCTCATAGATGAGGCAGATTAAATCTTCTTTTGTATGTTCTGTAAACTATACGAATAGTGTAAATAAAAGTACTTATTTATGAAACTCTTTATCTATTGTATCTTTACGGATTTTTTTTTTCAAATAAGTACATCATCATCATCATCATCCGCAGCCAATAATATCCCACTGCTGGGTACCACTACCACTGGTGGCCTCCATTTGTTTACGCCACTCATTCGGGTCCTTTGCCTCACGCATCCTAAATCCATGATGTTTTTTGATGTCCTCGACCCATCTCGCAGCTGGACGGCCTCGATTCCTATATCCGGTTCTTTGCCACCACTCGGTCAAAGCCTTACTCCACCTGCCATCACTTCGTCTTGCCAAGTGTCCTGCCCAATCCTATTTGAGTTCCATTACCCTGTACGTCTTGGACTTTAGTCCGACGACGGATTTCGGGATTACGAACTCGATGTAGCAGGTTGATGCTGAGCATGGAACGCTCCATGGCTCTCTGTGCTACACGTACCTTGTACACAGCCTCCTTAATGAACCTTCAAATACATAGTGGTTCTCAAATACACAACTACTCACAAAACTAGCACTCTTTCTCTTTACAAAATTAGTAGGGATTTTTCATGTTATGTGATGTTTGCGTGGTCATGGAACCCTAGAGACATAACAGCAGAGCGTTTCTGTTCTTCAGATGGAACCCTGAATTGCACATATAAAATGTGGGTACCTATATTGGTGTGCCTCTGATCTCCATAGACAACTTCAAAGGATCTTAATGCCTGAAGATCTGATGCAGGTATGGTAAACATCTAGACAGGTGTGAACTGCTTAAGTTTACCCATCTGGTGACTCAAACTTACCATAGAGATGGAAGAAATGGAAAAGTAAATCGCGGCTTAGACACCAAGCGATGATTTCTGTTATTTATAATGATAGCTTTCGTCATAAATTAAATATTTCGTAATGATGGAGATTCTGCCTGAAAGGTTGAAAATTATTGCTTTGAAGATGTCACAACTATTGAATAAAATATAATTAATGACCAATAAGGCTGATGCCAAACGAGCGTATTTTTTTGAGTTGTGAGTCGCGTAATTTCGGTTGCGTTTGTTTTCATAGAAAAGTCCTGTTTGATTCACACGGCGACGCAAAATGAGTTGTCTGATTTTGTTGAAAGTAGATTACGCGACTCATTTTTCGCGACTCTCAACTCAAAAAATTACGCTCGTTTGGTCTCAGCCTAAGGCTAGAGTCGACTATCTAGTCGACTATCTACACACAAAATGGCGGAAGTTACGCGACTGAAATTCCGCGGCTGATTTTGCGTTCCGGCATATTCGGCTGAAATGACACACCAGAAGCGCGGAAATTACGCGACATAAATTAGGTTGCGAAATTAGGTTGACGGTTGACGGATATTTTGAACGTACCTAGTTGACCTGCACACTTGTCAAGGACCGATGACAATCCAATATTTAGTAAAAAAATAGAAATAACAAAAATTATTTACTTATACAAATTATTTTTTTTGTTCGATCTGTTACAAAAGCTTGTTTTTGTTTGTTCTTCGTTAGATACTAATACTCATAAGTTCTTTATCAAACAAATAGATTTTTAAATAGAAACATTTTTCATTCTAACTATCCAACGAGCCACTTCGATGACGCCTTGTGAATACCGATAAATTCCTACACAAATCGTCTTATTAATCGTCTAATGAACGCACGAGGAAAAATGCGACTCGATTCGACGCTTCTTGAATTCAACGCAAATTCTGGAATAGACGCCAATATCTTTATTTAGTTTCTGGAGTTCATCATAACTATAGAACTATAGAATAAGTGGAAAATATAAAGCAAATTCGTTCAACATAAAATACGTAGTGGAAACTTTCAAATTGATACCTACAGATCGGCGGACCATGGAGGACTATCAACAAAAAAAAATTAAACTTAACGTAGGTAGTTTAAAAATATTTTTTTCTAGTTTTTTAATTTTAAAAATCATAAGTAGGTACCTACTTACCTACTTCAATATTTGTTGCGTTTATTAATTAGTAATTATATTTTTTTATCATTATTGAACGCAATACAACGAACGCAACAAAATTATTTAAGATCCTAATTGAATCAAGTGCATTGAATTTATTTTACTTTCAGAGAAAATAGATTCAGAACGTATTTGTCGTGAGCTAAAGAGCAGATTGAGACTACCAACACAGCAATAAAAAATGCTGAAATTGAAAAAAAATATTAAATACAGAAGACTGTTTATATCTACAGACATTGAGAGTATGAGAGTACCTACGTCATACGAGAGTAGAGTCAGCCACGTAGCGTGCCAGTACCCCGATCGCGAGTATGCACAGAGTCTACTATTCGATCCGTGACTGTAGTATAGTCTCTCAAATGTATTGGGATTTTAGTTCAGTCAAGTTACCACTGGAGGCGCTGCACCCCGGATCCCATACATTTGAGAGACTATACTACAGTCACGGATCAAATAGTAGACTCTGTGCATACTCGCGATCGGGGTACAGACAACGACAGGCATCGTCGGTCGCGGTCTCTCTCAAACAAAAGACAGAGAGAGAAGAAGCACGGCACGGTCCCGTTACGATTCTCGATTACAATGTCGCTCAATGTCTGAACAAATAATCAAAGCTTAGAGGATTTTTAACCGTCTGAAATATTTAGCTGTCCATGATACTTCAACGTCGTGTTGAACTGTAAAGTAGCGAGTAATTAAACAAAGTCATGGACAATGAAATAAGGGTGCGAAGTAAATTATCCTCGGAATGGTTCGTGAAGTCCCAACTCAAACTGTAAAATGGGGCAATGTGTTGGCAAACTGCTGTTTGAACAAATAGAATCGTTTTTACAACCTCTTATTTAACTTGCCGTGTTGGTAATTAGGTTTGTATGATGTTTGTTAGTTTTGGTCAAATCTTGGAAGATTTTGACCCGCTCCCAGTGTCCGATTGAGCTAAAACGAGGTCATTCAGGTTTAATACATGGTTGGGCCCAAAAGCCAATGTGCCGGCAAACGAAAAAAAGGTGTGATCACGTTTCAGAAGTCAATCCGAGTACTTTTTTTTTCAGTTCAGTTTCAGTATCGATCGGCCATGTACTCGTGTGCACTAGCAGCTCAACCAGATCAAACTATCGACCGAAAGAAAAGTCTGCAGTCTGTGTAGAGCTTAACTGAACCCTCGGTGCGGAAGTGTGACTCGCCCTTGACCAGTTTTATTTAAAACGATTTCAACATTTGAGAATACTGTTTATATAAGTATTTTTGTAGGTATGTGTAACCAGACATAACTTTAGATAAGTACGGATTTTAATGATTATTTTTGCGTTCAGTTCAGTTTAGCTTCAATGCGATCCCATTTTAATCTCACTATAACTTTGAAGTCGATTTTCCTAAAAAAAAATCTTATTTTTAGTTCGATGAAACCGTAGCATCAACAAATCAATATTCAGAAAATGTGAGTTGGACTTTATTTGAGCGACGCGCGACGTGAGGCATCAATTTTACACGGTACAGTACAGATATCTGTACAGATATGAACCGCACAGATATCTGTACAGATAACCGCGGATAAAACTGTCATGTTAATTACTGTCACAGTTTTGGACTGGCGCGTGGTACTTTTAGCGGCCTTTACACGGTAGAGTTTTTACCACGCATCTGGACTGCGTTCCGAACCGCACAGATATCTGTACAGATCGTCGCGCATCTACACGTAAGGTTTTTAGCAAAGGTTGGAATGGCGCGTGCTATTTCCCGCGGGCCGATCTCTGCGTGTAAATGCTGCTATTGACTTGAACAATTCGATCTCCGTTCAGCTGACGCTCGAAGTTTCGCTGATTGAATATTCTGTTGCGTGATTGCCGCTGACCATACAGATCCTAATTTATCCTCTTCATTCAATTAGAGTTAGAGCTCTAGCAGACATGCTACTTTTAGCATCGGCGATCGGCGATAAAGTCGATTTTCAGAAGCAAAATGCAGCGACCAACATTCCAGACCGCACACTTATGGTAAGCGTCCACATGTCGGTATCGTACGCTTCGGACGCATCGCACGCAACGGATCGTAGTATTATTTGTATAGAAACTCATAATAAGTGCGTCCACATGTCCGCATCGTACGCATCGCATTACACGGATAATCCGTTTGATGCGATCCGTCCGCTGCGTGCGATGCGGGCCTGTGGACGCTTACCATTAAACGCCAAACGCGGCGATCGACGATCGCAGCAGTCGCTAAAATGAGCCAAGTTTTGATACTGCGATCGCCGAGAGAGTCGCCAAAACGGGATGCAGCATCGATGCAATCGCAGAATCACCGATTGACGATGCTAAAAGCAGCATGTCTGCGATACAGGGTGTGGCAAATTTTTGGTCCCTTCATTCATTCATGCTACCTTTTCTCATGTACTTACCTAGTTATAAAGTTTTGTTTTTAGAAAACTATTGTTTTATTTTGAAGAAAAAAATAATTCCATTTTTAGATGTTTGAAAAAAGGACAGTTAGCCTAAAAAATTGCATTTGACTTTCCTAATTTTCCAACTATCTATACTTAAAACCCTTTAACGTTATTCAGACTAAGTATTTATGAACATTAAAAAAAAATGCTAAATCCGTCTAGCCGTTTTCAAATTATATAAAAACAAAAGAATATCAAGGATAACAATCATGAATTAATGAAAACACTACATATTTAAAAAACACTTTAATATAAAAATACTAATATCCAATCAGCCATTCAGGCAAACATCAAGCGACATCGGAATTAAAGATAGATAGATAGATAGATAGATGGCATTTATTGTCATACAAGCAACACAATAATTTACATGTTATTTATAACATAAATAAAAATTAAAATTACGTGCTCATTGTATGGCTCGTCTGGTACATACAGGTTAACTTATTGTTAATAAAAAAATATATTTTTAAATGGACAAACGAACAGACAAATTACGCTGTATAGAGGCGTGAAACAGTCAACTTACTAAACTATTATAAAGTTATTGGCGAAAAGGAAAAAATAAAATTAAAGAATGGATTTTGACTTTCAAAATCCACTCTTTATTCCTTTGTCGTTTCCTAAAGTTGAAATATCAGATGAATTGAAAAATCTGTCCGAGCCACTTTTATAATGGATTTATTCTCTAGGATCATTATTTTATATCAGCGAACTTTGTACCGCCTCAGAATTCGAGAAATCATCAAAAATGTGTATGAAAATTATTTATATTATAATATTTTTATACTTAGTGAATTTTTCCGATGTTTTCCATAGTTAGACAAATCAAGGATCATAAAAATAGTTCCAACCGTTTATGAGTGTAACTATTCGACTTTGTTTTATGTATTTAAGATATCTTTTTTCGTTTAAAAATAGCATATAAGTAAATAGATTGCCTCTGTCAGCTAGACAGTAATCTTGTTACTTACGTCCAATAATTGCACTCCGATACTAATAGCCGATGAGCTCTAGTCGAGTTATTGGATAATCAAATTGGGTGTAGGATTGTCCCTATCCAACCATATATTGTCCCCATCCAACCATATCCGTACCCCTAGTATAAATGTGAAAGTGTGTTTATTTGTTTGTTTATTTGTCCTGCTTTCACGTCAAAACAGAGCGACGGATTGACGTGATTTTTTGTGTGGAGATAGTTGAAGGACTGGAAAATAACGTACTTTTTATCCGGGTACCTACCACGCGAGCGAAGCTGCGGGCAGCAGCTAGTATTAAATATAGTTAGGCCATGTTACACTTGTTGCACATAATTATTATTACAAATTACAGCCTAATTATAACCTCCTTTAATAAAGCTTTTTAACCGACTTCAAAAAAGGAGGAAGTTCTCAATTATTCGTCGGAATCTTTTTTTTGTGTTTTTTTTTATGAATGTTCACCGATTATTCGAAGACGCCTGGTCGGTTTTGGAAAATTATTTTTTTGTTTGAAAGGGTATACTTTCCGATTAGTGCTATAATACATTTGGTGAGGATTTGTAGAAGATCTTCGGAGTTATGAACAGAAGCACCTCGAGAGTGCAGAAATTGCTCAGCCTACATAGCATTGAAGTTGGTTTTTAAAAATTTTGAATCCACTTGGTATAAGCAATTTTTTTTATGAAAAGCTTTTTTGGTTAAAGTTAAATATTTTGAGTAAAGTTAGGTACTGATAGTTAGTGCCAACTGTACCTATACTTACCCTCTAGTAGAGACATAACATTGAAGTTGGTTTTTTTTTAAATTTTGAATCCACTTGTTAAAAGTATTTTTTTATGAAAAGCTTCTTTTTAGTTTAAGTTAAATATTTTGAGTAAAGTTACCGATAGTTTTATTAAAAATATTATTAAAATAACTTACAAAAAAAAGTAAAATTCTGATGCCAACTGTACCAACTAGTAGAGAGGTCACACCAGAGGTCACAGAGGTGTGACTACAGACTAATGGTGTTGAAAGCTCGTGCCTCACGTTGAATTATAGAGGAGGGCGTGATGTGCCGATTTAAAACTGCACTGTATGGGCGTGAAAATCAATAGCAGCGTTTACATCGATATCTTGTTATCAACCGATACGAAGAATATCCTACTAATATTATAAAGCCGAAAGTCCGTGTGTGTGTGTGTGTGTGTGAATGTTTGTTACCACGTATCTCTATAACTACCGATTTTGATGAAATTCGGAAAGTAGATAGTTAAGGTTTTGGAGTAACACATAGGCTACTTTTTATATCAGAAAAATTTATGGTTCCCGTGGGATAAAAAAAGTAGTCTACGAGGGCGAAGCCGCGGGCGTTCACTAGTCGAATTATAAAGAAAAACATACTTCAGATTTTTCCACGGGCGTATGAAAAAGGGAGTCTCTGGGCCCTATTTAACATACACTAAAAAAATATGTGATTCTAGTGTACTTAACTATCTTTAGTTGAACCAAAAACTAATTTATCTTTGTACTTACTTATATTTTACTTTCAAAACTTTCGCGATTAGACATTGTTTTAACACACGGGAATCACTCACGTAAAAATATCGCCGATTTAGATACCGACAATCTTTCGATTCATCCGGAGAATCTTCATCTGGGTAAGGAGGGAGTTGCGGCAAGGTTACTCCTCGCGCGAGCGTCTCACACTCAAGCGAGTGATATTCTTACGTGAGTAATTCCCGTGTGTTAAAACAATATCTTTGAATATTTTTGAACTCTTGTAAAATTTAAACCAAATGTTAAGAAGACCCTGTTTAAGTTTAGGTACCTTAGTCTTAGAACATGTTATTAATTTTTTTATATTTTTATTATAAGCCTGTGCTGTCCCACTGCTGGGCAAAGGCCTCCCTTCCCTTCCTCCACTCGGTTCGATGTTATTATTATCTTAAAAAAAAAAGATACCTAGTTATATTTTTCTATGCACATGGAATTATATCTTATTGCAAGGTATTAGGTGCCTTATTACCAAGAAACCCTTTTGAAGGATCAATGCTCTTTTTATGGAAGACGCGAAATAAAGAGGAAATTAATTTTGCCAGCAAATCCGACCACGCGAGAAAGAACAACCGAGGAAGATAAGTTTTAGGGTTGCTACTTATAAGAATTTGGAAAAAATTAAATACATATTTTAAAACGGTAGGGGTAAAGAAAATATACAAAGTATCACTGTATGTATGCTAGGCTAGGGCCCCAATTCCTCTATTTTACAACGTCAACCATTCAAATATCATTGCCGCTGCGTTTTGTTACGTTCTCCAAAATGACAGTAATTTGCAAAACCTCATTGGTAATTTGTTTGAAAACGTCATCACAACGCAGTTACCTAACCTCATTGGTCATTAGTAGATTAAAAAAGAAAACGAAATAGTTGACGTTTTGCTTTAATTGAAAAAAGTTTTTAAGTAGAATTGGCCTACAGGTAGACGTTCTCTCAAGTTTAAGCACTCAAAATCCTTTAAAAATATGTAACGGGTTCCTGCTTTGTTTCGATTTTGCTTCCGACTACTCCCTTACATATTTTTGAAGGAATCATAATTAGGTAGGTATGTCGTCCTGAGGTTATTAAAAAGACCAGTTTTTTGACAGCCCTAGATCGTGGACAAAGGCAGGGATCCGCGATTATCTGGCTCAGATAAAAGCAATTAGGGCAGACCTGGAGCCCACGGAGCAATGACGTCATGGAGCACCTTTGTCATGGTTTTATGGTATTGCTGATTTAATTGAGATGTCCTCACGTGTCTAGATCTGTATCATTACCAGGTTTGACTGAACGAAATAAGATAAACTATAATATACAGGGTGTGGCAAATTGTTGGGCACTTCAGGGTAGCTACCATTTCTATTGTACTTAGGAAGTTTTGTTCTTAGGAAACTATTGTTTTATTTTGAAGAAACAAATAATTGCATTTTTAGATTTTTGAAAAAATGTAGGTACAGTTCGCCCTAAAAGTTACATTTGTCAAAAAAAAAAAAAAACTGGATCTTAATCGACTCTATTTCCCACCAGACTATTATTTTTTTCTTCAAAATAAAACAATAGTCTCCTAAGAACAAAATATTCTAACTACAAGAGAAAAGGTAGCTACCCTGAAGTGCCCAAAAATTTGCCACACTCTGTACCTATAGTAATTGTCTAAGACAGGGTAGAAAAAATAAATTAACCGTAGGTATACAAATGGGAATATGGGAAATGTACCCTAAATATTGAATAACTCGTAAACGAATCGAAACAAATCTTGAAAAGCGATGTAACTTTTCGCTTGCCACTCGTCTAGTCCCTCAGATTTTTGTGATTAGAAAGACTATTATAGAATCAGTATTTCACTTGCCGCAACTCCCTCCTTACCCAGATGAAGATTCTCCGGATGAATCGAAACATTGTCGGTATCTAAATCGACGATATCTTTACGTGAGTAACTCCCGTGTGTTAAATAATGTCTAGAATCAGTATTCCTACTGATTCTGGTAGTCTTTCCAATCTTGTGTCGATCGATCCGAGATTAGTTTAATCGAACTGTTTTACGAGAATGCTCCTGTTATCTTAAATTGGTTGACTGTTTTGCATTTAAATCGAAGAGGTACATTCGATTGGCAGATAGTGCACTTCTACGTTTTCTTGTATGAAAACTAAAATCTAAAGTCTACCTATTTCTGGATAAAGGTGTCAAACTTTTTTAACTTTTTGTGGTACTTATTGTGTGTTATTTGATTGGAAAGCCGGAGTAAGCACCATGTTGACACTATAATTTCTGCAGAATTTTACGCTCACATACAAGAAAATTTTGCTCTTACTACTACCATAGTATTATATTATCTGTGCTACTACTAAGTGACCTACTGAAATAATAACTACCCTGTGGGCATTTGTTTTTGACTGCATACATTTGTACCTGTAGTGACACAGTTGCACAAGTTTAAAAAAAAACTAAAAAACTAAAAAAATTAAAAAAAAAACACTTCACTCTTTCAAAAAGTTCGAGTTTTTAATTACTTACCGCCCTAGGGCTTTTCTAGCTACATTATTACCCTAGAGCGCTAATTGGTCACCTACAAGCCCCATTTGCCAACCTACAAAATTCACTTGTGAGTAGAATGCATATAGCCTATAACAAGCATTTCAGCTCTGTCGATATTTTTAACAGTAGCAAGAAAGTTTTTAAGCATGAAGTGGGTAGTATTATGTCAAAAGATGTTAAATAGTGTCAACTTATATTTATTAGGTATATATATAAGTTGTAGGTATATAAGTATAATTTTATGTAATTTATATTCAACACTTATTAAAAGTAGGTACTTAATAATAGTATTTAATCATAACATTTATTATTTATAAATAACAGTAGGTACCTACTTATTATAATTTTTATTATTATATATTGAAGGTATTTACTTAATTATGCATTTACCATACACACACACACACACACACACACACACACACACATTCACACACACACATACGCATACACATGGACACTCACACACACCTCGATCACTGTCGGTTTACCTGTTAATATAATTTATACCGCCTTCACTCTCAGAGAAGATTACTATGTAGTACGTCAGTACTCGCGTGGACAATGTCGCACAGTGTTCAGAGGTAGAAAGAAAGAAAACCGTAGTGCCCCCTCTTTCTATCCTCACGCCGCTCAACTCATTCTGTTTCGTGCGCGCACGGCGTTCGCACAGTTATAAAAATATTTACAAACGTCGTCATGAAGAATCCAAGGAGAATGGAAGCGGAGGATGGAATCGGAGGATGGAAGCGAATGAAGAAGCGGAAGAAGAAGAAATATGTGAAAAAGTGGTCAGAAAGCCATCTGCAAACTCAAGGTACATTTTATTTTATCATCCGTTGAATTCTTCGGATACCCTCGTTGCTTTCATCGAGGTTGGTTCAAACCATAGTACCTAATACCTACCTAATTTAATTACTCATATTTGTGAGTGCGGGTTTGATTGTGCACAGGCTATTTTTTCGTTGTATTCAACGATAAAATTTATATTTTTCCCCTTGAATTCTTGGGATGTGCCTGGAGATGACTATGAAAGATAAATTTCCATATTCGTTGTATTCTTCGAATTATGAGAATTATGACGAAAAATATCGTAATTTTTTTAATTTATTTTTTCCCTTGAATTCTTGGGAGGTGCCTGGCGCTAACAATGAAAGCTAATTTTCTTATTCGTTGCATTTTTCGAATAATTAGAGTTATGGCGGTTTCTGTTTATTAAAATGCGTTTTTTTCTCTTCGAAAAACATCGTGATTTTTTGAACGTCTGCTTTAATTACCTATATTTTGTTCTACCGCCAAAACATTAATATTCTCATACGGGTTTTTTCGCCTAAATTAGAGCTTTACTAAGATGATACCTACTTACAAATTTATCAGTCACCCTGGTTCACTTTTTATCCAGGGTAATACTGAGGTAAGTACTTACTTACCTACTTACCCACACTATAGGCCCGAAGTTGTCTCAAGCCCCAATATCGATATTATTACGAATAGGATATTTTAGATCCTGATTTGCTGCAAGCACTCGGCGATTCAAGGTCGGACGTAGTGGAGATATTATAAGCAGCGAATTAACCTTCAAGGTCCACCTAAAATATAAGCGGGCTTCCGAAGGATAATTTGATTAATTTTTTTTCCAAAAATTTTCCTCTGATTAAGGGTTCTACTCTAAACGGGGGAGTTTGGTGCCATGCCGGTCGAGACATGTAAACTGAGGGTTAAGCGCTTGATTACCAAGCAAGATCAAATCGGTACCTAAATCGCTTTTCGCTGAAAACAGTTCGGCATTAGAATACTTTTATCAAAGACACTCAATGCATCAAGAAAAAGGAACAAATCAACCGATTCAAGCTTAGATTTCGTCTAACAAAATTAAACGGAAGAGGCTCATAGTTCCGCGGAGTGAAGAACCAGCACGGGGAGTCGGCAAGCTGACGTACTTCAACGTCAACTAGTCGTATAACAAGCCAGTGGCAGGCCAAGGCAGACGACCGTCCCAAAGCCGCGCCGCGCCATGCACCGCTCGTTGCACCGCGCCCGCGCCGCACCCGTCAGCTGGCGAGCACCGATGAGTGCACCGCTACCCACCACTGTCTCGCAGGTACGCGCAGGACGTTTGAATTTATTTTTTAAACTAATGGAAATCTATTATATTTATTACGAGTGATAATTTTATACTCGATGTGGGTCTGCTTATTAAAAATCTTTTACAGGATTTCATAACTAAACTCCTGAAATGTACCCGCGCTGTAAGTACTTATTCTAAAACGGAAATCGCAATTATGCCTAAGTTAAAATGCGAACTGACTGCTGGACAATTTATTTCGGAAATTATCTTTATTGCCAAAGCTGATGGAAGCAGTCAGTTTATCCTGAATTAAATTAAATTAAATTAATGAAGTGATTAATGAACAATTTAATGGAACATACTCCATCTTGAAATATTCTGTATGAATGTATCATACGGTCCATTTGGATCAACTTTTGTTCACGAATAAGTACCTACCATAAACTATATTTTTTATGTTTTTATTTTCAATATGAAGCATGTATGAATTTACAACGCCTAGCATTTGCTTTGTGTTTTTTAGTCTTTAAATTTTTACAGAAATAGTAAATCCCTTCATTTTTCACATGAATCTTTATGTACTTATTGATTAAGAATCAGCTAGTGGTTGCCTAGCAAATGCAAAAATAAACTATATCTACTTAATTGCAATATACTTATACAATTAGAACTGGTTGTAAAAAATAAATATATATAAATATACTATATATATACTTTGTATATATATATATATATACAAAGACTTCTTGCTAGATTCTGATGGGTCATTATAATTATTCAATGTCCATGACTACTTATACAGTTTCCAGACTTAGAGATACAAAAAATCTTGGAAGATACGAATAAGTAGATTCTCTTTAAACATATTTAAACATTGTTTGGTATTTAAATGTAAAAAAGAGTTTGAAATTTAAATAAGTAATGCATATTAGAACTTTTGTTTATTGCAGTATTAGAACGATAACAAGGATCTATTATTATATCTATTATCTAGCTATCTATAGTTATCTATCGTGGCATGTCCATTTCATACAGCTGGTTTTTTTTGCAAGAATTCTATGGAAAATTCTATAATAATTTTTCTTTGTCTAAAAGTAACGATAACTTAGACGTAGTTCAGATGGAACTACTTTGAGAGAGAAATAATACTTTGGTAGTTGTCCATCCTATTCGCAAAAATATGATTAGGTACAATATTTTTACGGATGCTTCATCTACAGCTTTTGTAATTCTGGAATAAATTAAGTACCTACATGTTTTTACCACAGAGGTTGACAATTTTTTTAACTAAGTACCTGGAATTTGATGGCGATTTTTAGTCTCAAATCAGTTGCAGTGCAGAAGACAATAAACTGTGTAAACATACTTTTAAATGTATGTAAGTTTTTAGTGTAGACAATACCACTACTTATTGTCATATATTTTAATAGGATGGTCGAAGTGCATCCATATTTTAAAAAGGTAGCCAACATGTTTTGGAATTGGAACGAAAAAAGAAACAATGTTCATTTTCGCGTCATAAGTACCTATTATTATTATTTAAATTTTTTATTTTTTGTCTCCCTGAATGTGAAAGCAGATAAAAACTAAATCTTTCATCAGGCTAAATGCATAGATACGGAGTGAGAATTAGATTCTCAAGAAGTCAGGGAGATTGTCTGTGTGTTTAATAAGACACAAAATAGATTTATTTGCGTCTTGTATAAACCCGAAGTGCTTATTAAAATTATTTGCCTTTTATAATATTTACTTAAATATTACTTATATTACTTAAATATCAGTTCTACTTCTACTGTTTTATTTAGTTGAAAAACACTAAAAAAGTTGATATCTGATGTGGTAGGTAACTGGTATGTAGTGAGGGTACCATGGTGGTCGTGTCAACCGTGGTACCCTCTATGCAGATCACTCTGTGTTACAGAGATGATGTTATTTTCCCCTAGTAAATCTACTTCTTTCCTCTTTCAAGTTCATTAACCCGCTGTACTAAAGCAATGGTGTAGGTGTACATATTTTTTTTTTAGGAACTACCTACCAGATTTTCTCACAACTTTTCTCGAAAAGACTCATGCTATTATGCCTTGAATTATTTGCTATTTTTTTTAATGTATTAAAACAAAATAGATGATGGTCTAGTCTAGAGGCTAACCACATTATTCATAATTCGACTGTCAAATTAGTAGGTATACTACTATAATTTTTTACTACGGCTATAACTTTTTTTTATTTGTTTTAGTGTTAAACCACACTTAGAACACACTACCTTTAGGCTTTAGAGAATGTGATTTTTTCTTGTTACTCTCATGTAATTGAAAAGAAATGACTGCAGATTTAGGGGCCGTTTTAACTTAAACAAGCTTATAAGTAGGTCTATTATAAATTATGACTATAGAACGTTTTAAGCAGTATTTTTAGAATTAAAACCGAGTTTTCTCTCACCACAATGTTACTTGGGATCCAAGTAGGTACCTATTGTGATTATTAAGATAAATAATCAAAGGACCCCATTATTTCAAAAAATCCAAAAATAATTAAATAAGTAAATAGGTAATAATAAAAATAATAATAATATTTTTTTTACTACTATTATTATCAACTAGCCAGAGAATCCAAGCTCATTGATTCCAAAAGATCATTGATTCTAAATTACTAGATGATCTTAAATAAATGGTTACCTATGGTAATTTCGTTATCTACTTAATTAAATTAAAAGTTCAGGTAGTGGCAGAATGCAACTTTCTTTTAATTTACCTAATTTGATCAAAGGCTTGGTCTAGCATCTGTCCAGTTTCTATTTAAAAATAATAAATTAGAATAGTTTTATTATCAATAACAATAATAATAAAAAATTAAAGTAATTACGCGATGAAGACCCGTTAGTTCGCTTAAATTAGTTTTATTATCCTTTAGACAAAATAAATAAAAAATAAAAAAAAATAAAAAAAACTTAAAAATAGTAGCTATGCTATAGTGTGTATGAGCCCGCCTGTCGGTGTCGGTGAAAACCTCCTCTAGTTGATACTTTAGAGAAATGTAAATTAATTAGGTACATCGGTAATCAGATTAAATTTAGAAGATTGGGTTATGTTAACCCACTTTAAGCACCTTATCAGACCCTCGGATGCTGGCTGAAGCAGTCGCTAGCTGATAGTGGTATCGATACTACGATTTTAGAGCTGGCAGCACGAGGCATGCCTCTATTTCTGATAGCAGGAGTTTGTATCGATGTTTTCAGGACAGCAGGCTGATCCATACAATCAGCAGTATTTACCAACTTTTACAATGGATCTGTGGTTGAATCAAATACCTACCTAGTAGTTTATTACAGGTTTTATCCATTTAAACTGAGTACCTATGTACTATTTCCATTTAAATTTTAGTTTTTCTGTTGTTATTTGTAAAAATCAATATAGCTACCTACTTACTCGTAAGCAGGCTTCTCACACTAACCATTTATGCTCGTCAAAAATTTATTGCAACATCGATCTTATATATTCTCTGAACATCTACATAGTAATCTTCTCTGAGAGTGAAGGCGGTATAATTGAATGATCAAGCGAGCTTACCTGAAGCGAAGCTCGATCTTGATTATACCGCCTTCACCGAAAAGAACCAAGGTCCCTCCCTACCCTAACGAGTTCCCTTTGCAGATCTATGTTGCTGTATGTATCTAGGTTTACTCTAAAAAGAATGAGTTGAGCGGCGTGAGGATAGAAAGAGGGGGCACTACGGTTTTCTTTCTTTCTACCTCTGAACACTGTGCGACATTGTCCACGCGAGTACTGACGTACTACATAGTAATCTTCTCTTCGGTGAAGGCGGTATAATCAAGATCGAGCTTCGCTTCAGGTAAGCTCGCTTGATCATTCAAGTAAATCCGTTATTGGCTGTCGGTAATATATTTAAGTTTTGGTGCACTAGTTTTCTCAGAGCTGTGGATTTTGTTTAAGAAATAAATAAATAAATAAATAAATTTGGGGGTAATAAGGACCTACATACCGAATATGAGAGATGTAAAGAAAGTTTACTGTGACTGGGGATTGTCGTGATCGTGTTTTGTTTTTTCCTTGTTTTTCCGGATTGAACCGGGTCAAAACTAGAATTGGAATACTTACGAAAAAAACATTACGGTCAAACGACCCCATTCTAAAGGGCTCAGGCCGTTACACTCGGGCTACGTCACATCTTATGTGCGATTAGTGGCCCTTTTACACAATAGCGTCATTCAGTGTAAATTATTGAAATGTTACAGCACGGACACACACGCTTTACAAAATGTTTACTGGATCGTCAATCGAAAGTCGGTGTCGGCTGATCATCTCGTGTGATGGAGATTTTATATATTTCCTCTTCTAGATATATTATTTTACCGGGGCTGATAAACTAATACGCTAATAAGCACATAAGTTCAGTTCGAAAAAACATTTCTACTGATTCTGGCAGCCGGTTCCAGTCCTTCACAAAATTTTCATCTATTTTGAAATATAGTTGCTTAGAGTTTATGTATAGTTTTGTTGGTTCTGAAGACGTAAGGAGTAAAAATAAGGTTGTAGGTGTAGAGTTTTTAAGTTTACACAGTTCAAAACTAGATGTCGCGACTAATTTTGTACCATTTGTAGATCGCGCTATCGTTGCGAGGTGTCATAATGTGTCACTGGATAATATCGTTGCTTGCTTCTACCAGCAGTCTTTGTTTTATTTATGGGTCATTCTCCAGAATCAGCGTGTTGATTGCTATGGTGCTTTTTAAATATCGATATTATTGCTTTTCTGTATTTTTATTTCGAGTAGGTGTCTAAATAAGCATAATTTCATATTGGCTCCTGAAGGGGCAGAAAAGCAATAATATCGATAATTAAGGGGCGCCATAACGATCAACCAGGTCCGCTGATTCTGGAGATTGACCCCAGTTTGGTTTGGATCTGTACAATATTTGTTTAATTACAATTCATTTAAAAATACTTACCTACTAAGTTTTTGGAATAAGTATATTATTAAGAACTTCAACAAAGATTTATTAAAAAAAAAGAACAAACAATCCACCTAAAACTAGAACTTAACCAACACTTTTAACTGTAATCGAGAATTCAACTCAAAATAACCTAACTACGATATGACGCAAAAATACAATGTTCCTAGCACCACTAGAGGTCCGTCTCGTTCGAAATTCCGGCAGAGAATGAGCGCGCTCCGCCTTGCTCGCTCCTTTTATACACCGGATCACGTGATCTTGTTTACGCATTCGGATGTTCTCTAACACGGCCGTTCCTGGCAGAGCGGTACGTCCTCGGCCGCCGTATTGTGTCTAGCTAGAAGGCCCTGCATTAGCTAACTGGTCATCATTGGCATGGTCATTATCATTCTCTGAAACACACCAAACAACAAACTTAAAGTGACCCATAGTATAAGCAAGTCTGAAACCTGAAGCCAAACATTATCGACAGCAAAGTTATTTTTATTATTTTTCAGCAACATCAAAGGGGTTCAACAAGTTAGTAAGTACTTATAGCTCAAAAAGTATAAAGAAAAAGAATTAAGGGTTCTACTAAAATTGTAACAGAATCCCATATCATAGACACAAGCGTGCACTCAAGTGCCTATAACAAGGATCCCACCAACAACACATGAAGTTAAACTTAAAGCTTTAACCTTTAACTACCTACATGGCTTCAGGGGGAGCTAAGTGCAATGCATGACACATGATAAATTCCGGAAGTCTATCATCCATCATTCAATGCTTACAAGTTTGACAAAAACAACACCACCTCATAGTCTAGGCCTCAACATTCGCGTTCTATGAGAGGATGTATCATTGTCGGAACAACCAAGCAACCTTAATGCTTGTTGTAAACGTGAACATTGCAGCGGCCTCGAAGCCAGTGCGTTCACAAAACCCGATGAAAGATATAGACGGAGCAGAGGCCTCAACAAGCGCGTGCTGTGTCTAGTCAACTTATTCACGTCTGGTTGTGAATAACGAGCAGAGGCCTCAACATTCGCATGCCCAACCATCTCGCCGTCACGCAGATCGAAGTCCGAGCCGCTGGGACGCAGATGGCCAATCACAGACCCTCAGCTCTTGTGCTGAAGAGCGCAGCACACGTCTTCAGACACCACTCGCCACGCCATGCCAGAGCACCAAGCGCTGTGCAGCGCCCAGGCGCCACGGAAGCAACGTGCGAAGCGGGTAGCCCGCCTGCACCACCAACGCTCGTCCCAACTCGCGAACGACGGCGCGAACGACGGCCCGCACAGTTGCGCGAACAACGGCTCGCCAGACAGCGCGAAAGACTGCTCCCACGACAGCGCGAAAGACTGCTCCCACGACAGCGCAAGCGACGGCTCGCCCGACAGCGCAAGCGATGGCTCGCCCGACAGCGCAAGCGACGGCTCGCCCGACAGCGCAAGCGACGGCTCGTCCGACAGCGCAAGCGACGGCTCGCCCGACAGCGCAAGCGACGGCTCGTCCGACAGCGCAAGCGACGGCTCGCCCGACAGCGCAAGCGACGGCTCGCCCGACAGCGCAAGCGATGGCTCGCCCGACGGCGCGAACAACGGCTCGCATGGCTACACGAGCGATGGCTCGCACGACGGCGCGAAGCAAATCACTCGCCTCACGCAGCCACCACGCACACACACACCATGACACGTCACGCATGTGTGATCCAAGTAACTGTTAACATAAGAAATTACTTTCAAAAAAATGCGGCACCTCAGATTAGATCACAGGTTACAGATTAAAAATCACAGACCACAGATCTTACCAACCGTACCTTTTATCTTAGTCCGTCCATCACCTACGAAACCATTAATCGCTATCCACTAACCTATCGTCATATTGTCTAAAACCCCAAAGCTACACTGTATGAGTGTGTGTAAGTGTGATATGAATTTAGTAAAACCTTTTGTATTAAAAGGATAGCAACCAATAGAGACATAGACGACGTTTTACTGGATTAGGACAAAAACAGACAAAAACTTGTGCCGAAGATCGCGGCACACGTCCACCGCCAGCGGCACTCCCTGCATGCCTGGCGCCTCGCCGTCGCACGACAGCACCTGCGTGGGCGTCTACAGCAGCCGCCAGCGCACCCGCGCTGCCACCAGCCACGCCACGCGTACCGGCCACTGTGCTACTGCCTGCGCCAGTATGCCGAACACCTTGTTGTAAAGGACACGCGTTGAACTTCACTGTGCACAGAGAAAACCTTATTAAAAATGTGAGATCACCAAGCGCAAACTTCATTTCACATACTCACCATGACAAGCTCGGCTTCACCTGACCTAGACTCACTACTTAGGACATAGTGAGCGGCATGAACGTTTGATGAACTAGATCGAAATCTATAACGCACGCATACCCTAACTTACCACAAGTATGACATCTGACCTTACTCATATCCACCTTAGGTGTCTCACGCTTTGTAGGGTAAGATGCACCCTGACCATGAGTCGCACGGGCAACGTTTGGCATTAGTTGCTGAAGCCTTTACCTGAGGATCGGAAATACCTCTTACCACAATAACAACCTTCAGCTCGTCCGACAGGCTTGTCACGATATTAAGACGTAAAAGCGATTTACGCGCGTACTCGGCATAGGTCGAGAATTTATTCGAGCTTGTACACATAACCAAAAACAGAACAGTAGCTATGTCGACAATGTAGGACAAAGTGATCTAAACTCTATTTTGAAGTTACTCCACGACCTATCATTTGTAACCCAATCGTTTAACCACGACTTTGCATCGCCACGCAAACATTTACCTATCCGCCCGAGACATTCACGATCATCCCAATTGTTCAAAAGTTGCCCACGATCGACCTCTGCACACCACACATCAAAATCGTGGATACTCGGATCAAAAGGCGATATGTAGAACTCGCGAGACTTCGATTTCAACAATGTAGCTAAAACTCCGACAATACTACCCACATTTTCATTCTCGACACTGTTACTTGCCTCTGGCACACGCGAGACGCTTTCGTCAGTCACTGCCCCAGACACGACGGAGTTCGGCTCACTAGCAGGCGTCGGCATAACCGGAGGCAGTGATGATGACGCATGGCTATCGTTGTTTGAATACGATGGTCTGTCATTTGATAGAAACCTACCCTCGATTACTTCGAGTCGATTCAAAATTCTATCTAAGGCAACATCACGAGATTCACGAGATCTATCACGGCGAGCAGACCAACTATCGCGACGCCTATACGAGCTACTGCGAGAGTTACGTGAATCCTCACGTCTTTGTGAACGATCGCGACGGTCAGTTGCACGACTGCGACGGTTGTTAACTGGCGTATGATGACTATTAGACACCGAATAACGACGATCGCGGCTCCTACTACGTGATCGATCCCTTTTACATGCATGCTCACGATCCCTATTCCTGGACGAACGTCCCGTCATGCTCAACAAAATTGAGGGTACTTACGATTTTTTTCAACCACACAAAACAACACAAAACTTCACAAAACTGCAACACTAACGGACCTTTAACTAAACTGTTGTCAAGATGATGGAGGGCAAGGCCTAAAAACGTTACGATCCCACTTCTGATATTAAGAACTTCAACAAAGATTTATTAAAAAAAAAGAACAAACAATCCACCTAAAACTAGAACTTAACCAACACTTTTAACTGTAATCGAGAATTCAACTCAAAATAACCTAACTACGATATGACGCAAAAATACAATGTTCCTAGCACCACTAGAGGTCCGTCTCGTTCGAAATTCCGGCAGAGAATGAGCGCGCTCCGCCTTGCTCGCTCCTTTTATACACCGGATCACGTGATCTTGTTTACGCATTCGGATGTTCTCTAACAATATTTATTCGAGCAGTCATTATTATTATCAACGCTGTAGTGATTCTTTATAAAATTTTCGTTGTAAATGGCTTTGTCTTTCTATCATTCCGAGGGCAAAAAAACGCGAAAAAGTATCTTAAAACAGGGAGTTAAATCCTTATTTCATTAAATTACATCAACGTCGTTCAAAAATTTCAGCGTGAAAAACACACAAACACACATACAAACAAACTTACAAACTTTCACAATGGTAAGAAACACTATCCTTACTTAGGTATTGTTTTTCATTATGGGCCCGTTTGATACCACTGACTTTCCCCAGCTTAACAGGCAGGGCGTCTCACGTTTCTAACGTTGTTTAAGTTGGTATGAACAAGGCTTTATTACACCCACATTAAGTTTTATTTGTCCCAGCGGCAATAAAGGTAGACCTTTATTTTCCAAACACTTTTTACTGAAAAAAAATCATCAAAAACATTGTGTGGTAATGTAATGTGTGATTTTTAAGTAGGTACAGTCTTATGCTCAGAAGAGGTTGATTCAGAAGTTGATTATGATAACCAATAATAATTTATACTTGTTTCTGTATTTATTCGTTTTTAATTAATAAAATTAAATCAAAAATATTTATTTAGAACATTAACATGGGGATACAGTCAGTATGTCAGTTGCAGAGTCACCGCCCTCCTCCGTAAGACAAGTAAGCTGGGTTCTGGATTGAATTTAATTAATTTATAGTACTGGATTTATTTTACTGATTGAATTTAATTAATTTAAGGGATTGCTATTCCGGGCTAGTTCCTTTTTGGGGAACATGGTGGAATCGTTCCCTAAAGGCAGAACAGGTGGTTCCTCTGCAACGGGCCGGCCCATCTGGCCCACTTGCCCGTGGTCTTTCGACCGACAGTTGATGTCGGATAGTCCTAGATATGTCTAAATTCGTTGGAAATTTTGCTTGCGAGTTTTAGACATTCTGATGTTGAGTGGCGCCATCTTTGCTGAAGCTCGTAGTGCGTAGCATGTCTATGTAGTTTTATCTAGCGACAGGTAGATGTCGTTACACCTTCATGGATTTTTCGTTTTGAAACGAGACGTCTCAGGGGGTAGTCACAGGCCCGAAATGGTGTGAAGCATGTAAATGTACCACGTACACATATTACGTGGTGTGAAGTAAACACACGTTTACATTGTAATTTCGTCATACCAGAACAATACTTCATCGTATCGTGAATAATACCCAAGGAATTTTAAAGAGCGTCTGCAATACTGGTTTAAACGTTTACGTTGGCTCTAAAATTACTCCGATGTAATATTTTCAGTAAACAGCAGTCATCAATTAAGGATGATTACGAAAGTGATGAGTTTAACATTCTTACGGATTGGGTATTTAGTAAATATGGCTTTTGGCTTAGTGGGACGGTTCCTTGACTTTCAATCTAAAGGTGGTGGGTTTGCCTGGTCGTCCTTTATTAGATTTTTGTTTTTGATTTTATGTTTATTATTTTTTTTGTTTGTGTTACATAAGTAATGAGTTTCTCTCAATAAATATACTTTGACTTTCCGTAACCGGAGAAATTATATAAAGGTACCTACAATTGAAACTGACAGTTAGCTTACTTGGAACCTTACTCGGAGATGGTGAAACCCTGGGTTAACAAACTTTCTGTCCAATATCAGCAGTTATATAACGACCTTGCTTATATTTCTAAGCTGAACTGAAAGACTGAACAAACTTGTTCGTCCATTTCCAAGATTGGACAAAACTCTTTGAAAAGAAAAGATATGAAGCAAAGTGCCGGAAAATATCATAACAAAGGCTTATTGAATAATTTACAAAGGACGTTTTATTGACTCTTGCAGGAAAATTGTATTAGAATAATATAAAAAAATTGCCACGCAGAAGAGGCTTTATTATAGGTTGTTAAAGATGATTTTGCATGTAGAACTTTTTTTTTTTGCGATAAGAAACATTAAAAAGAACAAATGAATTGAGAACCTCCTCCTTTTTAATTGAATTACAAAAAGTTATCAAGCCGTAATATTTAAGAGACGCGCGCTTTGATAACGCGCGTTTAAAGAAATAAATATACTTAATATGATTATGATTAAGAACCAAAAGATCCACATTTGAAGCTTTGGATCTAACCAAAAGGTCTAAAAAGACCTTTTGGTTCTAAAACGCGCGTTTCAAAACGCCTAATGTGTACTAGCTCTAAAGACTAGATGGATGGACTATGTGAAGAATCATGGTTAATGAGTGAATGCTGAGATGACAAATGATAGAGAATTCCAGAAAATTATATATTGTACAGTCCCCAAAAAGGCCGCATACTCGTATTATGATGATGATCAAACAGCTCCAGGATACAAGGAAATGTTCTTTAAGGGAAGTCACTGGTTCTATCTATGTTTGAAGTTGCCCAATGAAGCTGAAATGATAACCAATTTCATTGATGTCATATTGATAGATTGAGGCATTTTCAAAGGGTCTTTTGGACCACATCTTAACCTTTCGAGAGCTTAAGTTGCCGTGGGAATTTATCACTTAAGTATGTTTATTTCACGACCTTTTTTACTTTATTTGACGACCTCTGTGTGTGGGTGAAGGCCCGCCTGAGACGCAAGAGGTTGCGGGTTCGATAATCGCCGCGGGACAAATGTTTGTATGATCTGCAAATATTTGTCACGGGTCTGGGTGTTTTCTATGTAAACTAAATATGTAAGTAGGTACTTATTATGTTTACAAAAAAAAAAGTAAATACGAGTAGTATATCTGTCATGTGGTTCCCATAACACAAGCTCTCAACAAATATATTTTGGGGCTCCATGATGCTGTGTGAGCAGCCTTATTTATTTATCACACATAATTTAAACTATTTTAAACCAAAAGTGGATTATAAAAGAGAAAGAGAGAAATAAAAGAAAGATAAAAAGTTATGCAAAAAGCGGTCGTGCCGAAATTACCTATCATAAAGTAGAATGAGCATGTCTAGTACCTACTACTTAATCAGAGATGGTAGGTAAAATTGTGGGTGAGATATTCATCACTTCACAGCTAGTTTATTTGGGACCATAATCAGAGCTGAATAAACAAGCGGAAAATATATTTTAGTCAGACGGTACAATGATCACGTAGTCAGGATTGATCCAGCTCATCAGTGCCGGCACACATGAGTTCATGAATATTGAGCTCACGGCTCTATCTACACAGACAATACAATGAAAGGACAACATTCTACAAGTATAAGAATAATTATAAAAAAAATATCTTTGCAGATAAAAATATAAATAAGAAATGCGAACACGACCTACTCATTTTGCTCACGCTGAAGCGCATTTCAGACTACGCTATAATATGATAGCATATAGCTTCTAGCATTTAGCGTAGTGTGAGACGCGACCGCGAGGAGTAATCTTGCCACAACTCCCTCCTTACCCAGATGAAGATTCTCCGGATGAATCGAAACATTGTCGGTATCTAAATCGACGATATTTTTACGTGAATAATTCCCGTGTATTAAATAATATATAGCTTATAGTTCATAGCACAACAATATTACGCACCATACATTATTATGGACACGTTCTATTCAGACTACGCTATAATATAATATGCACATAACATAAAGTTGCACAACAATATCGCGCACCATACATTTTTATAGCAACTTTATACTTTGTATGTAAGGTCAATGCGGGGAAGTCCGTCTGCGGGGCAAGACCGTACACTGAGCTTTTTGACGAAACTATGCACCCTACGCATGTTTTACCTATATTGGCAAATCAATCATATCCATCTGGTTTCAGCTAGCTCTAATAGATGTTTCTATGTCGCAACAGTTCGCGAAAAAACGTTCACAAACTTTTCGTGTAATTTTAACTCGAATATCGAGATAGACATGTGGTGACAAAAACGAATATTTTAAATATAAAGAGTGCAGTTGTCGGATTTAATTATTCTAAGAGTTTTTTAATAATATTGCCCCCTCCTATTTCTTTTATCGAATTTCAAAAGAACGCCATATCTTCTGAGATAATCGCATCCAAAAATATCTACCTTCCAAAAGTTCAAGTTGGGAAGTCCGTCTACTTTACGCGGGGCAAGACCGGCATATGCCGGGCTTGCCTCAAATCAGAAATCGTAAACCTTTTTCTTCCAAATATATTGGATATGACCTCTTGATGACCTTTTGACCTCACATGACCCCTTGACCTGTCATGACCCCTTGATCGTGTCTTTTATTTCTTTAAAATTAGTAATAACTGTTCCTTATTTTCTTTCTATTATCTTGTATGGTTTGGCCCTGCAATAAATTATGATATAGTAAAGTAGAGGGTTGACTATCATAATAAGTGTTAAACTACATAACCAAAAATTCTTTACTTACTTATAATTTTTTTTCTGTTTTTAGATAAGTACCTAGTCCCTACTATTAGATAGGTATACTACACATAAAAATCACAAACCTAGTAAAATACTTTAAAATTGGCGATTGCTTGCTCTAGACTAAATATTTTTTTTTAATTTACTCAGGTACCTACTCTACCTACCTACTTTAATAATTTTAATACGTTGAAATAAGAATAAAGTGATTAACACAAAAAATCACAAGTATTCATATCCCACGGGAACCGTGCATTTTTCTTACAATAAAAACATTATTTTTAGAGAAATAATGTTTATTTAGAATGTTTAATAAGAAACATAATGGTTCTTAGTTTGAATTGAAAGTAAGTCCCTACCAAAGGATTGGATGCTTTGGTAGGGGCTTACTTTCAAGAAAATGTTGCAAAAATGTTCACCACCCCTGAATCCTAAAATGTGACGGACTTACCCCGTTTTACACATTTTTGACAATATCTTTGGATTGGGACCTTATTTCGAACCGTTGAAGACATAACATTCATTGTTAAGATGTAATACATGCTGTGAGTTACTTTAGACTCTTCTAAACATCTCCTGTCGCCTACAATAACTCCTAGACGGACTTCCCTCATTTAGCCGGGGAAGACCGTCTACTGCCCGAGTTTTAAAAAACCTCCGATTTTATTGTTAATTTTATATAGTTTTAAAGGTTTTAAAGCTTTTTCTGATTCTTGGATAAATTTGCTAACGATGAATATTTTTAACTTTACAGAAAAATGCATAGTGACTGAGATATGATCAATCAGAGTTGGCCACTTGCTCATACGAAAGAAGAAGAAGAATCAAACTGAACTTTGAAAAAAGTATGCCGGTCTTCCCCGCATTGACCTTATCGTAATGGCGAATTTTTGCGAATTTATTGTATTCTAAAATTGAGTCCAAATGTTTTATCGTCAATAGTCTTCTCAGATAAAAGGGTGTATGCGAGCTTTGCAAGTTTTTCCACCTTTGTAACTGACGGATAGATTTTTCTATCAACGTGACTATACGGCTCGAGAAACGCAAAAAGATAAGCCGTTTGACATGCAAACCGTGGCTTTTTTACAGAATGTAAAATATCTTATTCGTTACATGTATTTTCAAATTGGAATATTCGCGGTTAATGGTTTGTTTCATAATCAATTGTTCTTCTTTTCTTTGTCTTTAATTTACGGCATTGCCCCTTGTCGGCATAACTTATGCGCAATATCGCGCACCATACATTTTTATAGCAAAAATAATATGTATTTTCAAATTGGAATATTCGCGGTTAATGGTTTGTTTCATAATCAATTGTTCTTCTTTTCTTTGTCTTTAATTTCATTCATTTATTTAATTTAATTTCATTAATTTAATTTCATTTATTCATTGCCCCTTGTCGGCATAACTTATGCGCAATATCGCGCACCATACATTTTTATAGCAAAAATTATATCCTTCTCTACGAAGCTCTTTCCAGGGCAGCCTCCTTGGCCTCCTTATACGACATGACAGTAATCTTCTTCACTTGGCTCTTGTAGCTTATTCTCGGTTTTCCTTTTCTTCCTTGCACTTTTCCTTCAATGATGTTATTAACTGTCATGTCGCATAAGATGACCAATCAATTGTTAATTAGGTATTCACTCTAAATTACCTAACCTTATCTTCTATACCAATATAATACCAATATTACCAATACCAATATAATATAAAGCGGAAGAGTTTGTTTGTTTGTTTGAACGCGCTAATCTCAGAATTACTAGTTGATTTGAATAAATCTTTCTCCATTTGATAGTTAAACTTTTATGGAAGTTTATAGGCCACTTTTAATCATCATCATCACTAGGGGGCAATGCCTAGGGCGCTGCTAGTTGAAATATAAATCTAATCTAATATAAAAGCTCAAGAAGAGCTTTTATACAAAAATTACTTATTAGAACATTGATAAGTACAAAAATCCATCGAGGACAATAAAATTTTAATCATATCTTCTTGTCTCTAAAATTACTAGATTACATTCTCAAATTATCTTCATCATAACAACAAAAACTGTACGTTTTGCGGGCTATGTGTAAATGTTGAAAAACTAAAAAAAATAACGTTAACTTATCTTAATATGGTAAAGTGGTGGTTCGCGCCTGAGACCGAGACCGGCCCCCTTGATTGTCTATGTTTGATAGCGACCAAAATCGGTCTCAAACTGTCAAATATGACAGTTCAATGACCACGCAAGTAGCTCTGTCACTCTCATCGCAATGAGACCGAACTCGACAAAAGATACCTACGCGATCGTTTTGACAGTTTGAGACCAATTTGAGGTTTGAGACAAGTTAGACAATCAGCTTGCTGGTCTCGGTATGTGGTCTCGGTCTCGGGCGCGAACCGCCACCTTGAGTGCATCACGAGTCTCACCTGATTTCTTGGCACTATTTCCTTTTCCATTCTTATTCTTCCTCGGATAGAGATTGATCTTGCTCTGTCCACAACCCATAACGGCCTATTCCATAAAGGACCTCATTTTCGACCCATTTACAATTTTGGAAAAAATATTTATAAAAACACTAATTACATTTGTACTTAAATGTTTTATCGCAATTCACTTCCATTGCATATAATTTAGATTTGTTTGTTTCATTTGTTTTTTGTGTGGCGTAGGACTCCATGCTTCTTGTCCTGCAAAAAAGAAAACGTTCATTACTATTTTTCAATAACTTTGGTTTTCTAAGAAGCGGTAACCTTAGATACTGAAGCATTTTTAGCAATTAAGCAACAACTTAATTCTAAATTAAATTTTTACCCCATTTTGTTTATCTAGTTGTGTATAAAATTACCCAAGAATTTTACACCAATCGTATAAGCCGCCACTTGATTGTTTATGTTTGATAGCGATCGAAATCGGTCTCAAACTCTCAAATATGACAGTGCAGTGACCACGCAAGTAGCTCTGTCACTCTCATCTCAACGAGACCGGACGCGACAAAAGATACCAACGCGATTTTGACAGTTTGAGACCATATTGAGGTTTGAGACAAGTTAGACAATCAGCCTGCAGATTCAATTCGAAATTTAAATGTTTAATAATGGTCGTTGCTTCTTAGAAAACCAAGGCAGAGGCGTTACAAAATAGGCAGGAATTACATTAACAGCACATAATTTTTTACGAGGAAAAAGCGAGCGGAAAAGGCTTTGAATGTTTTTGAACATTACACAATTCTGTTTTCATCTTAAAAAATTCATAAGATTTTTTAATAAAAACGAGTTTACGTAAAGAAGGGAAAAAATTAACAAATAGAGGTGTATTTCCGGTTTAGAATCAGTATTTTGACTCAAATTTTAAATTAGGAATGAAACAAATCTGGGTACTACCAATGATCTATTTATACTGAGGAAAAATCTCATTATACGACATATAGCATTTTGGACTACAGGGTACGAAGCAAAATTTGACAGCACAGATTCAAGATATTTCGCCAGCATACTGGGCATAGTCACGGGGTCACAGCAAGGGAATAGCCACGACATTTATAAATAACCGAAAATAAAACTTACTGACTCTTTTGTAAAATAAACACTCAAAATAAAAAACGATAACCCATTTTAACTTTCAATTTATTCCTTCTCTTTGATTATAATTTACTCTTTTGTGACTCGTCTGATTTACTTTTCAATCGCAAAAAAATATCAGCCGGTTTAATCACGTTTAAAGAATATGAAATTAATTTTGTTTTACTCGTCTGCCTTTCTAATTAATGTTTTCTGCTAGTAGTAGTTCTTTTAAAATTTTCATAAAATTTTATTTTGTGTCCGATAAAAATAAATAACAAAACTACAAAGTCTTTGTAATAAGTTAGTTTTTCAACAAAACCACAGGTTTCCATTTGTAACGAATATTATTTCTTTATGACAAAGCAACCAAACAAACAGACAGTTAACGGCCATCCTGGCATTTCATAGACACTAATGGTTGGTTATAAATACACAGACAGGTGTGTTCCCTCACCATCACCATTTAAAATGTTTATTATGTTGAAATTTATCGTTTCTGAACATTATTGGTGCCAGTAGATCAAACTATCGTCTGTTCATGTTGCTGTTATTTAACCGACTTTATAACAAAATATTTACTACACTGAAATAAATAGGAAAGTAGGTACAATAAAGATACTTATTTTTTTTAATATTTTCATATTTTTTAAGTAAGTACAGTACAGGTACAGTTGTCACAATGGATCTAGGCATTTGTGAAGCTAGGCTTTTCGCTGCGCAGTAGAAAATTTTGTATAAAAAGGCATCGAAACGGCTAACTTCACGAATGCCAAGATCCGTTGGAAGAAGTGTACCTACAATAAAATAAGTATTTCAAGTGTAGATACTGTTCTTGTATTTTTAAAAATCAAATCCGTTCATCAATGGATTTTTCGTTTTGGAAAATTTTATTGCGCACTAACACGAGCTCTAAACAGTGAAGGAAAACATCGTGGGGAAACCCGCGGCTTAGTCAGCCCCACACGTATTGACCATGTATCCTGTGGATATGGCCGGTTAAGCTGAGAGGACGATTTAGGTGTTGAGCAAGCCTACTCCATCACAAACAATGTCCCATGCACAACAGTGTCAAGTTTATTTTAAGCATAGATTGGTACATAATTTATTAGGTGATTTATACTGCCATATTTTAAGGCTGGATTCGACCAAAAGTCTGAAAAGTGATTTTACTGTGTCATAAACCATCTAGTAAATTATGTAAAGTTACAGGATTAACCAAGGGTTTGAGCGATAAGGCCGCCCATTGTACATTGTTTCGTAGTTTTATTATTGCATTGAAAATTAAAATCCTATCAAAATTTCCTTTTAAAATCGATGCTTTAATCGATAAATGAGCTTATCAAGTTACTTCACTATAAACAATTAATATTATTGTTTTATTAGGAACTGGTTGCAAGTAGGTATATTTTTTCGTTAGTTAGCATTTTCATTCATTCACTCATTCATTCATTCATTCATTTGGGTGGGAGTTCAAAGGAAACTCAACGATCCTAATACCTAGTCTCCAATCAAGTCGACTTCCAATGCCGACAGACCGCAAGCTAATTCCCTGTTTCATGTTTTATAAGCCCCTTGCCTTAGCTCTAAGCAAGGGTGGATCCAGGATTTGTTTCTGGGAGGGGCACAAGAGGCCGACGGGCAAAAAAGTCACGTTCAAATCAAAATCACACATTTATTCTGTTTTAATTTTAAGCTATGCATAGCAAAGACAGACTCGCGAGGTCTGCAGCTCACAGAGCCACTAGTATACTCGTATTTTAACAACCGTGATATTTGATTTGCTTTTAAGTATGTAGGTACAGTCAGCGTCATCAATCGGTATCCCCCTATTGATTTTAACAAGGACCCTTTTCATTTCAACTTTGGATTTCAGTCGGATTTGCTAGTATAGGAACTCAAGCAAAATTAGATATCCATAAGTATACTAGCAAATCCGACTGAAATCTAAAGTTGAAATGAAAAGGGTCCTTGTTAAAATCAATAGGGGGATACCGATTGATGACGCTGACTGTACCTACTGTGATGGAATCTCCACAGTTGTGTCTGGGAGGGGGGGGGGGGGGGGGGGCATGTGCCCCCGTGCCCCCTAAATCCGCCCTTGGCTCTAAGATCCCTAAATCTTTTGTTTACAAAGCGAGAGAAGATTGAAGAGCCTAAGAACAGTCTTGCCAATATTCGGGAATGTACCAAATGTGTTTGGACGTACCTCTGACTACCCATTAGACATCTTCAAAGGATCTTAAATAGGTAGGTACCTAAATCAGATCTGAGAGAATGTCTACCGCACTTTACATTGGATGGATGTTTGTTCCTCTGTAACTCGACAATCACTGAACCGATTTAAAATATAAATAGATAATGACCGTAAATAGGACATAGGCTTTTTATCCGGGTACCACGCGAGCGAAGCCGAGGGTGGAGGCTTGTATTTAAATAATTTTTAACGGCCGTCATGGAACCCTAGTACACGTCAGATGTTGCAGCGGAAGTCTTGAGTGCCAGACCCCTAGCCCTTGTCTAAGTGGTACAAGGGCACTTCCAGCCCTCTATCGAAGGGTGGCTGTGACTGAGACTTTTAAGAGCCAGTATACAATTTCGCACTCGACAAAATCAGCGCTCGGAGGGACAAAAGTTGCTAAATTCTAACACCCAATGAACAGCGCTCCGTTTCTTAGACTAAACGGTTTTGGTAATTTTCATGTGATTGATTTATTTGAGATAGTAAAAATACTTTTTGGGTAGGTACTTAGGTAGGTACCTATAGGTATAACACAAAACAAAGTCGGGTTAGTTACACTTTGAATACAAATAATTACAAAAAAATAAATGTTTGTTTTTTTGTCCCATAAACCATATTGTGCTGATCTGATGGAGTCAGGAGCTTTTCAACAGAACTCTTCAGTAAATAGTCCGATTGAGTTGAAACTTGGATCTCAGCATGTCAGTCAAGTTCCGACTACAATGAAATAATATGGTGACAGCTAGCTCATCTGATGATGGAGTCAGGACCTGTTCCATGGAACTTTTTAATGATATGGGTATCAAATGACAGGGCTTGATGAGCGCAACACAATGCTGATCTGATGATGGAGCCAGGACCTGCTCCATCGAACTTTATAATGATATGGGTATCAAATGAAAGAGCTTGATGAGCGCAACACAATGCTGATCTGATGATGGAGTCAGGACCTGTTCCATGGAACTTTTTAATGATATGGGTATCAAATGAAAGGGTTTGATGAGCGAAACATAATTCTGATCTGATGATGGAGTCAGGACCTGCTCCATCGAACTTTATAATGATATGGGTATCAAATGAAAGAGCTTGATGAGCGAAACACAATGCTGATCTGATGATGGAGTCAGGACCTGTTCCATGGAACTTTTTAATGATATGGGTATCAAATGAAAGGGCTTGATGAGCGCAACACAATGCTGATCTGATGATGGAGTCAGGACCTGTTCCCTGGAACTTTTTAATGATATGGGTATCAAATGACAGAGCTTGATGAGCGCAACACAATGCTGATCTGATGATGGAGTCAGGACCTGTTCCCTGGAACTTTTTAATGATATGGGTATCAAATGAAAGAGCTTGATGAGTGCAACACAATGATGATCTGATGATGGAGTCAGGACCTGTTCCATGGAACTTTTTAATGATATGGGTATCAAATGAAAGGGTTTGATGAGCGAAACACAATGCTGATCTGATGATGGAGTCAGGACCTACTCCATGGAACTTTTTAATAATATGGGTATCAAATGAAAGGGCTTGATGAGCGCAACACAATGCTGATCTGATGATGGAGTCAGGACCTGTTCCATGGAACTTTTTAATGATATGGGTATCAAATTAAAGGGCTTGACGAGCGCAACACAATGCTGATCTGATGATGGAGTCAGGACCTGTTCCCTAGAACTTTTTAATGATATGGGTATCAAATGAAAGGGCTTGATGACCGAAACACAATGCTGATCTGATGATGGAGTCAGGACCTGTTCCATCGAACTTTATAATGATATGGGTATCAAATGAAAGGGTTTAATGAGCAAAACACAATGCTGATCTGATGATGGAATCAGGACCTGTTCCATGGAACTTTATAATGATATGGGTATCAAATGAAAGGGTTTTATGCGCGAAACACAAAGCTGGGTTAGGATTTACTTTTGACTTCGATTTTTGATGTTTGATTTTTCATTTTTAATCTTGATTTTAATTTTAAAATCAAAATCAAGAAATAAAAATCAAAATAAAAATCCGAGATCCGAGAATCGAGAAATGAGAAACAAGAATCAAGAATCACAAATCAAAAATTAAAAAATTGAAAATCAAGAATTAAGAATCCGAGATACAAGATCCGAGAATCGATAATCGAAAATTGAAAATCAAGAATCAAAATCAAGAATCAAGAACCCGATATCCAAGATCCGATAATCAAGAATTGAGACTCGAAAATCGAAAATCAAGAATCCGAGATCCGAGAATAGAGAAACTAAAATTGAAAATCAAGAATCAAAGTGAAAGTCAAAATCAAGAATCAAAGTCAAAGTAAACCCCGACCCAGCTTTGTGTTTCGCTCATCAAGCCCTTTCATTTGATACCCATATCATTGTAAAGTTCCAGGGAACAGGTCCTGACTCCATCATCAGATCAGCATTGTGTTTTGTTCATCAAGCCCTTTCATTTGATGCCCATATTATCATTAAAAGTTCCATGGAACAGGTCATAACTCCATCATCAGATCAGCATTATGTTTTGCTCATCAAGCCCTTTCATTTGATACCCATATGATTAAAACGTTCCATGAACCAGGTCCTGACTCCATCATCAGATCAGCATTGTGTTTCGCTCATCAAACCCTTTCATTTAATACCCATATCATTAAAAAATTCCATGGAACAGGTCCTGACTCCATTATCAGATCAGCATTGTGTTGCGCTCATCAAGCCCTTTAATTTGATACCCATATCATTAAAGAGTTCCATGGAACAGGTCCTGACTCCATCATCAGATCAGCATTGTGTTGCGCTCATCAAACCCTTTCATTTGATACCCATATTATTAAAATGTTCCATGGAGCAGGTCCTGACTCCATCATCAGATCAGCATTGTGTTGCGCTCATCAAGCTCTTTCATTTGATACCCATATCATTATAAAGTTCGATGGAACAGGTCCTGACTCCATCATCAGATCAGCATTGTGTTTCGGTCATCAAGCCCTTTCATTTGATACCCATATCATTAAAAAGTTCCAGGGAACAGGTCCTGACTCCATCATCAGATCAGCATTGTGTTGCGCTCATCAAGCCCTTTAATTTGATACCCATATCATTAAAAAGTTCCATGGAACAGGTCCTGACTCCATCATCAGATCAGCATTGTGTTGCGCTCATCAAGCCCTTTCATTTGATACCCATATTATTAAAAAGTTCCATGGAGCAGGTCCTGACTCCATCATCAGATCAGAATTGTGTTTCGCTCATCAAACCCTTTCATTTGATACCCATATCATTAAAAAGTTCCATGGAACAGGTCCTGACTCCATCATCAGATCAGCATTGTGTTGCGCTCATCAAGCCCTTTCATTTGATACCCATATTATTAAAAAGTTCCATGGAGCAGGTCCTGACTCCATCATCAGATCAGAATTGTGTTTCGCTCATCAAACCCTTTCATTTGATACCCATATCATTAAAAAGTTCCATGGAACAGGTCCTGACTCCATCATCAGATCAGCATTGTGTTGCGTTCATCAAGCCCTTTCATTTGATACCCATATTATTAAAAAGTTCCATGGAGTAGGTCCTGACTCCATCATCAGATCAGCATTGTGTTTCGCTCATCAAACCCTTTCATTTGATACCCATATCATTAAAAAGTTCCATGGAACAGGTCCTGACTCCATCATCAGATCAGCATTGTGTTGCGCTCATCAAGCTCTTTCATTTGATACCCATATCATTAAAAAGTTCCAGGGAACAGGTCCTGACTCCATCATCAGATCAGCATTGTGTTGCGCTCATCAAGCTCTGTCATTTGATACCCATATCATTAAAAAGTTCCAGGGAACAGGTCCTGACTCCATCATCAGATCAGCATTGTGTTGCGCTCATCAAGCCCTTTCATTTGATACCCATATCATCATAAAATTCCATGGAACAGGTCCTGACTCCATCATCAGATCAGCTCGCTGTCACCCTATTATTACATTATTAGTTACACAACAATTCAGATCATTATTCTGCTTTAACGGCCTTTTTAGCCCCGCAGAAAATATTTAAAAATAGGTAATTAATAACTTAGCAACCAATGTATCAAACGCTCCTATTTCGCTATATTCTTCGTAGCCGGCGACGTGCTTTGCGAGTCGACTCAGTGCGAGCTCCGGGATGCAAAGCGATACGTCCACCCCCTAGAAGCGCTCGGCGCGGTCTGCTTGCGTCGAGTAGATAGGGTAGTAGATACGACGCGTTTTAGGTTGTTTTAAAAGATTTTTCATTGCCAATTTTTTAATCTTTTTGCATTTTTTTTTTCAGAAAAGGATTGATTTTGAACTCAAGTTTATTTCTGTTTTGTTAATTTTACGAACAAGAGTTCTAAGTCAGTTCTAAGTAGCCAAAATCAAAAGCAATTCTTTGGCCGTTTTCTCGAAATTTGGACTAAGTTAAAGATTTTTTTACTCAAAAACTAAATAAAGGTAGTAAAAAGTGATCCATTTAATAGTTTGGTTGACTATCACAGCAAAACATCGTAATTTTTTTATACCATTTGGACGTCAAAATGATTCGTAAATATGGTGATTTCTAAACCTCTTACAGCAAAAATTCACAAAACAGTCGCCGGTTTGAGGTCGATTAATCAAAAAGAAATAATAAAAATACAAAAGTAGCTCATTTAATAGTACAAAATTGAAATGATATTTCATGCTGTGCCATAATTTTTTTATAAATACAGTGTTTTCATTGAAAAATCCTGCCCCAAAACATCACGTAAATCAGAAAATTTTGTCTAATGCCTCTTAAGCTAATGAAATTTCTCTTTTGTATCGTATGTGATACCGGTGTTTTCAAATTCTTAGTTTTCTTGACGGTGAAGTAAAACATCGACACTTAAATCCTTGACGACCTCTGTGGCACAGTGTACGAAGGCCCACCTGTGACACAGAAGGTTGTGGGTTCGATTCCCGCCGAAAGAAACGTTACTCTTACTCTTACTCTCTTACTCTTATAATCTTTAGGCGGGAATCGAACCCACAACCTTCTGTGTCACAGGTGGGCATTCGTACGAGTACACTGCGCCACAGAGGTCGTCAAGGATTTAAGAGGCATTAGACAAAATTTTCTGATTTACGTGATGTTTTGGGGCAGGATTTTTCAATGAAAACACTGTATTTATAAAAAAATTATGGCACAGCATGAAATATCATTTCAATTTTGTACTATTAAATGAGCTACTTTTGTATTTTTATTATTTCTTTTTGATTAATCGACCTCAAACCGGCGACTGTTTTGTGAATTTTTGCTGTAAGAGGTTTAGAAATCACCATATTTACGAATCATTTTGACGTCCAAATGGTATAAAAAAATTACGATGTTTTGCTGTGATAGTCAACCAAACTATTAAATGGATCACTTTTTACTACCTTTATTTAGTTTTTGAGTAAAAAAATCTTTAACTTAGTCCAAATTTCGAGAAAACGGCCAAAGAATTGCTTTTGATTTTGGCTACTTAGAACTGACTTAGAACTCTTGTTCGTAAAATTAACAAAACAGAAATAAACTTGAGTTCAAAATCAATCCTTTTCTGAAAAAAAAAATGCAAAAAGATTAAAAAATTGGCAATGAAAAATCTTTTAAAACAACCTAAAACGCGTCGTATCTACTACCCTATCTACTCGACGCAAGCAGACCGCGCCGAGCGCTTCTAGGGGGTGGACGTATCGCTTTGCATCCCGGAGCTCGTACTGAGTCGACTCGCAAAGCACGTCGCCGGCTACGAAGAATATAGCGCAATAGGAGCGTTTGATACATTGGTTGCTAAGTTTTAATTACCTATTTTTAAATATTTTCTGCGGGGCTAAAAAGGCCGTTAAAGCAGAATAATGATCTGAATTGTTGTGTAACTAATAATGTAATAATAGGGTGACAGCGAGCTGATCTGATGATGGAGTCAGGACCTGTTCCATGGAATTTTATGATGATATGGGTATCAAATGAAAGGGCTTGATGAGCGCAACACAATGCTGATCTGATGATGGAGTCAGGACCTGTTCCCTGGAACTTTTTAATGATATGGGTATCAAATGACAGAGCTTGATGAGCGCAACACAATGCTGATCTGATGATGGAGTCAGGACCTGTTCCCTGGAACTTTTTAATGATATGGGTATCAAATGAAAGAGCTTGATGAGCGCAACACAATGCTGATCTGATGATGGAGTCAGGACCTGTTCCATGGAACTTTTTAATGATATGGGTATCAAATGAAAGGGTTTGATGAGCGAAACACAATGCTGATCTGATGATGGAGTCAGGACCTGCTCCATGGAACTTTTTAATAATATGGGTATCAAATGAAAGGGCTTGATGAGCGCAACACAATGCTGATCTGATGATGGAGTCAGGACCTGTTCCATGGAACTTTTTAATGATATGGGTATCAAATTAAAGGGCTTGACGAGCGCAACACAATGCTGATCTGATGATGGAGTCAGGACCTGTTCCCTAGAACTTTTTAATGATATGGGTATCAAATGAAAGGGCTTGATGACCGAAACACAATGCTGATCTGATGATGGAGTCAGGACCTGTTCCATCGAACTTTATAATGATATGGGTATCAAATGAAAGAGCTTGATGAACGCAACACAATGCTGATCTGATGATGGAGTCAGGACCTGTTCCATGGAACTTTTTAATGATATGGGTATCAAATGAAAGGGTTTGATGAGCGAAACACAATTCTGATCTGATGATGGAGTCAGGACCTGCTCCATGGAACTTTTTAATGATATGGGTATCAAATGAAAGGGTTTGATGAGCGAAACACAATTCTGATCTGATGATGGAGTCAGGACCTGCTCCATGGAACTTTTTAATAATATGGGTATCAAATGAAAGGGCTTGATGAGCACAACACAATGCTGATCTGATGATGGAGTCAGGACCTGTTCCATGGAACTTTTTAATGATATGGGTATCAAATGAAAGGGTTTGATGAGCGAAACACAATTCTGATCTGATGATGGAGTCAGGACCTGTTCCATGGAACTTTTTAATAATATGGGTATCAAATGAAAGGGCTTGATGAGCGCAACACAATGCTGATCTGATGATGGAGTCAGGACCTGTTCCATGGAACTTTTTAATGATATGGGTATCAAATGAAAGGGTTTGATGAGCGAAACACAATTCTGATCTGATGATGGAGTCAGGACCTGCTCCATGGAACTTTTTAATAATATGGGTATCAAATGAAAGGGCTTGATGAGTGCAACACAATGCTGATCTGATGATGGAGTCAGGACCTGTTCCATGGAACTTTTTAATGATATGGGTATCAAATTAAAGGGCTTGATGAGCGCAACACAATGCTGATCTGATGATGGAGTCAGGACCTGTTCCCTGGAACTTTTTAATGATATGGGTATCAAATGAAAGGGCTTGATGACCGAAACACAATGCTGATCTGATGATGGAGTCAGGACCTGTTCCATCGAACTTTATAATGATATGGGTATCAAATGAAAGAGCTTGATGAGCGCAACACAATGCTGATCTGATGATGGAGTCAGGACCTGTTCCATGGAACTTTTTAATGATATGGGTATCAAATGAAAGGGTTTGATGAGCGAAACACAATGCTGATCTGATGATGGAGTCAGGACCTGCTCCATGGAACATTTTAATAATATGGGTATCAAATGAAAGGGTTTGATGAGCGCAACACAATGCTGATCTGATGATGGAGTCAGGACCTGTTCCACGGAACTCTTTAATGATATGGGTATCAAATTAAAGGGCTTGATGAGCGCAACACAATGCTGATCTGATAATGGAGTCAGGACCTGTTCCATGGAACTTTTAATGATAATATGGGAATCAAATGAAAGGGCTTGATGAACAAAACACAATGCTGATCTGATGATGGAGTCAGGACCTGTTCCCTGGAACTTTACAATGATATGGGTATCAAATGAAAGGGCTTGATGAGCGAAACACAAAGCTGGGTCGGGGTTTACTTTGACTTTGATTCTTGATTTTGACATTCACTTTGATTCTTGATTCTTGATTTTCAATTTTAGTTTCTCTATTCTCGGATCTCGGATTCTTGATTTTCGATTTTCGAGTCTCAATTCTTGATTATCGGATCTTGGATATCGGGTTCTTGATTCTTGATTTTGATTCTTGATTTTCAATTTTCGATTATCGATTCTCGGATCTTGTATCTCGGATTCTTAATTCTTGATTTTCAATTTTTTAATTTTTGATTTGTGATTCTTGATTCTTGTTTCTCATTTCTCGATTCTCGGATCTCGGATTTTTATTTTGATTTTTATTTCTTGATTTTGATTTTAAAATTAAAATCAAGATTAAAAATGAAAAATCAAACATCAAAAATCGAAGTCAAAAGTAAATCCTAACCCAGCTTTGTGTTTCGCGCATAAAACCCTTTCATTTGATACCCATATCATTATAAAGTTCCATGGAACAGGTCCTGATTCCATCATCAGATCAGCATTGTGTTTTGCTCATTAAACCCTTTCATTTGATACCCATATCATTATAAAGTTCGATGGAACAGGTCCTGACTCCATCATTAGATCAGCATTGTGTTGCGCTCATCAAGTCCTTTCATTTGATACCCATATCATTAAAAAGTTCCATGAAGCAGGTCCTGACTCCATCATCAGATCAGAATTGTGTTTCGCTCATCAAACCCTTTCATTTGATACCCATATCATTAAAAAGTTCCATGGAACAGGTCCTGACTCCATCATCAGATCAGCATTGTGTTGCGCTCATCAAGCCCTTTCATTTGATACCCATATTATTAAAAAGTTCCATGGAGCAGGTCCTGACTCCATCATTAGATCAGCATTGTGTTGCGCTCATCACGTCCTTTCATTTGATACCCATATCATTAAAAAGTTCCATGAAGCAGGTCCTGACTCCATCATCAGATCAGAATTGTGTTTCGCTCATCAAACCCTTTCATTTGATACCCATATCATTAAAAAGTTCCATGGAACAGGTCCTGACTCCATCATCAGATCAGCATTGTGTTGCGCTCATCAAGCCCTTTCATTTGATACCCATATTATTAAAAAGTTCCATGGAGCAGGTCCTGACTCCATCATCAGATCAGAATTGTGTTTCGCTCATCAAACCCTTTCATTTGATACCCATATCATTAAAAAGTTCCATGGAACAGGTCCTGACTCCATCATCAGATCAGCATTGTGTTGCGTTCATCAAACTCTTTCATTTGATACCCATATCATTATAAAGTTCGATGGAACAGGTCCTGACTCCATCATCAGATCAGCATTGTGTTTCGGTCATCAAGCCCTTTCATTTGATACCCATATCATTAAAAAGTTCTAGGGAACAGGTCCTGACTCCATCATCAGATCAGCATTGTGTTGCGCTCGTCAAGCCCTTTAATTTGATACCCATATCATTAAAAAGTTCCATGGAACAGGTCCTGACTCCATCATCAGATCAGCATTGTGTTGCGCTCATCAAGCCCTTTCATTTGATACCCATATTATTAAAAAGTTCCATGGAGCAGGTCCTGACTCCATCATCAGATCAGCATTGTGTTTCGCTCATCAAACCCTTTCATTTGATACCCATATCATTAAAAAGTTCCATGGAACAGGTCCTGACTCCATCATCAGATCAGCATTGTGTTGCGCTCATCAAGCTCTTTCATTTGATACCCATATCATTAAAAAGTTCCAGGGAACAGGTCCTGACTCCATCATCAGATCAGCATTGTGTTGCGCTCATCAAGCTCTGTCATTTGATACCCATATCATTAAAAAGTTCCAGGGAACAGGTCCTGACTCCATCATCAGATCAGCATTGTGTTGCGCTCATCAAGCTCTTTCATTTGATACCCATATCATTATAAAGTTCGATGGAGCAGGTCCTGACTCCATCATCAGATCAGAATTGTGTTTCGCTCATCAAACCCTTTCATTTGATACCCATATCATTAAAAAGTTCCATGGAACAGGTCCTGACTCCATCATCAGATCAGCATTGTGTTGCGCTCATCAAGCTCTTTCATTTGATACCCATATCATTATAAAGTTCGATGGAGCAGGTCCTGACTCCATCATCAGATCAGAATTGTGTTTCGCTCATCAAACCCTTTCATTTGATACCCATATCATTAAAAAGTTCCATGGAACAGGTCCTGACTCCATCATCAGATCAGCATTGTGTTGCGCTCATCAAGCCCTTTCATTTGATACCCATATTATTAAAAAGTTCCATGGAACAGGTCCTGACTCCATCATCAGATCAGCATTGTGTTGCGCTCATCAAACCCTTTCATTTGATACCCATATTATTAAAATGTTCCATGGAGCAGGTCCTGACTCCATCATCAGATCAGCATTGTGTTTCGCTCATCAAACCCTTTCATTTGATACCCATATCATTAAAAAGTTCCATGGAACAGGTCCTGACTCCATCATCAGATCAGCATTGTGTTGCGCTCATCAAGCTCTTTCATTTGATACCCATATCATTATAAAGTTCGATGGAGCAGGTCCTGACTCCATCATCAGATCAGAATTGTGTTTCGCTCATCAAACCCTTTCATTTGATACCCATATCATTAAAAAGTTCCATGGAACAGGTCCTGACTCCATCATCAGATCAGCATTGTGTTGCGCTCATCAAGCCCTTTCATTTGATACCCATATTATTAAAAAGTTCCATGGAGCAGGTCCTGACTCCATCATCAGATCAGAATTGTGTTTCGCTCATCAAACCCTTTCATTTGATACCCATATCATTAAAAAGTTCCATGGAACAGGTCCTGACTCCATCATCAGATGAGCTAGCTGTCACCATATTATTTCATTGTAGTCGGAACTTGACTGACATGCTGAGATCCAAGTTTCAACTCAATCGGACTATTTACTGAAGAGTTCTGTTGAAAAGCTCCTGACTCCATCAGATCAGCACAATATGGTTTATGGGACAAAAAAACAAACATTTATTTTTTTGTAATTATTTGTATTCAAAGTGTAACTAACCCGACTTTGTTTTGTGTTATACCTATAGGTACCTACCTAAGTACCTACCCAAAAAGTATTTTTACTATCTCAAATAAATCAATCACATGAAAATTACCAAAACCGTTTAGTCTAAGAAACGGAGCGCTGTTCATTGGGTGTTAGAATTTAGCAACTTTTGTCCCTCCGAGCGCTGATTTTGTCGAGTGCGAAATTGTATAATGGCTCTTAAGGGTCGATGTTTTAGCAAGTGTTCTCTTTTGCTCAGTAAAAAAAAACTTAGACCTCGACATCTTTTACTAGATGATTTATACAGAACAGGAGGCAATCTTTGGCTACACTTACATGGGACACTATATAGTGCCTGTGACAATGTTTAGGTGGAGTAGGCTTGCCCACCACCTAAACCATCCTCTCAGTTTAACCGGCCATATCCACAGGAAAGACATTGTCAAAACGTGTGGGGCCGACTAAGCCACGGGTTTCCTCACGATGTTTTCCTTCACTAGAGTTCGTGTTAATGCTCATACCTATAAATTTTTCGTAACGAAAAATCCATTGATGCATGGCCAGGATTCGAACCCACGACCTTCGGATCGAAAATCAAATTACTATACCCCTCGGCCAACAAGCTCTCAATAAAGTTATTTTTTTTCTTATTCTCAATTTCAATTATTAAATTGAAATTTCTCATCTCTCATTCTCAATTTCTATTTAATGCGTTCAATTGCATTCTCATAATGCGAGTCGCTTCCTTTCGTTTATTGAGAAATTAACATTGGGCCCGTATTTCATTAGCCCTAATATTCTTTTCCGTAAGCTCTGATTAATAAATTATTGTTCTTCCTAATTCCCTAGCCCCTAAACACATAGCAGCTGAAACCTGCGGTTAGCGCTGTCGTCATCGGCTCAATTTCGTCCGAATGTCGGCAAATAAACACGTCGTAAATAGTAACGAGGGCTGTAAATCGAATAGCACTTGAAATTACTTCGCAAATGGCGCTTCGGAAACACGTGGTTAAAATCCCTTTTTTATATGCCAATTGCCAACAAAGTTTAGAACTACATGCATACATCGGTACATACATAAAAACACGCCTGTGTCCCATCATAGGGGTAGGCAGAGACCACAGATCTCAGAAACGTCGTGTGCCCACTCTCTAAAAGGCTCATTTACATGGTGCGAGTTTCTCGCTCCGACGAGACGATTATCGTCATCAATGTCAAAATAATGACAATGTAATCTAAACATTGAATTCCTACGTGGAAGGACGATAATAGCTTGTCACTGATTTGTCATGGAGCTAGTTTCTCGCATCTTAGAGGTCAGAATTTCGCACCATGTAAATGAGCCTTTAGGGTTCCAAAATATGACCTATTGACAACTTAGCTGTTCCAGTTTTCAAACTCATACGCATTTGTAAGTTTAATTATATCCAGTATTGTTTTGGTAATTTAATTAGTATAAAATGCTCTACATAGTCACGACTTGAATATTTATGTTCCTAATATTATTTATCTGTGGATCCGCTGGGAAGTAAAATGGTATCTCTCTCAAATTACCTGGGCTGTCGGTGGAATTTTAACAAGCCGTAAGCTTTTATTGGCGAATCTTTGTTTATCCTAATTTATGAAAAACACGTGAGCCCCACTGTTACCTACGGTGTTAGTGTTACCCACGGTTAAAAGGTGTGGTTAAGTGGAACCTAGCTCTTACTTTTAGAAGTGATCTCTGTAGTCCTACTAAATAAATTAATTAAATTGGTGGACATTTTTTACACAGTGCCATCTAGCCCCAAACTAAACGGTTGGTTGACTTTGACGATTGATGCACCATCTTTGTTTACGATAATATTGATTTGGTTGTCTTTCCATTGCGTCTGTCATCTAGGTTTACATTTTTCCTCCACACATTTTTCCGGATCAGTAAATAAAAAATATAAAATAAAATAAAACAAAGAATCAACATAAAATATTTTAGCCATCCGCCGCATATTGTTCCATCAGGCAATATAAATAAATATTTAATGTACCCAGAGGCCCATTATAATGAGGGTCGTCTCGAGAATAGGTCTAGGAGGTACTAGCTTATAAATGGGCTCGGGCTCATTCAATATTTGATGACCTCTGTGGCGCAGTGGGAGGCCTGCCTGAAACACAGAAGGATGTTCGATTCCCGCCGGAGGCAAATTTTTGTATAATCTTCAAATATTTGTCACGGGTCTGGGTGTTTTTCTAGGTATAATAATATTATGAAATTTACGAGAAAGTATTAAAATAGTATAACAGTCATGTAGTCCCAATAACTTAAGCTCTGCTTACTTAGAGGCTAGACGACGCTGTGTGTGTGAAATAAAAAAACTCAGCTCAAAACTCAGTTCTGGCATTTGAATTCCTATCTAAGATATCTAAGGTGGTAGTCAGAGGTATAATCTTAATACATATTTGGTACATTCCCACATTTCGCAAAAGTTAGGCAAGTGACTGGTTGCAAGCCCATAGATAACTAAACTACCTTCCCTGATATAAATATCTAAAATGTTCAAGATCTTGTTCAGAAAGGTTGTTTTTAACCAAACCTGATACACATTTGAACATGCCACAAAAATTGCTATTTGTCAGACATCCAATAGAATAAAATGATCTTCACCATCTTCCTGCCCTTGTCCCACATTACGAGAGGTCGGCGCAATTTGTATTCTTCCATTTTCCTCTATCAGCCTTTCTTACTCATATCATCTTTCACACATATCACACTTTACTAGTTGGTATAAACAGCGTCAAAGGCAATCTTTACCTACACTTAAAAGGACTCTGTAGTGCCGGGACGATGGAATAGACTTGCCCAGCACATAAACTATCCTCTTAGCTTGATCGGCGATATCCATCGTCAATGCGTATGGTCTGTCTAAGACATAGTTTCACAACCTTATTTTGCCCACCGCCCACTTAGGCTTGTTTCACTCTTCAGCGTGTCGCCGGTCGCGTTCGCGAGTTGACCATTCACAGCACAGAGAATTTTGAATTTTCGAATTTCTCTGTGCTGTGAATGGTCAACTCGCGGACGCGACCGGCGACACGCTGAAGAGTGAAAGGCCCCTTAGAGAATATATTTTTTTCAAAAGCCCCCCACCCCATATCTTAATGCCCCATCTCAATGCCCCCTAATTTTCTCTGGGTCTTCTACTGCCCCCCTGAAAGTCTCAAACGCCCACAAGGGGGCGTTATCGCCCACGTTGAGAACCTATGGTCTAAGCGGTTATAATCACGATGTTTTCTTCACCGTTAAGAGCTCATGATTTTTTTTAAACTGAAAATTTATTCCTACTTATAGAGCTATCTCACTCGGCCAACATGGATTCAGCTCTAAGATTATCTACCAATCAGTGTGGCGGCTAGATAGCCACAAGAAATCGGGCTCAAGCGGAGATTTTGCGTATCGCGTCGCCAGTCGTACCTCCCCGCTCGCTAGGCTCAGACATGTAGTAGTATCTATTGCTTTATAGGAATTATAAAATCAGTATGTGGAACAGTATAATTTATTATTTGTGACCTCCAGACATGATGGGACGGCAGTACACTAATAAATAACCTACTCTATATTCGAGCAGCCCGACTGGGGAAGTACCTCCTTACAGAATATCGCAGCCAAATAATATCGTTCTTCTCGAATAGTGTTGTGCGGTCAGTAAAGTTGCCAGAGCTCTGCTCTGAAGCGCTGCGGTGACAGCTGGTGGACCAATCTTGTCCACTGTGTTGTCGGCGCAGTGATTCCTCTTTTAAAGGGTCAGCAGCGCGAGTGTTACTTCTCTGGTGTCGCAGGCGTCCATAGGCTGCGATAACCGCTTACCATCAGGTGGGCCGTATGCTTGTCTGCTACCTTAGTAGTAGGTATAAAAGAAACCTACATACAGCAACGTCTTTTGTTAGTACCTATACAAAGCCTTTTACACACCACATCTTTCGAGTCCTCTTCAACCTTCCGGCACAGATTAAATAATAGTACCACGTCTTCCGGTCCTCAACATGACCTCAATGGGAACTAACTCTAAAATTGCTGCCTCACATTAGACGCCCTTTGAGACACAACCTTTGATAGATCAACAATCATGCCTTTGTTCGGCTCGTCTCTAATAATAAGATTACATGGACATGTTATCAGTCTAATCAGACTATGCGAAGGTTTGGATGTTTGGATGGATGGATGGATGTATGTTTGTACCTCTATAATTCGATAACCACTGAACTGATTTGGCTGAAATCATATCTCATCATAATGACCGGGAATAGGACATAGGCTACGGGAAATACCCGTACCACGCCAGCGAAGCCTCAGGCGGAAGTTAGTTCTCCATAAGGCCTTTTTATTGTATGGATTTAGGAGTCATGTTGGCCTAAAAACTTTGTCACCAGAAATAGCCACCAGCTTATACGAAGTAAACTACTGCAGTCACAATTTTGATGGGAGACCACAGTGGCATTAACATCTATTAGTCATAGTTTCTCAACCTTATTTTGCCCATCGCCTACTTCGAGAATATATTTTTTTCAAGAGCCTCTTACACCATATATCTTAATGTGCCATCTCAATGCCCTCTTATTTTCTCTGCATCTTCTACTCTCAAATGAAAGTCTCAAACGCCCACAAGGGAAATTCGCCCACGTTGAGAACCTATGATCTAAGTGCTTTCGTGTTTAGGAAAACACATACGAACGTAACGTACTTAAACGTTAAGTACGTCTGACGTAAGTACGTTCCAGCTTTAAGTCACTTAAAAACTCGGTCGAGTTAGCCAGTGATTGTGTCACTGGTAATGTAGTTACCCGTAGCACTACCAGTAGTATCACGGGAAAGTAAAATTTCCCTTCACTCTACTAGTAGAGCCAAGCGGTAGTGCCAGCCAAGGGAAATCCGTACCTCCGTACCCATTTATAAATGTGAAAGTGTGTTTATTTGTTTGTATATTTGTCCTGATTTCACGTCAAAACAGAGCCACGGATTGACGTGATTTTTTCTGTGGAGATAGTTGGAGGGCTGGAGAGTAACATAGGCTACTTTTTATCCGGGTACCACGCGAGCGAAGCCGCGAGCAGCAGCTAGTAAAGGAATAAATCACTGTTATGGCTATAATAATAGCTGTCCATCAATATTTATTTATTTATTGCTATCAAAACGTATCATTAACGGTTACACGATAAAGCTATTTCGGATAAGCTTGTACGATAACCAGTGACGTACTCACGATAATGAGGTTATTTATAAAAGTTATTTTTAGCAATATTGTGGCACGTGACCGAAGTAGGATAGGATGATTCTTTGTCATCATTAAGTGCTAGTTAACCCAAGGCAATGATGGGAAAACATATTGATGTTTTGTCAATACTTACTTTAAACTGTAACGGTCCAATTCTGTACTTACATTGAAGATATTTTGAAATTTTTTTTGGATCTCTCTATAATCGATACTGAAGCCAAAACTGTATTTTTTTTTCATTCATGTCTGTCTGTCTGTATTATATTATCTGTGCTAATGGTAAGCGTCCACAGGCCCGCATTGCACGCAGCGGACGGATCGCATCAAGCGGATTATCTGTGTAATGCGTTGCGTACGATGCGGACAGGTGGACGCACTTATATGAGTTTCTATACAACTAATACTACGATCCGTTGCGTGCGATGCATCCGAAGCGTACGATACCGACATGTGGACGCTTACCTTTAATAGATAATAATACTACGCGATACGAAGTTCTCTGGGTCAGCTAGTCCGATATAAATCTGAATGTTTGTTACTAACCCGATTTGGATGAAACTTAAAATAATTGTGACTTGAAGTAGCATAATGGGGTTTAAATGCTAGTAAGTAATTATAAATGAGTTATTAAGCTACTGAAATGTAATACAAAGGAATAGAAAACCCTTCGATCCCAAAGGCTCCCCATTTTCATTGAGGTACGGTACCCTATAAAGTTACACACTGCTTACCGCAGTAATTGTACCCCACCGCCCGGAATAAATTGCTCTCTAAAACAATTATAAAAGCAGGCATTTTATAATGGAATTAGTCCGGATTCCAAGCTACTTGAGCGTTGAGCAAAACGCTAAAGATCTTGAGGCTGGGTATTTTATGTAATATTTTTGAGGAAAACTCGTAAACACTCGTAAACTCATTGACTAGCCGCTCAGCGCAGTTGAGTAGCTCAGCTTTCTGCGCTGTGGGTCGTGGGTTTGATTCCCGCCCAGGGACAAATATCTTTGTGATATAGATGTATGTCTGGCTGTTATAAATTATTTATAAGTATGTATAGTACAAGGGGTGTAAGGGGTTCCAAATAACATCTTTCGGAACCCAAGCCAACCTCACCGGCCCGTGGTACACCCTGCCGACCAACAGACGAGGCTCTGGCGATCCACCCACCAACACGCACTGGACCAGCGTGGTGGGTTACGGTCCAAACCCCTTCCCAATCATGACAAGTACATTCAAGAATCGGCCCCAAGTGCCCGGCGTCTCTGGTGTCAGCACCGCCGATGACAGTAGGCAGGTGCCCACTGGAGCTGGGGGCGCATACAATCCCCGGGCGAGGTCCCACTGTCAAACAACTATGGCTAGTCGAACGGACACCGATAAAATCAACATCATAACATACAATGTTTCTACACTCCGCACAGAGGAGCGCATGGTAGAGCTTGAAAATGCTCTTAATACCATCAAATGGGATATCATAGGTTTATCCGAAGTTAGGAGAACGGGTGAAAGCACATTAATTCGACCTAATAATATTTTCAACTATGTAGGTGGCTCCAGACACGAATATGGCGTAGGATTCCTTGTCGCCAAAAAATGGCAAGATAACATCGTAGAATTCGTAGCATATTCAGAAAGGATAGCACTATTGAAGTTCCGCATAACAGACGACAAATTATTAACCGTCATCCAGGTCTATGCGCCAACATCGTCACACCCGGATGAAGAAATAGAGGAATTCTACGATATGCTTGACCGGGCTTGCGACGAACACAAAGGCAAGTGGACTATGGTTATAGGCGATTTTAATGCCAAACTTGGTACAGGCGAATTGCTAGATAACAGGAATGTTATAGGCCCTCACGGTCTTGGAACCAGAAACGAGCGCGGCCATAGACTCCTTCAATTCGCTTTTGGCCAAAGTTTAAGCGTAAGCAATAGTTTCTTCGTGAAAAAGCCTCAACGTCGCTGGACCTGGTTTTCACCAGACGGTATCACAAAAAACGAAATCGATTATTGCCTCTCTTCAAATAAACAAATCGTTACCAACGTCGAAACCATTAATAAAATTAAATTTAGTTCTGACCATCGTCCTCTACGTATAACTGTCAATTTCAATATTAAAATTCATCGACTCAAAATGATCAGAAGCACCATCAAACGCCTTGATAAATTTTCTCTTTTCACCAGTGAAGACCAATTTGTTTTAGAGCTTAAAAACAACTTCGACTTGCTAGACATTAATCCCACAGGAGATGTAAATACCCAGTTTAATAATATTGCAAGTACTATTAAAAAAGCAAGTTTGAAAGTGAAACCTATCAAGGAGAAATACGAAAAACTTAGTAGCAACACCAAAGAACTTTTGAAAAAACGATTAGAACTTACATACCGTACAGTAGAATATTCAGAAATAGATAAATTAGTAAAACGTAACATTAGGAAAGACTTGAGAAAACACAACATTAACGTAGTTCAAACTGCCTTAGAGAATAATAGGTCACTTCGGATCGCCAAAAAGGGACTTGAAAGAGGAAAACCCACAATATCGTGCCTCAAAGACAAACATGGCGTGAAACAAGGAGACAGAAGTAAAATATTAAATATTTGCACTGATTACTATAAATCCCTCTATGAGAGCTCTGCCCCTCATGAAGAAAGCTTCTTAGAATACTCCTGCCCAGATACTATAGATCCTATTTCAGGCTCAGAAGTCCATAGAGCAATTGTGCAAATGAAGTATTCAAAAAGCCCTGGTGAAGATGGCATCACTACTGAGGCTCTGAAAATAGGCGAACCTGCTCTTCTCCCACATAATATAACCAAGCTATTCAATTCTATCCTTCAGACTGGCACTTTTCCCGATAATTTTTGTCACGCCATTATAATCTTATTACATAAAAAAGGCGACAAGAGCGATCTCGGCAACTACAGACCCATCAGTCTCGTCTCTCACATTTACAAAGCTTTTATCAAGGTGATAGAAAACCGCATTTCTGGTCAACTCGACTTAAATCAACCTCCTGAGCAGGCAGGGTTTCGCCGGGGTCTATCTGTTACGGATCACCTACAATCATTAAATCAAATTATAGAAAAACATCAGGAATTCAACTTACCCCTGTACTTGGCGTTTGTGGACTACTCTAAGGCGTTCGACAGCATATCTCACACTTCACTGTTCAGTGCATTGAGCAATCAAGGCATAGAGCCCACCTACGTCAAGCTACTCCAAAGTATTTACAGCAAAAGCACCGCAGCAGTTAAACTACACAACACCGGACCATCTTTTCCTATCTCCAAAGGAGTGAAACAGGGCGACCCGCTGTCTCCAAAGTTATTTACAGCGACCCTAGAAGAAGTTTTCAGAACATTGGCAGCCAAATGGAAATCTAAGGGAGTCATCGTCGGCAAGAACAGATTAACCAATTTGCGATTCGCCGACGATATCGTTCTATTCTCTTCGACATCGTCAGAGCTGGAACAAATGCTAACAGACCTCAACAACGCAAGCCTCGAAGTTGGACTCGCGATGAACCAGTCAAAGACCAAAATTATGACCAATAGCGCCAAACACAAAATACAAGTTGGGGGTGGGGAGATTGCACACGTCAATGAGTATATTTACCTTGGTCAAGTAGTCTCTTTCCAGGCGGGTCAGGAGAAAGAAATTACCCGTCGCACCGAAAACGCCTGGAAGAGTTATTGGGCCATGAAGGACTTAATGAAGGGCAACCTTCCCCTTTGCCTTAAACGACAACTCATGGACGTGTGCATTCTTCCCATCCTTACTTATGGTGCCCAAACCTGGTCTTTGACGGCTCTTCAAAGGTCCAAACTCGGGGTTTGCCAGAGAGCGATGGAGCGTAGCATTTTGGGGGTAAAACTAACAGACCGAATTAGGAACACAATGCTACGCTCGAAGACAAAAATCGCTGATGTCAACCAAAAAGTTGCCAAATTGAAGTGGGACTGGGCAGGTCACGTGTGCCGTATGCCGGAAGAATTGTGGGCTAAGGTTACCACTGAGTGGGTCCCACAAGGCGTTAAGCGGCCTCGTGGTCGGCCCAAGCGGAGGTGGCGAGACGAACTAGACGACTACTCCACTAACTGGCCGACAGAAGCCTTGCACCGGGGTGAATGGAAAAAGGGAAGGGAGGCCTTTGCCCAGCAGTGGGATCCAGTGGGCTGATTAGATTAGATGTATAGTACAAGCTTTGCTTAGTGGGTAGATGGTGCTGTGTGAAAATGTCCACCAATATTTTTTATTTTATACTATATTATTAGCTACGACTGTGGCGGGTTTTATACTCTATCATTTCCCCCTTTTAACGTTTCCCTTTTAAATATCCGCAATCCTGGATTTAGTAGAATAAAATCCAACGAAATTCGCTTAATAAATAAAACGTCCAACGAATTATCTCTTAGCTCCATCAGCTCATTTCTCAATCTCTTTTGATTAACTTTGATGTTGATGAAACAGATTCCTTGAGAGATCACGGGCCTAAGTGGCCAATTGATTACTTTCCATTTACTCCTGAATAAAGAATTACAATGTTTTAGTTCAGTAAGCAAGTAGATAACTTTGACGACCTCTGTGGCGCAGTGGGCGAAGGCCCGCCTGTGACGCAGGAGGTTGCGGGTTCGATCCCCGCCGCGGGACAAATGTTTGTATGATCTGCAAGTATTTGTCTCGGGTCTGGGTGTTTTATATGTATATTGTGTATGTATTTATAAAAAAAAATGTATTTAAGTAGTATATCAGTGATGTGGTTCCATAACACAAACTCTGCTTAGCTTGGGGCTACATGATGCTGTGTGAAATGTCCAGCATTATTTATTTATTTATATAACTCTCTACTTTCGCCCGCGGCTTCCCTCGCGTGGTACTACCTGGCCCGTATATAATAAACGTTACAAGTCTACAAATTTGTAGAAAAGTGACAATTTTGTCGAATTTTCGACAAGTGCTGTATAATAAAACCTACAATTATGTAAAAAATCTACAAGTATATTTCATACAATTGTAACGCCCAAAAATTCGTTAAATATAAATAAATACTTAATTAAACAAATAAATAAATATTGGTGGACATTTTTCACACAGCGCCATCTAAACCCAAACTAAGCAAAGCTTGTACTATATATAGATTACATGATTATAAAAAACGCCTGTAGATGTTGCTGACAATATTGTTCTTACAAATATGTAGCAGTAAGTTACAATTTACATAAAATGTAAGTTCGTTTTTAATAGTAGATTGTTGCACAAAGGTTGAAAGTAACCTATTGACATAGAATAGATAATGCTATTGAGGCACGAGTTATTGAGGCAATAGTTCGAGTGCCTTAATAGGTCTTTCACCCAAGGTAAACACTCTGCTTTTCATTTCGAATATGAGGAAAGTAATTAACAAAGTAAGAGCTATATAACACGCTGAGACGCCATTTCAATCCGAACTGTTTGGGCACGTGGCCAGCGACGTGGCCAAACAGTTTGTATTGAAATGTGTGACAGATAACTCACTTGACTACAGTCTGGCGTCAATTTCCTGATCCTGTGATCCAGATCCTAGGTGATCCTAATCCCGTGATCCTGATTCTACGTGATCCTAATCCCATGATCCTGCGTAATCCTGATTTCGTGATCCTGATTCTGTGATCACCTGGGTCTGTGTCACTGGATCAGGATCACGGGATTAGGATCACGTAGGATCAGGATCACAGGATCAGTATTACAGGATCAGGATCATGGGATTAGGATCACATAGGATTAGGATCAGGATCAGGATTACAGGATCAGGATCACGGGATCAGGATCACGTAGGATCAGGATCACAGATCAGGATCACGGAATCAGGATTACGCAGGATCACTGGGTCAGGATCACGGGATTAGGATCATGACGCCAGACCGTAGCCAAGTGAGTTATCTGTCATACATTTTATTACGAACTGCTTGGCCACGTCGCCGGCCACGTAGTCAAACAGTTCGTGTTGAAATGACGTCTCAGCGTGTTATTTATTACTTACCATCTCTTACAAAGTTAATTACTTTCCTCATATTCGAAATGAAAAGCACAATGTTTACCTCGGGTGAAAGACCTATTTAGGCACTCGAACTATTAGCGCCCTCGCTACTCTCGTGCGCCAAAAGATCTCGTGCCTCAATAGGTTACTTTCAACCTTTGTGTAACAAACTACTAATTCTAAGATTGTTTGGAAGAAATCGCTCATAGCGATAAGAACGCCCATTGTACTTCGCTCCTTATGTTCTGTGTGTCTGTAATTTGTTTTAATGTTCATGTGGTGTACAATAAAGTGTTAATCTATCTATCTACCTATCTACTATTTATTTGGTTGATTCAGTCAAAATATGACTCACAACAAGAATATAAATACCTAAGTGGAAAGAGATTGCCGATCAGTTAAGATACTCGTTAGCATCATTTTTTTGGATTGAATTAGAATTGTAGAGTTTCTACACAGGGTGAGCCCGCCTGTCAGAATTGTACTACAATTATGTAGATATGTAAACTTGTAATTACAATTGGTGTTCAATAAAACGATTTTTTCTACAAATATGTAAAATATCGCCTGTAGGGAGAAAAAGTTTTTTCAACTGAAATATGTAGAATTGTAGGTACAATTTTACAATTTTGTGAATTTTCCACCTAAACAAATATGTAAATTGTACTTTTAATTAAACAGAAACTTGTACAATTGTAGCCGTTACAATTAATTGTAATTTACAATTTGTAATGTATATTGCATTGGGGCCTGGACAAAAAGAAGCCTTTGTGTTCTAAGTCATAACTATGTATTCTAAACATTAAAATCCGTTCTGTAATTTTGACTCTACCACTCGGCCAACACGACTCTCTACTTTATTACTTAACTACTTCTATTGTATGATTCTGTATATTAAATCTGGGCACAGACCATAATCTGTTATGTATACGCACAGATAAGATATAGAATACCATGGACCAAATTAGATAATAGGTACTATGTATACTTAAGTTATTGGCAGTAAATCGAATAACTTTGTGGCCTCGAGCCTTGGCGGATTACACCGAGTTTCAACTTCGAAACAGTTATTAGAGTTTCTTAAATACTTTGAACGGTTCAATTGTTCAGCTCTTTCAGTATCTTAGACATATTAAAAATTTTGGTGAGTCGTAAAATCCGTGGCTGAGTTAGAAAATTTGATGGCGATGTATTCAGTTGGAATATTTAGTTAGTGTTGTAAAAAAGACGAATTAGTTTATCAGAAGTTTTCTCATTTTCCCGTTGCTAAGTTATAAAATTAGAAGTTAGGTTCTGTGGTAAAAAAAGTTCTGCGGCTTGACTTATTATTCCCCTTATTAAATTACACTAGTGCCTTTTTATACATCCCGGTTGCCGGGTAGCCGGTCGTCGGCGAAATGTATAATTGTATAATAAATAAATAAATAATGCTGGACATTTCACACAGCAGCATGCAGCCCCAAGCTAAGCAGGGCGTCGATTCTGGTACCGAACTTTTTATCAACCTCAACCAAAACCTCAAATAAAGCGACTGTTTCCATGACTACTAATAACAAACGACTCAGTTGTGGTGAGGTTTTGAACTTTGGCAGAACAAATTTTTTAAAAGCTATTCTACTATTTCACCAAATGGGTGACATTTAAGAGATCGAACCAAAACCAAAGCGGTTGTCATCTAGTAGAATTTAGGCCCTGAGCTTGTGTTATGGGAACCACATGACTGATATACTACTTAAATACATTTTTTTTTTGTAAATACATAAGTACATAATATACATAGAAAACACCCAGACCCGAGACAAATATTTGCAGATCATACAAACATTTGTCCCGCAGCGGGGATCGAACCCGCAACCTCCTGCGACACATCGTGTCAAAGTGATCAAGAATATGCTCCAATTCAGTTATTATTATAATTATATACATAAAGAATACTTGTAAAAATTAGATAACATTTGTAATAATTGCTTACATAAAAAAATCTATATATAAAAAAAAATTACAAACAAAAAGTGTGTCACCGAAAAGAGTGTTAGGCCCCAAACCGTGTTGCCCTGGTTCTTCACGGTCTTGGTCGCGAAGGAACAGGAGTAGAATCACCTAGCTCTTAAGACGTTTCAAAGTGGTACACTTGTGATCTTATTGAATAAACGAATTTGACTTTTGACTTTGACTTTTGACTTTTGACACAAGCGGGCCTTCACCCACTGCGCCACAGAGGTCGTCCGGGTAGCCGGCACCGGCCACCCGGAAACCGCAACGTGTGAAAAGCCATATAGACGAATAAAAGTAAGTAAGTAAGTAAGTTCGTATGAGTAAGTGGCCAACTCTATAGACGAATAAAGCATAAAGACACTTCAACCACAAATTTTGTAAAAATTTTGTCTTTACCGTTTAAATCCATCCTACTAATATTATAAAGGCGAAAGTAGGTGTGTGTAAATGTTTGTTACCACGTATACCCATACCTACTAAACCGATTTTAATGAAATTTGGAATTTAAATAGTTTAGGTGCTGGAATAACACATAGGCTAATTTTTCCGTGAGATAGTAGTCCACGCGGGCGAAGCCGCAAGCGTTCGCTAGTGTGCAATAATTGCGAAAAATAATCTCAGACGATTCTTTGAAGATGTCTAAGGGAGTAGCACGGCCAGGATTCGAACCCATGACCTTCGGATAGAAAGTCGAGGTACTAGGCTCAAATTAAATTCATGTAAAATTGTATCAGATAGTATCTACTTACACGAAAATAAACAGAGTAATCAGTCGCGCAGTCTGCCGCCGGCGCGTGTTCAAGTTAGTTTGCACCCTGCCACCCTCTGGTCGATACGGACCCTTGAGAAGCTCACAGCTCACTGTACAGTCAGTTACGTGATTATATGCACTGTTTTCGAATTAAATCATCGAATAAAACATCGTGAGGAAACCCGCGGCTTAGTCAAACACACCCATGGTCTTTCCTGTGGATATGGCCGGTTAAGCTGAGAGGATGGTGTTGGTGCTGAGCAAGCCTACTCCATCTCAACATTGTACCAGACACTACAGTGTCCCGTTAAGTATAGGCAAAGATTTCCTCCTGACACTGTATAAATCATCTAGTAGAGATGTAAAGGTCTAAGTTTTCCGAATTCGTCTGTTGTAACTCGTTTTGTATCGACTGATATATCGTGAGACTGTTTTGCATTACGCCACTCAGCACAGGGATATAATGTCAGCCCGGATGCCATGAAAATCAGATACTTATCCTTTAGATTTTGGAGATCTTCAGGTGTCTAACCAGGGATACCCTCTTGCTTGTGCCATTTACTTAGATACCTATTATAAGAGTGGTTAAACAATTAAAAAAACTTTTATGTTGGTTTTAGTTAGAAGTCATATCTGGAGGAGTTTTTAACTGAAGGTTCCATCAAGGCTTAATGGGACTGATAATTTAACGTGCCCTCTAAGACACAGAAGCGCTTACTGGGTCGATATGTCACGAGCCGTCACCCATCCATTTTTTGATCACGCAGAACATTCACGACGATCACTATGATTATCAAGAATTACTCGATGTCGAAATAAGCCCAGAGGGCCTAGCCAACCGGCCTTCGCTATGAAGCGATTCGATTTCTAACTTCGCTAACTATCGAACGTGAGGTTTTCATTGGTCGAACCAAGGTCGAACGTAAGGTCACGTGGTCTTCCACCAATGAAATATCGGCGATAGCGAAGCGAATTGTAGAATAGAAAAGATTGATGCCACTTGGCTAGAGGCTCAGAACCTGTGTCACATTATGAAGAAAATGACTTTTTTGGTCGTAATTAATTGATAACATATTTTTAGATAAAGTTCATGATTGTTTGTGGCTGACTGTACTTAGATAGCAAGAATAAGGGGCGAATGAAAGTGTACCGACTTCAAATCAAGTGGGGGTTCCGGGAGTTGTTGGTGCCACTTGGAATTCGCTTCTTAATGTTAAATCTCGGCTGTTATAGCCCTTGAGCTTTCAATGGAGTGATATAACTTATCTTGGTATTAAAGATTTAACATTTCTACGCGCAGCGGAATCTACTTGGACCCAATAAAAAGTGCGCGCTGATATTTCATGAAAAAAAGACAAAGAACCAAGATCACGATTGTCTCCAAAGCACAGATGTTTTCATCAGATCTCTAGGCCCTTTCTTTGAAGATGTTAAGTCAACATATTTGACACATGCCCATGGGCGTATATAAGGCGGTTAGGGGGTCCGGACCCCTTTTTTTGGATAACAAAAGATTTATCCAAAAACAGAACAAACAAAGATAAAATAAAAAACAGTTTTTCGCCCCCGTAAACTCCTAAATTTCAACGTAATCGTTAGAGCCGTTTACGAGAACGCGACTACAATTATTTATAAAGTTTACAAATATTCCTCGTTTAATAGTAAGTATATAGGATAGGATAGATAGGATTTCTTCATCGCTACAAATCTGTGTCTACAATATTTTCCGAAACTACGCATTACCATCGCCAAACACTAACTATTGTTTTCTTTCACCGTTATTTTTCCGAAACGAGTATATTATAATGAACATATTTAAGAGGCATTAGACAAAATTTTCTGATTTACGTGATGTTTTGGGGCAGGATTTTTCAATGAAAACACTGTATTTATAAAAAAATTATGGCACAGCATGAAATATCATTTCAATTTTGTACTATTAAATGAGCTACTTTTGTATTTTTATTATTTCTTTTTGATTAATCGACCTCAAACCGGCGACTGTTTTGTGAATTTTTGCTGTAAGAGGTTTAGAAATCACCATATTTACGAATCATTTTGACGTCCAAATGGTATAAAAAAATTACGATGTTTTGCTGTGATAGTCAACCAAACTATTAAATGGATCACTTTTTACTACCTTTATTTAGTTTTTGAGTAAAAAAATCTTTAACTTAGTCCAAATTTCGAGAAAACGGCCAAAGAATTGCTTTTGATTTTGGCTACTTAGAACTGACTTAGAACTCTTGTTCGTAAAATTAACAAAACAGAAATAAACTTGAGTTCAAAATCAATCCTTTTCTGAAAAAAAAAATGCAAAAAGATTAAAAAATTGGCAATGAAGAATCTTTTAAAACAACCTAAAACGCGTCGTATCTACTACCCTATCTACTCGACGCAAGCAGACCGCGCCGAGCGCTTCTAGGGGGTGGACGTATCGCTTTGCATCCCGGAGCTCGCACTGAGTCGACTCGCAAAGCACGTCGCCGGCTACGAAGAATATAGCGAAATAGGAGCGTTTGATACATTGGTTGCTAAGTTATTAATAACCTATTTTTAAATATTTTCTGCGGGGCTAAAAAGGCCGTTAAAGCAGAATAATGATCTGAATTGTTGTGTAACTAATAATGTAATAATAGGGTGACAGCGAGCTGATCTGATGATGGAGTCAGGACCTGTTCCATGGAATTTTATGATGATATGGGTATCAAATGAAAGGGCTTGATGAGCGCAACACAATGCTGATCTCATGATGGAGTCAGGACCTGTTCCCTGGAACTTTTTAATGATATGGGTATCAAATGACAGAGCTTGATGAGCACAACACAATGCTGATCTGATGATGGAGTCAGGACCTGTTCCCTGGAACTTTTTAATGATATGGGTATCAAATGAAAGAGCTTGATGAGCGCAACACAATGCTGATCTGATGATGGAGTCAGGACCTGTTCCATGGAACTTTTTAATGATATGGGTATCAAATGAAAGGGTTTGATGAGCGAAACACAATGCTGATCTGATGATGGAGTCAGGACCTGCTCCATGGAACTTTTTAATAATATGGGTATCAAATGAAAGGGCTTGATGAGCGCAACACAATGCTGATCTGATGATGGAGTCAGGACCTGTTCCATGGAACTTTTTAATGATATGGGTATCAAATTAAAGGGCTTGACGAGCGCAACACAATGCTGATCTGATGATGGAGTCAGGACCTGTTCCCTAGAACTTTTTAATGATATGGGTATCAAATGAAAGGGCTTGATGACCGAAACACAATGCTGATCTGATGATGGAGTCAGGACCTGTTCCATCGAACTTTATAATGATATGGGTATCAAATGAAAGAGCTTGATGAACGCAACACAATGCTGATCTGATGATGGAGTCAGGACCTGTTCCATGGAACTTTTTAATGATATGGGTATCAAATGAAAGGGTTTGATGAGCGAAACACAATTCTGATCTGATGATGGAGTCAGGACCTGCTCCATGGAACTTTTTAATAATATGGGTATCAAATGAAAGGGCTTGATGAGCGCAACACAATGCTGATCTGATGATGGAGTCAGGACCTGTTCCATGGAACTTTTTAATGATATGGGTATCAAATGAAAGGGTTTGATGAGCGAAACACAATTCTGATCTGATGATGGAGTCAGGACCTGCTCCATGGAACTTTTTAATAATATGGGTATCAAATGAAAGGGCTTGATGAGCGCAACACAATGCTGATCTGATGATGGAGTCAGGACCTGTTCCATGGAACTTTTTAATGATATGGGTATCAAATTAAAGGGCTTGATGAGCGCAACACAATGCTGATCTGATGATGGAGTCAGGACCTGTTCCCTGGAACTTTTTAATGATATGGGTATCAAATGAAAGGGCTTGATGACCGAAACACAATGCTGATCTGATGATGGAGTCAGGACCTGTTCCATCGAACTTTATAATGATATGGGTATCAAATGAAAGAGCTTGATGAGCGCAACACAATGCTGATCTGATGATGGAGTCAGGACCTGTTCCATGGAACTTTTTAATGATATGGGTATCAAATGAAAGGGTTTGATGAGCGAAACACAATGCTGATCTGATGATGGAGTCAGGACCTGCTCCATGGAACATTTTAATAATATGGGTATCAAATGAAAGGGTTTGATGAGCGCAACACAATGCTGATCTGATGATGGAGTCAGGACCTGTTCCATGGAACTCTTTAATGATATGGGTATCAAATTAAAGGGCTTGATGAGCGCAACACAATGCTGATCTGATAATGGAGTCAGGACCTGTTCCATGGAATTTTTTAATGATATGGGTATTAAATGAAAGGGTTTGATGAGCGAAACACAATGCTGATCTGATGATGGAGTCAGGACCTGGTTCATGGAACTTTTTAATCATATGGGTATCAAATGAAAGGGCTTGATGAGCAAAACATAATGCTGATCTGATGATGGAGTTATGACCTGTTCCATGGAACTTTTAATGATAATATGGGCATCAAATGAAAGGGCTTGATGAACAAAACACAATGCTGATCTGATGATGGAGTCAGGACCTGTTCCCTGGAACTTTACAATGATATGGGTATCAAATGAAAGGGCTTGATGAGCGAAACACAAAGCTGGGTCGGGGTTTACTTTGACTTTGATTCTTGATTTTGACTTTCACTTTGATTCTTGATTCTTGATTTTCAATTTTAGTTTCTCTATTCTCGGATCTCGGATTCTTGATTTTCGATTTTCGAGTCTCAATTCTTGATTATCGGATCTTGGATATCGGGTTCTTGATTCTTGATTTTGATTCTTGATTTTCAATTTTCGATTATCGATTCTCGGATCTTGTATCTCGGATTCTTAATTCTTGATTTTCAATTTTTTAATTTTTGATTTGTGATTCTTGATTCTTGTTTCTCATTTCTCGATTCTCGGATCTCGGATTTTTATTTTGATTTTTATTTCTTGATTTTGATTTTAAAATTAAAATCAAGATTAAAAATGAAAAATCAAACATCAAAAATCGAAGTCAAAAGTAAATCCTAACCCAGCTTTGTGTTTCGCGCATAAAACCCTTTCATTTGATACCCATATCATTATAAAGTTCCATGGAACAGGTCCTGATTCCATCATCAGATCAGCATTGTGTTTTGCTCATTAAACCCTTTCATTTGATACCCATATCATTATAAAGTTCGATGGAACAGGTCCTGACTCCATCATTAGATCAGCATTGTGTTGCGCTCATCAAGTCCTTTCATTTGATACCCATATCATTAAAAAGTTCCATGAAGCAGGTCCTGACTCCATCATCAGATCAGAATTGTGTTTCGCTCATCAAACCCTTTCATTTGATACCCATATCATTAAAAAGTTCCATGGAACAGGTCCTGACTCCATCATCAGATCAGCATTGTGTTGCGCTCATCAAGCTCTTTCATTTGATACCCATATCATTATAAAGTTCGATGGAGCAGGTCCTGACTCCATCATCAGATCAGAATTGTGTTTCGCTCATCAAACCCTTTCATTTGATACCCATATCATTAAAAAGTTCCATGGAACAGGTCCTGACTCCATCATCAGATCAGCATTGTGTTGCGCTCATCAAGCCCTTTCATTTGATACCCATATTATTAAAAAGTTCCATGGAGCAGGTCCTGACTCCATCATCAGATCAGAATTGTGTTTCGCTCATCAAACCCTTTCATTTGATACCCATATCATTAAAAAGTTCCATGGAACAGGTCCTGACTCCATCATCAGATCAGCATTGTGTTGCGCTCATCAAGCCCTTTCATTTGATACCCATATCATTAAAAAGTTCCATGGAGCAGGTCCTGGCTCCATCATCAGATCAGCATTGTGTTGCGCTCATCAAGCCCTGTCATTTGATACCCATATCATTAAAAAGTTCCATGGAACAGGTCCTGACTCCATCATCAGATGAGCTAGCTGTCACCATATTATTTCATTGTAGTCGGAACTTGACTGACATGCTGAGATCCAAGTTTCAACTCAATCGGACTATTTACTGAAGAGTTCTGTTGAAAAGCTCCTGACTCCATCAGATCAGCACAATATGGTTTATGGGACAAAAAAACAAACATTTATTTTTTTGTGTAACTAACCCGACTTTGTTTTGTGTTATACCTATAGGTACCTACCTAAGTACCTACCCAAAAAGTATTTTTACTATTTCAAATAAATCAATCACATGAAAATTACCAAAACCGTTTAGTCTAAGAAACGGAGCGCTGTTCATTGGGTGTTAGAATTTAGCAACTTTTGTCCCTCCGAGCGCTGATTTTGTCGAGTGCGAAATTGTATACTGGCTCTTAAGAAATCGATTTGTCGGGATTCAAACCCACATCAGATATTTACAACCTCACAAGGCCAAAAGCTTTTTCTTCGCTTCTGATTATAAGATTTATGGGACCCATAACATCAAATCCAAGTTTATGCGTCGCTATAACTCGTCTAATGAATAGGCCGATTGAGTGATCTGGGGTTAGTGCCGCTAAAACAATAGTAAAATACTCAAGCGAACAAGCTTTTATATACGCAATTTTGAACCTCATTTCTTATAGAAATAAAGTATATAGCTTCCTAAAATGGGGTAAAATATCTGTCAGTTTAGGGAAAATAAAGAAGAAATGTTCCGCGTCTTATCAGGTTCCCAAAAAAGGTCTTTATTAAGTAGTAAAGTATATAGTTAGCGAACTGTATAACTTCGAGCATGTTTCGCTAACTAATAAGTTATTGTTAGTTCTACTAATACGATTAGTATAATAGGCATGATGACAGTAATCAAGTATCGCCAAAATATTTATCTGATCTAATGAAATAGGATTCAAAGATTTTGAAAAATGTATTTATTCTCTTATTAATGTCGAGATTACTAATTTATTTGCTAAAATAAATCTACAAAATACAACAATCCGCCATGATAGCCAAAACGCTCGCCGGTGTCATGGCGTCTGTCATTGCGTCTCGTCTCGGTAAACATCCTTTTGTTTCTATAGTAACTATGTAGGCATCACTGGTTGATATACCGATCCGTGACGTAAAAACAGACGCCATGACACCGGCGAGCGTTTTGGCGTGAATTTGAAAATTTAAATTTAAATGTACTTTTATTGCACAAAAACCTTAATTTTCTACAGAAATATGATATATTTTAGACATAATAGATACTTCTGAATATCATAGAAGAGATTTTGAAAATTAGGATTCATGCCTATTATCTTAACGTGTAGGCAAGATTGGTCATGAAAAACGTATTAGAAGAGTAACGAACATTTATTTCGGATTTTTTTTTTTAAACACGATTGGTGAAAGTTTTCTTGATAACAACACAAATATCCCTAAACCTTAGTTACGATTTCTGCCAAATTCAACCTTATCTTCATGAAATGGAGCTCAAAATATAACAGTTAAAATATATTATTATAAGCTCAGACGACCCTTATCTCAAGGCCCTAAGGTTTAATTTAAACGTGCTGTAATAGGATTGTCTGGGAGCGGTGAAAAATTTGTCGCTATCGCAATTTATTCTGATTTATGACGTCATAAGTTATTAACCCGATACTTTGGATTAGTTTGGAATTTTGTAAGCTATTTTCAAGGTATTACGAATATTATAAAATTATTACAAGAATTGTGTAAGTTTTTTCATCAATTACATTGAGGATATCGCATGCCGCATGCACTGCAAAAATATAAATAAATAATTACATAATAAATAAATAAAAACGTGGCTACAGTAGGGCCAATTTAATAAATCACATTTGGCATCTGTCGGTCCTAACAAAAAATTTTGTAAAATTGTCTTATTTTGTCATTATTGCAATAAATATGTATTTTTAACTGATAAAAGTTATACAATTGTGCAGATCTAACTTTTAAAAATCAAATAATATTGTGTGTCCTCCGTTAAAAGGATACGTTGTTGAATTTCGATGAAATGTCAAATGAGATCTATTAAATTGACCCTTCCTTATCTAAAAAATTTTAACAAAAAAAAATACTTGATAAAATGTTATAGGTACCTACTCTTACAGATAATTTAGATAGGTACTTATAGTCCCGTAAAGAGCCATTACTTTACCATGAGTAATTTACGTCTAAGGAGCTATGTTTCCACGTAAATTTGGGAACATTGTTGTCTAAACTCATCATGCCTTTAGGGTAGTTAAGCTTGCCTTTCTAAACAACGGTAAACTGCTAAAACGACCGTAAATTCTTATCAAAATAAACACTAGTTTAGTGAATTCTAAGACCCTCGTAGACTGACCATTAGGGCCCTATCTCACTATGACACCATAGTGGCGCCACCACAAACAAAATGCACGAATATGACACCCCTCCTTGATTGTCTATCTTTGTATAATGGGGCGTTTAAACGGCGCGCCAATACGCGAGCAGAGCCTGGCTCGGCTCGTGACTCGGCGCACCACGCGCCGTTTAAACAGCTACGCTCGGCTCGGCACTAGCCGAGCCGCGCCTCCACGGACGCCTCGGCTCACGTAGGCTCGTGATATCCCGCGCCGTTTAAACAGCTACGCTCGGCTCGGCTCTAGCCGAGTAACTCTCACTCTCATCTCAACGAGACTGAACGCGACAAAAGATACTACCTACGCGATCGTTTTGACAGCAATCAAGCGGACACCAGCAGAGCGTTTCAGACTTCTGAAAATGCTTCCGATTCGATGATTTCCTTCGGAAAGTTAACGTTTTTTCAACGAAGAAACATCACTTTTCGAATTCGGAATACATACCGAGAAGGTGCAGGTGTCATTTAAGTACATTTTGTTGGTAGCGCAACTTTGGTGGTGCCACAGTTGTGTGCTAGTGTGATATAGCCCTTAGCTCTTACTAACTTATAATATTAATATTTACATCTTACGGAACGTCGGTTTTCGTCTCTCAAGATACCGACTGAAGGATTAGGGAAAATGAAATTACGTAAGCAGTCAAAGTTCGAGTGGAAAGACAACAGGCGGTTAAACTTTAAAACTTGTAACCGGGAACAGATGAAACGATACCTAAGTTTTACCCTACCGAAAAGGATTATGGTATGAAAAATCAGGCTTTAAAAGATCAGGAGAAACGGCTGCAAAGAAGTGGTTTTTGAGATTTTTAAATGGCACCTACGTCTATAAAATTTTAACCATGAATTCGGTAATTTAATTGATCAGCGGGCTTAAAAAGGTCGCTATAGCAGAATCACAATACCTAGGAATTTTTTAACTATATGCCGTCTCTTTTCGGTGACTGAGAGTGAAAATAGACGGCATATATTTCAATTCCTGTTGTGATTCTCCCATTTTTGGGTTAAAGGGATATTTAAAACTGTTCAAATGATTGTTTGCAATTTTCCGATCCGGACCGATCTGTTTGAGATTTTTAAATGAACTTTCACATTTTTTTTACCATGACGTCAAATTGCGCGTTCAAATTCTGTCTGGGTGAAACTTTCTGCTTTAAAACTCCTCAAAGGATTATTGCATAGAGCATGTCTCACGCAAGTACCTGAGCCTATTCTTTTTTCATTATAAACCTATAGTTTTCACAATGGATCTAGGCATTCGCGAAGTTAGGCTTTTCACTGCGCTGTAGAAAATTTTGTATAAAATGTTGCACTGCGCATCGAAACGGCTAACTTCAGGAATGCCAAGATCCGTTGGAAGAAAAGCACAAAGTTCGCAAAGTCGATAAAAATGAGTAGCTCGAGAAACCGACGACAAGCAATTCACCGACAATACCCTACATCTCCTTGATATCTAAATCAGGGCGTCTCCAAGAAAATTGTCTTTTTAGATTTCACGATAAAACCAACTTACCGTTGGTTTTATAGATTATTTCTCAAACGACGGACGGACTCAGGATCAAACTTGATAGTTGGATGAAACTTTGTTTACTTCGCTAAGACAAACGTAAATGTTGAACTTCAGATTCGATAGTTCAATGGAAACTTGTTACCGCCCGCACCAAAGACAAACATTTTACATTTACAAATTCAAATTGTCTAGAAACTTCGCGGTTTTTGATAAGATTTCAAACCGCGTCGTCAATAGTGAAGGAAAACATGGTAAAACTTAGTTAGCACTCGTGCTGGCTATGTCTTTTCAGCAGTGTGATTCAGACCTTCCCACAACGTATTCCGAATTCGGAAAGTGAGTATCTTCGCTGAAAAATCGTTAACTTTCAATGTTATTATGAAAATCATCGAATAGGATGCTTTTTCGGAAGTCTGAATCGCGCCTCTGGTCGATATATCTAACAGCCTCAACTTGTCAATTTGCAATGCTAAGTTTTAACATACAACAAACAATAACTAAGTTAAAGACGACCAAGTGTTGGGTGTGAGGGCAAACTTTTGTGGAGGTGTAAATCACCTGTGATTAATTCATGAACACCTTTACCACAGAACAGATAAGTACCTACCTAATAATACTACATATAGAATGGACACTGTGAGTTTGAGCTGACGAGGAGCTGACTTTGAGCAAGGAACGCGCCACATGCGCAGACGCGACGAGACCGAGACCACAGGTCTCACAAATGTGACCAACTGTGACAATGTGACATACTTTATGGATGACTAACGTGACCACGCTTCCTGGGCGACTATAAATAAAAAAAACACGATCTTCATTTTTTTCGTGACAAAACTTAGCTTTTTTTTCATTTTTAATCAAAATTAGCCTGTTTCATCAACTTTCATCAAAATCGGTTTAACAGTTTAGGCGTAAAAAGGAACCTAACAGACAGAGAGATCGAATTACTTTCGCATTTATAGGAGGTAAGTACCTAGGTTGCTCTCGCTCTGGGGACAGCGGGACAGACAGCCTGAAAGTGGGACAGTCCCGCCCAAAGCGGGACGTCTGGTCACGTTATGAATGAACCCTTAATAGCAGAATCACACTCGGAATTGAACTATATGCCGTCTCTTTTCATAGACTGCGACAAGAACGGGGTTCATTCAACAATTCCTATTGTGATTCTGCCAAAGCGGCCTTTTTAGTCCCGCAGTTCTCCCTTCCCTGATTCCGTCCGAGACGTAAATCAATAAATCGACTGCCCTTCCAACTGAGAAAACCCAGTTATCTGTCATCAATCAAGCGACTGCGGCCGCGAGATCCGTCTCTTTTGTAGCTAGGGAAACGGTTTGTTTTGTTACCCAACTTTTTATACCTACAGCTACAACGTAGGTAGAGTATCCATTATTACCTTTGGTGTACCTACCAACGCCCAAAAGGCATTTTTTTTTATTTAAGTAGAAACATTTCACTGTCCAATCATTAACACCATTCACGATAATGGTGTTCCCCCATCTTTGTTTTATCCATTGTTACTTTTGTAATTATACTTTTAAATAAGTACTAAAGTATTTTTTACCGCATTATCTAGCTTTTTTAAATGATATCCAAACGTTTAGGCTGTATTGCATTGCAACAACCGTGGTGGATGGCGAGCATTGTGATGGTAGAAAGGCACCATTTCAAATAGTGCCTAGTTTCTCTACTTCGGGTAATTATGTCTTTTCAATGATCCGATTTATACACAATTCTACAAAGCTACAATCATTTCCGTCACACAATTATGAAAAGCATAAGCCATTATTCTAAAGTTTCGAACAAATTACCCGGAGCTTATTGAGAATAAATATTATTCGTAGCCAATTTCAAATTTTCAAATTAAAGATACGAGTTCCTAATATTGCGAGGTTCTGTAAAAAAAAATATTTTGTCAACTTTTATATACTTAAATAAATAAATAGATTTTTATTGACAATTGTTATTAGTGTTTTTATTATTATAAGCCTATACTAAGTTTGTATAAACACTGGTTCTCACTAACAATATGAGTACCTACCTAGGTACTAACATGAGAGAATATTTACGAAAATAAAAAAGAAAAAACGGTAGACAAAAATTATTTGCGAGTGACAGTAATTTCTTCAATAACAATAGATAATTTATTCTTGGTAAGTATTATGATGGCATTCTCCAATGATAAAATTAGTGAAACTAAAATGGTTTCATTCACACTATAATTTATCAATGACAACGTTCGTATGAGCTAGTGGTCAACTCTGGTGACCGAGTTTTTAGGCCGCCTGAAGGCCGCCGTCATGGCTTAACCACTTAGACGCCGGGAATGTAACCCTCCGCCTCCGAAGCACGGAAGCGCTCAGCTGCGGTCAACCATCAAAACTGTGACCGCTTAAGGGACCGGCGACAGGAATTGTCCATACGAACGTAATACCAAAATAATTCATTTGAGCATATTTTTATCACTTTATGTTATTATTTGGATAAAAGCAGCATTTATCTAGGTTTCTGTTTTGTTTTAAACTTGTTTTTTTTTTTTCAAAAAACAAAAGTTTGTTTTTGGTTCTAAAAATCTTATCTTCTGTAGAACAAATGAAAAAAAACATGCCATTTTTAGTGTAGGTACCTACAAAGATTTCAATTCAATTTGCTTACATTTATTTTTAGGTAAGTTTTTCGGAACAATAGTGTAATGTAACAGGAACCTAGATAAATACCTACTGCCTTAATCTAACAACATAAACTGATAAAAATATGCTTAAATTTTAAACGATTTCAGTATTTCGTTTTTATGGAAATTCGCCTGTCGCAGGCCCCTTAACATCAACGATCTATCAAGAACCAAGATGAGTGTATAATTATGTACTAACCGTTATATTACGTACGGTTATAATGTTCGCCGCATTTTAGAATACAAAATAAGCAGCGAGTGGTCCTAATGATCCTCGGTGCGTTGGGCAAATTAACTTTTGGAGTGTTCGGAGTAGCTGGCCTTGTTTCTAACGGTTTAATGTGCAGATAAATAGAAGCTTGGTCCTTAATGCCGTTGTAGCACGTGTTTGTTGTTTGGCCCATATTTTGAAACTCTAGCACAGACTCTAGTAAGGTTGACTTGAAGTTTGAAACTCAAGTTAGGTTGGCTTATTTTAATCTACCAACATTTTTTTTTGTTTGAACGCGCTGATCTCGGGAACTATTAATTCTTGAGGAAGATTATTGGCTACTTTTCATCATCATCATCACCATATACCATCACTACACGGGTAAGGCCGCGAGGGCGCAGATTGTGAAAGTATCACCTTTTTGTGAATTTTCAACAGTTTACTCAAAAAATGCATGATATCTTGATGGTTTACTCAACAGCAGCTAGAAAATTATCATTAATTTCTTTGTTACGTTTGCTTAAAGTTTTTATTAGCCGCACTCCGCGGCTACGCTCACGTATTTTAAATTTTGGTTTATTTATTTCGGTGAGTTTATTCATAGCATTGTGGAAATGTATGTACTCTACATAATTGTATATAACATTACTTATTAATGGTACCCTTTAAAATTCTATATCATTTATGTTTGGATAGATAAGAAGGCACAAGAGCGTAACTTTTAAAACCAGGCATGTGCCTTGAAGGATAATCCGAGTCTATAATAGACTCGGATTATCGGAATATATATAAATATCTAATAATATATAATAGAGCCTATGATAGAATATACTAACCCTCCAATAATTGGAGGGTTAATATATTTATAAAGAAACAAGTGGAATAGCAAAAGTTGAACACAGAGCCGGATCTTATCAAATTTTAAATTAAGGTATGATTAAAATGAAACTATATAATCCCTTTAATCCCACTAATACTATAAACGCCCGCGGCTTCGCCCGCGTGGACTACTATTTTGTATCCCACGGGAACCATACATTTTTCTGGGGTAAAAGTAGCCTGTGTGTTATTCCAGAACCTAAACTTTTATAATATTAGTACGCCTTTATAATATAAGTAGGATGCGACAGTTTGGATGTTTGGATGTATGTTTGTTCCTGTAGAACTCGACACGCATTGAACCGATTTAGCTGAAATTCAAAATATAGATACTTAAATAATTCTGTCAACAAAGAACATACCTATAGTCGTATTGCTCATTATACGGACTAAAAATATATGAAAAATGACATTTGTTCCTTCAATTTTAGTCCGATTTTAGTCCGTATAATGAGCAATACGACTTTATGTAACATGTCTGTTTATTATTGTTTTAGTTGAAAATCTAAACGTATCCATTTTCTATTACAAATATAAATCCACCCCTGCCAAGTTTCTATAAAAACGAGAAACACTTTGAAACTTTGTGCTCAAAGGAAAAACGTACCTACTTCAAAGTTTTCTTTACGTCTTGTGTTTAGTTTAATTTACTTTGTAGTTTTGTGAGAGTTTATTCAATTGGAATGGAGACTGTGATGATTGGATTAAATCTACCCAGCACTAGTTTTAGGAGCCCTGGCCGAGTGGGACAGAGCCGATAGCCGTGACTTTCAGGGGGGCAGTAGAAGACCCAGAGAAAATAAGGGGGCAATGAGATGGCGCAAATCAAAATCAAAATCAAATATCATTTATTCAGTAGGACCGTTATGACCACTTTGAAACGTCTTAAGAGCTAGGTGATTCTACTCCTGTTCTTTCGCGACCAACACCGTGAAGAATCAGAGCAACAAACACGGTATGGGGCCCAGCTTTCTTTTCGGTGATCCATCCGCTTAAAATCTAAATAGTCAAGCTCAAGTGTGGAGCCAGTCGAACAATGTGAGCAAGATATGGGGAGGGCGGGCTCTTGAAAAAATTATATTCTCAAAGTGGGCGGTGGGCAAAATAAGGTTGAGAAACTATGGACTAAAGGTTTTTTTTTTTTTTATTCTAGATAGACCTTTGTTTAGCCACAAAAAAAAAAAAAGGTTAAAGGTTATTGCTGACCAGTAATAGCTGACAGGTAATAGCTGACCAGTCGCCGCCGCACCCGAACCTCACCACCACATCGCCTCGGTATTCTTTGTATGGAATTCTATGGACCAACGCTCACTATATCAACTTCGTAATGTTACCGGATCGCCGGATCGCAAGGCAAAAGTGAAGGAACAAGTAAACGCCGAAAAGGCGATGCTGTGTTACTTGTCAGCTACAACCTTTAAAAGCCGGGACTGTCAATTTTACGTGTCTTCCGAAGCACGAAACGAACTTCTTTAGTTGTTACCCACTAACAATCCGTACCCATATTATTGGATGTTTGGATATGTTTGTTCCTTTATAACTTAACAACCACTGAACCGATTTGGCTGAAATTTGAAACTTATTATATTTTGCGAACAAAGTGAGTATGCTATGTTTGTCCGCAGACTAGAAATCGGCAGCAGCCAGCCTTTTCTTTGAGCACCGTAAGCAAAATAAATAGCCACATGCTGCATTTGCCTTAAAAAAAATCGGCTCGCTTCGCTCGCGTTCTATTTAACTTTAGCTTCATGCGTATTTTGCGAGCAAAGTGAGCTACCGCAAAATAGGAATCGACCAGCAGCCAGCCTTTTCTTTAAGCACCATAAGCAAAATAAAGAAGCACGCATTGCATTTGTCTTGAAAAAATTTGGCTCGCTTCGCTCGCATTTTAGCTTCATGAGTATTTTGCGAACAAATTGAGTTATGTCTGATCGCAGAATAGAAACTGACAAGCAGCCACAGCCAGCCTTTCTTTGAGAACCGATAGCAAAATAAAGAGTAAATGTTGCATTTGTTTCGCTTCGCGGATTAGAGAGCTCGCTTCAGTCACTTGATTTGAAGCTCACTCGCTTTGCTCGCATATTAGCTTCATGAGTATTTTGCGACCAAAATGAGCTACGTTGCATTTGTCTTAAAAAAAATCGGCTCGCTTCGCTCGCATATTCATGAGTAGATATTTTGCGAGAGTGCAAAGTTATGTGACCCCCTTCTGATTTGCCTGACGAAATACAACACTAAATAACTTGAAAGATACATCCCCACCCCTCCTCCTATAAAATAGTAGATACACTCGTGATACGGGTTGGTGGTCCGCGGCAAGAAAAAAGTTTAGCAAATGGTCCCCCATCACTAAAAGGTTAAGAACCACTGATTTAGAATGACTGTTTTTTTGCAATGTAAGAATTTGTGTAAGTCTCTTTATTTTTATATTTGACTACTATAATACATTTATTTACAGAAACTAATCTATTATAGGTACATCTACGTATTAAAAATTACATTAAAATCAGCTACTATAAATTTTAATAATAACAATAATTGAACATTCGAACGGTCATCATCTTGTTTTATCTTTGCTGTCTTGCCAGTGACTACCCCAAGTATATACTTCCCTTTGTTGTCAAAAGGACAAGTGGACAATGGCCAAGTTCCGATTAAGTCCGTGTGCCCTAGACTGATTAACTCTGTCCCTTTGTACAAAGGAATGATTAGACCTTAATGTATTTTAATTAATGTACTTTTGGCGAAATATATTAACATGCATACGCTTATAGCGTTTCTAATGTGACATGACGTCACAGAAACTTATGTCTCACTAATATTATAAATACGAGATGTTTGGATGGATGGATGTATGTTTGTTCCTCTGTAACGCGACAAGCACTGAACCGAATTGCCTACAATTTAAAATATAGGTAGATAATGACCGGGAATATAAAAAAAATGAAAGAAGATCATTCATTTTGGGCCCAAAAGCCAAAGTGCCGGCCAAGAAAAAAAAGGTATGTCCACGTTTGGGAAGTCAACCCAAGTATTTTTCATCACGGCACCAAGTCTCTAAAACCATTAGTACAGTTGATTTTTCTTCGTAAAAAATGTATTTGAAAAAAAACTGATGATGGAAAATCGTAAGTGATAAAACCTATCGTCTGTTTCAAGAAAACGCTTGAAAACACTTGAAAACGTTTTCTCGGGCGCGATTTATCCTAATTAAATAAATGTCGCACGAAGGACGCAAAGTTAAAAAGATGTTTAAGTTACGCTACGATGTCGTAGCACTCGTAGCGTACTCGTAGCACGTCTACGAAAGTAACAATTATGGCAGGTTGCAATGCTAGCCTATCAACGCTATTAGAAAATATGCTGATGTTTTCCCACACCGTTTAGAGGTCGTGTTATTGCGCAAATTATATCGAAACGAAAAATCCATTGATGCGCGATGTCGAACCCACGACCTTCGGATTGAAATTCCAGGAACTGGACCGCGGCCACGGCTCTTTTTACCCGACTGCGCAAAGCAAAGGAAGGGTAATGTGTTTATCAGTCTATGTTTGTATGTGGGTATGTATGGATGTTTCTATGTGGCACTATATAGGCCAAACGCGTGGACCGATTTTGATGATTCTTACGTCAATCGATTTGTCTCAACCTTGGGAGTGTCACTAAAGACATGTCAGTAATCAAAATTCACCAGTGCCACAACCAGACGCCATTATTGTCAAAATAAAAAAATCAAAATCGTCACAAAATGTCAAGTGGGGTATCGTTGAATAGGTATTTCAAAATCAACTTAAGGTTCCTTTTACTATTTTTCATTTTAAGTAATAGTTTAGGATAAATAACGGTTTAAAGTTGATTAATAATAATTCTCGCTATGGATGTTTCTATGTGGCACTCTAGAGGCCAAACGCGTGGACCGATTTTGATGATTCTAACGTCAATCGATTCGTCTTAACCTTGCGAGTGTCACTAAAGACATAAAAGTAATCAAAATTCACCAGTATTACAACTAGACGCTATATTGTCAAAATTTAAAAACTCAAAATTGACCAACTATGTCAAATGGGGTATTGTTGAATAGGTATTTTAAAATCAACTTTAGGTTTCTTATACTATTTTTCATTTTAAACATTAGTTTAGGAAATATAACGGTTTAAAGTTAATTAATAAATCATTCTCGCTAATTTACCTACCAAACTATAAGAAAAAATAAATGAATCATAATAATCATTATAACATCATATATAATAACATAATCATAACTAAAAAGTGTAAAATAAAAAATTATTTAAAAAACAAAAAACCCGACTGCGTAAAAAAAGGAGAAAACAAGCCTGCAAAGAATGACTCACAGTCGGGACCCATCATAACATTGGGAAGATTATGGTAAAATGAATGGGTACCGACTGTGAGTCATTCTTTGCAGGCTTGTTTTCTCCTTTTTTTACGCAGTCGGGTTTTTTGTTTTTTAAATAATTTTTTATTAGCAAATGTTATTGTGATTCACATGCCTCTTTCGAATCAGACTGGATTTTAAACATTGAATTATTTTGGAAAAAAAGATTTCACTGCATTTCATACCTTCGACACTCCCTTATCCAATTCCGCTAAAAGCAGGTGCGTACCAGACAATACAATTAACGTGGCTCGTAAAACATAACCTGGTCCAAATACAGATGCCGAAAATACCGAGTATTTTAAGAAAAAAGGTTCTTATATAATTGGACGAAAAGTCCATACAATCGTGAACAATTTTTTTTTAAGTAGGTAGGTATATCAAAATCGAGTTGCCTTATTTCAATTTGTATTTTGTAGTTGTACAACTGTCGACTCCTGCAACTGATTAATTTTGTCCAAATTATCTTTTTTTCAAAACTAAAAATCCATGAATGTACCGGGCATTTGAAATAACTTATTTCGAGTCAAAAAGACTACACAACCGTATTGAAGTAAGTACATAAGTTGTTAGTGTAAGTATAATCAATTTATTTTTTCACCTGATGAATTATTTCATAAATCATAAAACACCCTCAATTTTACAGAAATATTTACATAGACTCACCTGTTTGGTGAAGAAATCTAAATATTTTAATAATAACCAACAATTTATAGTCTGTGGGCTTTGGGTAGGTATTTTTAAACAATAATAATGGTGCTCTACTTTATGTGAAGCAATCTTTGAAATATAATAACGAAAATAGGCTCACTACTGTAACCCAAAGGAATGTGTATGTAAGTATGTATGTTCGTATGAGCTAGTGACTCTAATGGAGTATTTAGGCCGCTTTAAGGCCTCCGTCATGGCTTAACAACATAAAACACGGAAACGGAAAGGGTTCAGATGTTAATACCACTTGCGGTCACCCATCCAAATTGTGACCGGTCTGAACGTCGCTTAACTTGCACTATCCTATTCTGCTAACACGGCCCTATTATGTTACCATCAACACCATCTATTCATTAGACGTCTACTTACAGGCCTTTTAAATCCAGTCTATTATATTCCTTGAATAGAACATTACCTTGATATTTTGTACACGTGTCTTTTCAAAAGCACAGCTTGTGAGCCTTTGGAACTTTTAAAGTCATTTTCATTGATGTATTTTATAAAAGCAATTCAATTAGGGTCAAGCTACAGATGTTAATGCAACAGCATAACGTGTTTATACTCGTACTGATTAATTTACTAGTATAGTACTTTTTATAAAAGGACACTGAAGGTATTTAGATTAAAAAAATAAATAATAAATCTATAAATATCTATACCTAGATATAAAGCTAAAGAGTTTGTTTGTTTGCTTGAACGCGCTAATCTCAGGATCTACCAGTCGGATTTGAAAAAATATTTCTGCATTAGATTGCTAACCTCTTGAGGAAGGCTACTTTTTATCATCATCACCATAAACCATCACTACGGGGGCAACAAGCGAGGGCGCTACTAGTAATAAATAATGCTGGACATTTCACCCAGCATCATCTAGGTCCAAAGAGCTTGTGTTATGGGAACTACATGACTGACATACTACTTTTATACTTTTGTTTGGGAATACCATACATAATGAATACATAGAAAAACACCCAGACCAGAGACAAATATTTGCAGACTACTAACTTTTGCCTCGAGGCGGGAATCGCATCCGCAACCCTCTGTGTTCAACTGTTCAGCTATATCGGAAGTTGGTCAATATAATGACATTTTTTTTTACTATCAATATTTATTATTATTATTTATCTAGCAATATTTATTATTATTTATTTATTATTATTATTATCAACGTTTACCACAGTATTATATTAGTATATTGCCACAGTATTGCTTCTTTTCAATATTCTTTTCAAAAATACGTGCTGGTGCATACTTTATACAGAGTGTAACCCGGCAATACGCAGTTGAATAGTATCTCCACAATAGCCGACATAGAACACACTATAGTTACTGCGTCTTTGTGTCGGGCTACCGGATACTTGGAGTGATTTGACACATCCCTTGATGTATTGTAGGTAGCCGGTAAATTTAATCAGAACTAAAAAAAAAAAATGAATACACAATAATTAACGAAAAGAAGTAGCTAAATTAATAATTAAAAAAAAACGACTTCAATGCAATACAGGGTGTGGCAAATTTTTGGGGCACTTAAGGGTATCTAGGTACCTTTTCTTTTGTAGTTAGAAAGTATTTTTCTTAGGAAACTAATGGTTTATTTTAAAGAAAAACAATTGCATTTTTAGATTTTTGGAAAAAAGTAGGTACAGTTAGCCCAAAAAATTACATTTGTCAAAAAAACAAGTTGGTCTTATAGTTTGACCGAAACCGCTGTACCGCGCCTGAGGTATGCGCGCGGCGAGACGGGGGGGACATATCGGCCGCTCCGATCCATCAGTAGTATTATACACCGTTAATTCTGGGTCAGTTTAAAGCCAGCACCCACTGCTTGTATTGCTTAATCGTATTCGTGTCGTTGGTTTAGTTTTTGAATTTGATAAGTATTTCATACGAAACTAAATAGTTGAAAAGATTAACAAAAGTGAGTAAAACACTTGTTATGGTGTCGTAGGCGCGCAGAGCTAATGACCTAGGTATGTATGTATGACTACGACGTAGCATAGACTCTATGCCGTAGCAACAGCTGAGCACAGAGCACGTATCTCCGTGATTTATCCTGCCTATGTTTCGTGATAATATTAATTGCAAAAAAATAGATCTCATATTTATTATTATTTTTGAGTAAGGTTATCGATATAGATTACATAGGCGCCGGCTTTAAACTGACCAAAAATAAACGGTGTATAATTATCTATTCTATGCCATTAGTCTGCTGTCAACGCTCACTTTTCCTCACTTTTCCTCGGCCTCCACCTCGCCGCACTTCATAAGGAGCGATACAGCGGTTTCGGCCAAACTATAATCGACTCTATTCCTCACCAGGAACACTTTTCCCAAAGTAACTAGTGATTGTGATTATTGCCTAAAAGATTGGCTAGAGATATTTATCGCCTTCGTTAATAGCATACGACTTCTTGCTCCAAAACGTGCGATAAACTCTCTCCATGTAAATGGCGCACAAGCCTGCCCCCCTAGCCATATTACACTATCTATCGTCGCTGTAGAATAGAACACTTCAAAAAGGTGATGGATGAGTCACGTGGTCAGAACGTCAATTCCTATACATTTTGAAGTGTTCTATTCTACAGCGACGATAGATCGTGTAATATGGCTAGGGCCCCTGTTTCTTTCGTCCCTGAAGAAAATTTATAGGGACTTAATTTTGTTTACTTTGTTCACCTAAATTCAATTGAGTCTGGGACCTTGACCACAAAGGGAATATTACAAAACGTGCGAATTAATTGGCCTCTGTACAGCGCTAATAAGATAATGAGATTTAAGATTAGACAATTTAGCCTTTGGCTTCGTAATTCTAAAGGCGATTTAGATTGGGAGTGGTAGTATGTTTGTATTCACAAAAAAATCACAGATTTCATGCCTCACGCGACTATCGAGTACATTGTAAATGAATCTACGGAATTGGAAAAAATATGTCGTTGTGACTTTTTGACTTTTTTCAAAAAAGTTAGCCTACAGGGCAAACCCTGAACCCGTCTTTGTTTTAGGCTCAAATTATAGCTGACTACATTGCCCAGAGCAAGATTTCTCAAATTTTTGATATCGTTCTTCGTTTCCAAAATATCGAGCGCCAAAATCAAAAATTCGGAAAAAAAAAATTTTTTTTACTATTTCGGGCATAACTTTTTTCGTTTATGACTTCCTCAAATAATTATTTTTGCACTAAAATGCACAAAAGACGCGTTTTTGAGCTGTTTTTGACTATCATATCTTCACAACTCTCCGAGATATAGGTAAGGGGATCGCACTTTTTCGTGAAAGCGGAGCCTAAGTTACTTCAATTACATTGATACATCCAACTACAACAAGCTGACCATTAAATCACCCCATACCTACATAACTACATAACGGGTCGGTAGATACACATAACAGCCATCTAATAGGCATTTGGGTTACCTCATTCTGGGTCAATAGGTACCTACTCGTATATAACATATAGGTCGAAAGTGACTTGCGGGGCTAAAAAGATCGTTAAAGCAGAATCATAATCTGAATTGTACTATATCCTGTCTCTTTTCATAGAGATAAGAGTGGCAAGAACAAAAACGTAATACGAATTAATGATCATTCTGCTATAACGGCCTTTTTAGCCTCACTGAGGATGATTTGAAGGGCAACTTCAAAAAACATTACACATGTTTAAAAACGCCCGACATATTATCCCTTCATAAACTAGAAAAGAGCTGATGATCTTCAAACGGCTGAACCAATTTTGATAAAACACGTCTAAGAACCATCGTTATAAAATCAGCTTTCCAATAAATAACTGCATTCAAATCGGATCACCCGTTTATGAGTCGGATGCCATATTGACGGAGTCGCCGTTAACAATATCAGCTACGCAGACGACATGGTCCTGCTGAGCGCCTCTATCTGTGGTTTAACCAAAATGATTGGTATCTGTGAGAAGTATGCTCATCAACACGGCCTAAGATACAATGTGAAGAAGAGTGAATGCATGGTCTTCCCGGCCGGGGGTCGCCAATGTCCAGGCACAATACCGACCATCAAACTGTACGGTACACCGCTTCAGCGTGTTCAACTGTTTAAGTACCTTGGGCATTGGATTACCCCTGACCTGAGGGATAATGCAGACATTGAACGGGAACGGAGGGCGCTGTCTGTAAGAGCGAACATGATTGTCCGCAGGTTTGCTCGTTGCTTAACGGACGTAAAAGTCTGCCTTTTCAGAGCCTACTGTACGAACTTCTACACGAGTAGCCTGTGGATAAACTATACTCAAAAACAGTACAGCGCCCTACGCGTTCAATATAATAACGCATTCAGGATGCTGGTGGGGCTGCCTCGGTTCTGCAGCGCATCGGGGATGTTCGCCGAGGCGCGAGTGGACTGTTTCTACAGTACCATGCGCAAGCGGTGCACATCCCTGGGGCGGCGGATCCGGGCCAGCTCCAACGGCAGCTGACACAGCTGACACAGCTGACGACAGCTGAATGTGTTTGCAAGCAGGTTCGATTGCGAGTACCTGAACCACTGTAGTATGGTACATGCGCATTATATAACTAATATAGATAAATATAATTGTAGGTTTAAGTAATTGCAGCATGAGGGTGACAAATCTACATCGAGCTATGCTGCGCTGTACTGCGCTGTGCTATGGTTGGTCAACTCGCTCGTCTAATATTTCAATGACGTTACAAACAAACCATGCTGTGCTGCGCTGTGTGAGGCTACGCTCTCTGTTTACGACGTTTTGTTTGACGAGCGAGTTGACCAACCATAGCACAGCGCAGTATAGCGCAGCATAGCTCGATGTTGATTTGTCACCCTGACATTCTAAATTAAAATTCTTATTCTAAATTATGTACTATGGATTGTGTTATCTGAAATAAAATAAATTTATTATATTATGAGGTATGGTGCTACAGGCACACACAGACACATACGATCAAACTTAAACACCCCGCTTTTTGCGTCGGGGATTAAAAGGCAAATAAAATATTTTTTCTGCTCGTATTATTTAAAGAGAGAGAGAGAGCGATTTTCGTCAGTAATCTATAGAAATCAAATCAGTAGGTAGGTATAGATTTACGGTTTTGCATAAAAACTTAGTGCGCCGACCAGGCTCGCTAGAGCGCACTTTGTTTTTGGAAACAACGCGCTCTAGAGCAGTGTTCCGCAAAGGGTTTCCGCACACTGGTGTACCGTGGTCATTAGTTGGTGTGCCTCAGAAAAATATGGTTACCTATCTCAGTTAGGTTACTCCTAATTTGGACCGCAAATGCTCAACTAAACAAGTTCAATGTTTCGCATGAAAAAAAATATTTTTCATTTATGTTGTACCTTCAAAATTTTCCGATTTCCTAGATGTACCTTGAACACAAAAAGATTGTGGAACAGAACACTGCTCTAGAGAACGGGACAGACTGCAGAAACCCATAGTGTTATGCATAAGACAGATAGTATTTTATTTTTGTACTGAAACTAGGTCTTAGAATTTAACTACGAGAATAATAAAACAATGTTTATCCTATTCTTTCCAAGGCATGCCCGTAAACTTCATTAACAAGATTTATAATATTTAGGTTAGTCTATTGTTGTGCATGGACTATAATTTTGGAGCTAGTAGGCAAAGTTTATAAATAATTCTGTTTATTTTCCAATATATTTCTGAATCCCGAAGAAAATCATCGAATCGGATGCGTTTTCGGAAGTCTGAATCGCACAGGAAGTTTTCATTCAAGAAAATATCGTTCAAATCTAAACAGAATATGAACGTAAGTATATATAGGTTGTATATTGCTTAGGGTGGGAACCATCCCGTATACAAATATCCATATCTTGCCTTTCTGACTGCTCTAGCTAGCCATTTTTTCAATGGAAAAATACTACTTATGCCGTAGTATTATTATCTATTATATGCTTATGTTTATATAATAATGATAAGGAGCTAAAACCCAATATTTATTGAATAGTTTTAGGATAGTAGGTAGAGACCTAGTATTTCTTCAAAATGCGAGAATGTGCATATTGGGAAAAGAGAATGTCTACCTGGTATTGGGGATATTTTTTTTATTTCTATTACTTCATAAACATCTAATATTATTTATCTATAGCTACCTATACTTACCAATATCAGTGTTAATACTCGTAGAGCGAAAGAGTTTGTTTGTTTGAACGCGCTAATCTCTAGAACTAGTCGGAACCGAAAAACTATTTCTGCATTTGATAGCCTTCTTGAGGAAGATTATAGGCAACTTTTCATCATCATCATCATCATCACCATCCTACCTACTAATATTATAAAGGCGAAAGTTCGTGTGTGTGTGTGTGTGTGAATGTTTGTTATCTCCAAAACTACTAAACCGATTTTGATGAAATTTGGAATGTAGATAGTTTAGGTTCTAGAATAATACATAGTCTACTTTTCTATCCCGGAAAAATGTATGGTTCCCGTGGTATAAAAAAAGTAGTCCACGCGGGCGAAGCCGCGGCCGTTCGCTAGTATACCATAACAACGCGGGTAACGCCGAGGGCGCAGCTAGTCTAAGTATATCATGCATTGCTTTCATTCTTTATTCTATGCGCAATCGGTATTCAGGGCGGCCGTAGGCATTACCATTTCTTCGATTCTTGTTCGATTTTATATAAAATTCATGAGTTCTGGATGTGTCTCAGGGGTATTCAGATTTCCTAGCACCACCCATTTACAGAAGATATAACATAAGTAAATGTTGTAATTTTTAAAAATATTCTTTTAAACTCCATTTTACTAAGTTGCAAGCCCATCATAAAAGAATATCTGCAGTGAGATTCAGAGCTTCTCTGAATGTACTTATTCCGAATTCGAAAAGTTTCTTCGCTTAACAAGTGGCTAAAATAAAAATTAAAAAAACCGACTTCAATATGATAATGCTGAGCAATTTTCTGCACTCTCGAGGTGCATTCCTGTTTCTAACTCCGAAGATCCTCGACAGATTCTCACCATATTTTTATGGTACCAATCGGAAAGTTTCCAAATCAGTCCAGGCGTCTTCGAATAATCGGTGAACAAAAAAAAGATTCCGATGAATTGAAAACCTCCTCCTTTTTTTGAAGTCGGTTTGTAAACGTCAACTTTCCGAAGAAACTCATCGACTCGGATTCATTTTCGGATGTCTAAGGGAGTGTACCTACACATTGCCGTTTTTGCAGCGCGTTTGTATCGATACAAACGCGATTCGAACGGTTCGCTTTTGTATGGAAAAAAACGCGTTGCGAACGCGCGTTTGTATCGATACAAACGCGCAGCTCAAAAACGCGCTGCAGAAAAAGCAATGTGTACACTCCCTAAATCACACTGCTGGTATTCTCACGATTTTTTTCATTGAAAGCTCGATAAAAAGCTACACAACCGTGATTCGAACTTACAACGACCTCTGGCTCAAAAGTCGAGGCACAACCCCCACTCGGCCACCCAACACGGCTTTCACATTTTGAACTGTTTTGATAGACTGCCCGGTACTTACCAGCAGTGCGATTCAAGCTTCCGAAAGTGCATCCGATTCGATGATTTTCTTCGGAAAGTTAACGTATTTATAGCGAAGAAACATCACTTTCCGAATTCGGAATACATTCTGAGAAGGTCTAAATTGCAGGTTTAAAACCGCTTAAAAGAAAAAGCAAGTAGATGCTTAAAAGAGCATTGCACTCAACTACACCTAGGTACTTAAAAGCTATCCCTCCCATAAAACTTTATGTTTCAAGAATTTTAGTAGGTACTAGCTCTACAAAGTTCATGTAAACGCAGGTACTTATTCCTTACCTGCGTAAAAGTTCTGTTGAAGATTTACTCGTAAGAGCACATTTTAAACTTTCGCGATTTGTAGACATAATTTAAACGAACTAACGGGACTTTATCGCGTTATTACCTTTGTTTATTATTTCCCGACGTTTCGAGTGCGTTACAGCTCTCGTGGTCACGGGTAGACTGATGTACTGGAGTCACCGTCGCTAATTGAGGGTAGGATCCGCGACTACCCTCAATTCACCATCAGAATCAGGAATGGACAGTCGACGACACACAACACTGACAGTATCTTGGTGCGGTAATACCGGATCGCGTATACGTTTCGCGCAACAACTAATCACGGGATTCCACGAGGCCGAGAGACGAAACCCATCCTCACGATTGAAATTTCGATGTTTCTTGATTTCAATCGCCTCACGGACCATCCGCTTGTAGTAGTGGCGTTCACTGGAGAGCACTTTAGGGTCGTGAAGCTCAATCCAGTGATTCGGTCCTGAATCCAGTAAATGTTCCGCTACCGCTGACTTGTGCATCTGCCGATTTTTTAACGCCGCAATATGCTCTCTGACTCGTTCAGCTATTGTTCGCTTGGTTTGTCCAATATATGAACGGCCACAACTGCAGTCAATTTTATAGACACCAGGATATAGGATCCTACCCTCAATTAGCGACGGTGACTCCAGTACATCAGTCTACCCGTGACCACGAGAGCTGTAACGCACTCGAAACGTCGGGAAATAATAAACAAAGGTAATAACGCGATAAAGTCCCGTTAGTTCGTTTAAATTACTCGTAAGAGTATTCGGTGTTTTATATTTTTTTAGTGGAAGGCTCGCCTGAAACAGAAGGTTGAGGGTTCGATTCCCGACACGAGGCAAATGTTTGTATGATCTGCAAATGTTTGTACTTATATAAGTAAGTACTTATATAAATGTTTGGATATAAATAAACTGTAAGATGGATAAACAATTCCGCATAAAAATTATTCAAATATGAGGCAGCTTTTATATGTAGTAGGTAGATACCAACAAAAGTTCAATTTTAATAAATAAGTACTTAGGTACTTAATCCATTTTATTCGGTAAGTGTAAGTACCTAATAATACCTACTTACAAATAAGTTCTATCACTATAACATTCGAATTGATTCAAAAATAAAGCTACGCGCAATGAGAAAAATAAAAACACGGGTCTACGAGTGTCTACGCTCTACGCAGTCTACGTTCGGTCACGTAGAGCCGTAGTTTCACGAAAGTCACCTCTAAGCTTAGAACATAGGTATAAGTATACCCACACTATATTTGAACCGACTTCAAAAAAGGAGGTTTTGAAATCAGCTGTACCAGTCTCTGCACATATTTATGTGCATGGTCCTGGCGACCTACCTACATAGATAATTCCTGATGGATTTCTTGGATGGCCTACAGTTTTGTCTATTGTTTTAGTACCTAATATTTTTGTTTATGAATTTGGTTTTTGTTTCAGAAAATGAGACTCACCATAAACGCCGATGCACCATCCGATCCAATTCCAGACACAGTTAACATTATCACATCCATATCTTGGCATCACCGATAACACTAACACTCCACTAAATCACTCAAAATCAAACCATATTTTCGCGCAGTTATGATCCATTTTCACCTATTTCATTTCCATTTAGGTTTATAATATTGTAACTTTTTAATTTTTTTAAGTATGGCCAAAGTGGTACTTCGGTGTTACACGCTTGCGCGGCCACGCGAGACTGAACGGATTTGGTCCATAGAGTCTTTATTCCCTTACCTGTTACGTATTTCGGCGCGTGCGTGAAGGAATAAACGAATACATTCATTTAACAAGTTTGAATAATTGTTATTATGACCCTTGGGCTGCAGCAGCCTACGTGGTAGAGAATTTCACGAGATATACCTACCAAGGTAGGTACCTTTAGTTGTAAGATAATTTTCTCAATCCCGCGGCTAAGTCAGCTTAGTAGTAGCTTCAGCGTATTGACCATGTCTTAGCCGATTAAGCTATAAGAGGATAAGTGCTAGCCCAGCACCTATAGGTAGGTACTATCATCTATTCGCAGCACTACTGGACAAGTAATATTTAGTCGCTGGGCGACCAAGCTTTGCTCGGGTGAAAATAGAGAAAACGAATTTTCCCAGAAATAAGACATTTCTATACCTACCTACTTAATACAAAAAACAAAAAACTATTAAGTAGGTACTTACAAAAGATTTTTTAGGTAGGTAAGTAGGTTGGTACCCATACAAAACATGCTGGGGTTCGAACCCGCTGGCCCCCTTCGGCATAGTAGCCCAACGCTCGTGGGGCGGCGCGCTGCGAGCGGGGCACGAATTTACGAACCAAATGGCACGGACAAATCTTTTTGAGCGAAAAAACGGAGAAAACGAATTTTCTGTTTTGTTTACATTTCTGTCTGTAGTACGGGTGAGTACCTATTACTAACATCTGTAGTACCTATGTGAACACTGAATTAAAATAACTAACGCCATCTATGGGGTGGAGTGAGATATAAATTAAAATAGACACTGGGAGATGGCTTTACTAGAAGACTGAAGACTGAATATCTTCGAGCCTTTAGTGCTTTTCACTCGCTCGTGGCGTAGCTTGCTTGGACGATCAACTCTGGGGATGGGTGACCGCAAGTGGTATTACGAGTTGAGCGCTTCCGTGACACGTTAAATGTCGGTCCCGGCTTTTAAGTCGAGGCCTTTAGGTGGCCTAAAAACTCCGTCACCAGAGTTGGCCACTTGCTCATACGAACTTACTCAGTAGGCACTTTTCACTCGAAAACGATGGCGTGAAAATTATAAATTAGAAGTGGGGACAAGCAGGAAAAATCCTTCCCGTTCGCTCTCTCCATTTCTTGAAGACTAATACAGGCTCTGTGAACCTCGCGTTAGAATTTTTTTCTTCCATTATTTTTCACCCCTTCACACCTCCAACCCCGTGAAGTAAGGGAGTGTCCACATTGCGTTTTCTGCAGCGCGTTTTTGAGCTGCGCGTTTGCATCGATACAAACGCGCGTTCGCAACGCGTATTTTTCCATACAAAAGCGAACCGGGAGGGGTTGCGTGGGGGGCTGCGCGTTCGAATCGCGTTTGTATCGATACAAACGCGCTGCAAAAAACGCAATGTGGACACTCCCTAAGGAGTTTATCAGATGAAAGTGTTCGGACAATGTGACATTTTCGAACTAACGGGTAAAACAAGCGAGCGTTTTTTCGTTTCTGGGTGAAACCGCCGCCGGACACAGCTGGTTATCCCAACATAACTCCATTCACTGCCCTGACTCGGCTCACGAAGTAGTTCAATTCAATGTTACTGAACTAAAGAAATGACGAAACCCGGAAAAAACCTTAGTTTAGTCCTACCTAGTCCATTTGGCGGCATTAACACAAGGCTACACGTTATGTGCCAATCTCTTGACTAGTATTTAATTTACCTACCTATCTAGTAGAAGTCGCGTCATGTAAAAAGAACGCTGGAAGTGGACGGGGTGTTTTGTCTCGTTTGCGCATTTATACGTATTCGCAAACATAAAGACAAAACACACCCCTCCTTTTTCTTCCAGCGTTCTTTTCCATGATGCGAACTGCACCTCAAGTTGCTAAGGCAGCTGTAGGACTTGCTACCTTATACTGCTCTGTTTGATTGAATAAAACAACAAAATAAAGCTTATAATTTATTGGCCTAGCCCTGTTTCTGCGCTATCTCACGTGCCTTCGCTTTCTCCAGCTTGGCGATGCGAGCATTGGACTTGTTACCGAGGACGCCGCCGCCCCAGTGTCTTCTGAGCTCTTCGTAACGCTCGTTGAAGTTTGTCTTGATAGCTTCGACCACCTTGGTAAACGCAGCGCGGTCACCTTGTTCAACCTGGGAAGAATTTTAGGATTGTAGTTGGTGTTTTGTGTGGAATTGATGGTATGGTAAGCGGGTGTGCTCAGATACATCTGTATTGGTGGTAGATGGGTTTTCACCATGGCGTTCTGATAGCAAATAAATCATCATTTCATAACTTAAAAAAAAATCCTTGATAAGATTCGGCGACGATTGGTTAATAGATTTGGAAGATGCTTTCACAGGAAAAGTAATAAATCTTGAGTCAAGCATTCATTTTTTGAAAGGCCTCTAAAGAAAGTGAGTAATAAAACCGTAAATTGTGCTGCTGACACCCAAATACTGAAAAGCTACTTAGTTTAAGTGGTGCTTATCATTGACATTGTCATTTTTGTATACGATTCTGAAGAGTACATCTCAAATTTTTAAGTAGCATTTAAGTATTAGGGCGTAAATATCTGTTTGCGTGCATAAGCTTAGAACCTATGATTAGCTTCTCAGCTTACACTCACAACAATGTGCATAGGATACATTATAGCGAAACGGATTTCTAGAATTCAAATAATACACAAGTAACTTACATGTGTGAGCGTCAAGCACGTGCAAGTCTTGCGGTGGACCAGGGCTCCGAGACGGGACTTCCCCTTGACGATACAGTAGGGAACACCCATCTTACGGCAAAGCGCGGGCAGGAAGAGAACCAGCTAAAATTTACATACAAATCATTACAGTTTCATCAACAAATATTTATTATTTTTCCAATACATGGAATTGGGGACAGGCGGGAATTTTTATTCCTGTTTGTCTCCTCTTGGGGTCAAGACGGAATAACCCGAATTAATTTGAAACAAAGATCAATAAATTAGTTTCGTCAACCTATGTATTTATCCAATATCCAATACATGGAATTTTGTGATCAATATTTTCAGGAGTTAGCGATAGGCTCAGAGTCAATTAGCTTCATGCAGCTAATGAATTAATCATGATGATATCATGTATTCAAAAGCCTCAGGTGAAGAAATTCTTACATCACTGCCACATCACTTTTATAATTTTTCTCGTAAATTTTGCAATTGACATTTGCCTGCCAAGGTTAGCGAACTTATGGTGAATGCACACTTAGCCGCACCGCAGTAATCGCTTTTGTTAATGGCCTCGCACACCTATCCGCGCCGCAGTCACCGCAGTCTCCGCAGTCCCCACATTCGATTTCTTCGGCCGCGATGCGAATGACGTCAGAAATAATTTTTCAAATCTGACTCGTAGTTAGCGCGTTCAAACAAACAAACAAACTCTTCTGCTTTATATATTGGTATAGATAGATACAAACCTCAATGGGGTCAACATCATGAGCGATGACGACCAGCTGAGCCTTCTTTTTCTCAACCAGTTTGGTGACCGTGTTGGTTCCGGAGCGGATGGTCAGCGGCCTCTTCGCTGGGGGCTCGTCTTTCTTCGCGACCTGATAGAAATGCTTGTTAGAACTGATAGAAGCTAGTAGTATAGGGGATGTTGGGAGGTTTACATCAGAGATCTTGGTGGAAAGTGTCCGCATGGCATTCAGAAATAAGTGTTATGCATCATGAACATTGATTTGGGTATTTGTCTTTGTTTAGTGGAGTTTAGGCATTTAAGTAGTCACTAACTAAATGTAGTCAAGTTATTACAAGTTGCTAAATTACACAATGGATCTAGGCATTTGTGAAGTTAGCTGTTTCTCTGCACAGTAGAATTTTTTTTATGAAAAAGCTACACTGAGCATGGAAACGGCTAACTTCACGAATCCATTGTGAGTACATACTGTACTTATCCGTTGAGGTGCTCCGCCCCCCGGACCGATTGCCTGCCTAGCCTAACCAACGCCCGCGCAACAACTGTTGCCAGCGGTTTAACTTTTTTTGCCAGTGATTTTATTCCTGGACTAAACCTGTATGTGGTATCATTGGAATCGGAATTTAACAAGCTTATTATGCGTGATTTTTTTTTCTATTTGTCTTGAGTGAGAAGTTTACACATTAGATAAAGAGCAAATTTATGTGAATCTACCTTTATAATAGACAAGTTTTTGTTACAATTTACATGACAATTACCCAAAAACATTATAGACAACTTCAATGAGGTTAAATTGGTCATACCTTAGCTTCAGCAGCCTTCTTTAGACGCTCTTTCCTGGCTGCTTCAGTTTCTGGCCTGTACTTCTCCAAGATCTTGAAAAGACCCTTAGCTGAAATAAAAGTTTACCAACGTTCAGTCCAAATTCAAAGAGTCTAGAAAGATTGTGATGGGAGAAAGTATTCAGAGTTAAAAAGCTCGTATATTGTTTTGATAATCATAGTGATTCATCGTTGCATTTGGTGATCATCATGTTAGAACCAACTAACTTAAAAAAAATGGTTTATTTTAGATTTTATTGAAATAAAGTGTGAAATGAAAGTAGTTGCCTTCAATAACTAGTATTTTTACTGTGTTTACTTATCGTGGCGTAACTTTCTTAGATGTTCTTGACTGATCTTTGTAGTTAAGCAGTGTTGTGTGTGGTCACAATTTGGAATGGATGGGTGACCGCAAGTCCGAGCTGAGCGCTTCGGCGCTTCCGAGGACACGTCGGTCCCGGCTTTTAAGTTGTTAAGCCATGACAGAGGCCTTTAGGCAGCCTAAAAACTGTCACCAGAGTTGGCCACTTGCTCATACAAACTTATTGTGTATTCTATTCTATATAATACTGTTCTTATGTTAAAAATGCTGTAATCAAATTACCTGTGGTCTTGTCAAGCGTCTGGGTGAACTGGTTGATTGGTGGTGGCACCTTCAACCTCCTCTGGAGCACTGCCTTCTGGCGCTGAATTCGGATGTACTTGGGCCATTTCACAAAGCGAGACAGGTCACGGACCGGCTGGATGTCCTGACCTAGTCAAGTTAATGATTACTAACATTGATGGAAACAATTTGTTAATTTGAGAGGAAACTTCAAAATGGTTTGCTTTGCCTTTAAAGTTTATAAAGGTTTTATGAGCCTCATGTTTCCAGCGCCCTGATTGTCTATCTTTGATAGCGACCAAACTCATCTCAAACTCCCAATTATGACAGTTCAATGACCACCAAGTAGCTCTGTCACTCTCATCTAAATGAAACTGAATGTGACAAAAGATATCTACGCGAATGTTTTGACAGTTTGAAACCAATTTGAGGTTTGAGACAAGTTAAACAATCAGTCTGCAGATGTAGTTGACCTTGTTCATAAATACATAAACCCACGCCTGTTTCCCATCATAGGGGTAGGCAGAGACCACAGATCTCCACTTGCTAAGATCCTGACACACATCTTTCGCTTCATTCACTCTCATCACATTCTTCATACAAGCTTGTCAGTTTAGGGTACTCTTGACTCAATACTTTATAATTTATACAAAATAAAGTGTCAACAAAATTTAGGTTATATTTTGATGCTAACATAGACTGTCGATGCTAGTACATAGCATAGTCATTTCCTCTAAATAGAATTATCATAACATCAGCAAAAGCAAACCTCTCAGTCTGGACCAAAATCAGTGTTAAAAAGCTCGTTATTTTGTAACCACATGGTACTTCGGTTGAAAGTTTTACATCATGTTTGGTCCGACTGTTATGTTTTTAAGTGGACATTGAAACCAATTATAATAAGATGCTAAATACAATTGAGTGAATTTCTAATACAGTTGTTCTATCTCACGAAGGCCGGTTGGTCTTATTTGTGTGTGTTCACATGCATGTTATTTCTGTGTGCGTGGGCTGATTCAGAGCGCTCCCGAGCTTACGCACACAGAAACAATGTGCATGTGAACACACACACACAATTAAGACCAACCGGCCTTCGTGAGATAGAACAACTGTACCCATCCAATGCTTGATTGTCTATTTACTTCAACAGGTTATTTTACAAAGGCAATAATTGGTTCCAATGTGCTAATTAATGGTAAAGAAACTCACCGATAGCAAAGTTCTTTTGCCTCTTCTCGAAGAGGGGGTTCACAATCTTTTTCACTTCAACTTTCTTCACGACCAATGGTGCGGCCGCTACTTTCTTTCCTACCTTCTTCTTAGGCTGAAAGAGAAGCCATATGCTAATTAGGGAGTCTCAAAAGATCTCTATGTTTTTACATATTGTCTGCAGCGATCTTGGTGATAATAGAGGAGTAATCACAATGGATCAGTAGGTACAAGTTCTCATCATGGCATGTTGGAGGTTAGGAGGTAAACACCAAAAAACAACGCGTAAATTACTAAGAATCCACAGGAAATTGAATTAACGGAACAAATCAAGTAATACATCAGTTAGAATTCACTCAAACTGGTAAATACAACAATATTTACGCCCAAAACACCAACGAACCACGGGACATGTTACCTTCGAAACAACACTATTGTCACACTATTTATAACAAAAATACATTGTTTATCTAAACGCACATGGTTTTTACCTTCTTCTGCACCATCTTGTATGGTTTTTAACTCAGTGATCTACAGGCCACGACAAGATACGCGACCCAAAAGGAACACCGAAGAAAACATTCGGCGAAAATGGCCGATGTGAAAAGAATTTGACATGACATGACTGACATGACAGCTGCGGGATGTCAAACTCAAATTCAAAACTCTTCTTGCACCATAGACAAAAAACAACAATGAATGAATGAATATTGACGTCAAACCGTTTTATCAAGCACGTAAGCTAGCGCCACCTGTGTGTGGACTTTTGAACTTATTTAGAAACATAATTCAGAGCACCAAATTGTAGATGACGCTACGCTACATCTTTGAAACCTATGACTTTTTGGCGGGAATTTGAGAAGTCATGTTTCGTTTTTGTTTTATTTTCCAAAACTTGTGTTTCTTCGAATGTTAAATAGGTTAAGTTAAGTTAAGTGTTCGTGAATGAGCATAAGTGTGGGAAAGTGAAACAAAATTGGATAGCATTGCTTTTCGAGTTCTCCCAAAAAGTCCGTATTGATGTTACAGTAAAGCCCCACATCTTTACTGAGGCACAAGGGGAGGGGTGGGATATTATATTTATGTATTGTATTAGGTATTTGGGTTGGATTTAGTATTAAGAAGCAGGATTTCGAGGGGGGCGGTGAGGGGGGGAGGTGAGGGGGGGTTCCCCCTCCCCCCTGGTACCACTCCCATTACAAGGTAACGCACCGTTCTGGAGATAATCAAATTATTGTTTTATAAACAAACTGGTAAAAATTGGTAAAAATTTAGTATTCAGTAATAGTATTTTGGTGGGGGGGAGGGTGGAGGGATCCCCCGCCCCCCTGGTACCACTCCCATTACAAGGTAATGCACCGTTCTTGAGAAAATAAAATTATTGTAACCTAACCTAACCTTTTTTTTTTCTAACCTAACCTACACGGGGCAACCGACACGGGGCACCCTGTAGGTTAGGTTAGGTTTGTATATAAAAAAGCGAGCGAAGCGAGCCCACCCACAAAATCTGGTTGCACAAACCCCCATAACATCTAAAAGAGAAACTAAATCCGATCTGACACGGGGCACCCTGTAGGTTAGGTTAGGTTTGTATATAAAAAAGCGAGCGAAGCGAGCCCACCCACAAAATCTGGTCGCACAAACCCCCATAACATCTAAAAGAGAAACTAAATCAGATCCGACACGGAGCACCCTGTAGGTTAGGTTAGGTTTGTATATAAAAAAGCGAGCGAAGCGAACACTTTCAAAAAAAAAAGGGTAGGTTATTTTACAATAATTTGATTTTCTCAAGAACGGTGCGTTACCTTGTAATGGGAGTAGTACCAGGGGGGCGGGGGATCCCTCCACCCTCCCCCCCACCAAAATACTATTACTGAATACTAAATTTTTACCAATTTTTACAAGTTTGTATGTAAAACAATAATTTTATTATCTCCAGAACGGTGCGTTACCTTGTAATGGGAGTGGTACCAGGGGGGAGGAGGAACCCCCCCTCCCCCCTCCCACCCCCCGCCCCCCCAAAATCCTGCTTCTTAATACTAAATTTTTACCAAGAAAAAAAATACCCGTATCACAGATAATATAATACTATACTAGTACCCGACTACCCGTATGAAATTGCTTTTTGGAGGGAATTTGAGAAGTCATGTTTTCATTTTTGTTTAATTTTCCAAAACTTGTTTTTCTTCGAATGTTCAGTGTAATAATAATGGTGGATTAATAACCGATAAGTGTTCGTGACCATGCATATTTAAGTAAGTAGTTAAGGGCAAATGAAACAAAATTGGATAGCATTGCATTTCGACTTTCGAGTTCTCCCAAAAAGTCCGTGTTGATGTTTCAGTAGGTAAAGCAAAAGCCCCACATTTTTACTGTATTTTTTATTATTTACCTACCTACCTAGTTAGATCTACGCTTTGCCACTTGTTTTACGCACGTTCGGTAATCGAACCCAAGTACTTCAAAAAACGAAGCCCTATCCCACTAGGCCAACTTTTGTCCAAAGGTCCGTAAAGTCCTTCCAGTAGGTACCTACCTACCTAATATAAAATCCGTACCTTTATTTTAAATGTGAAAGTGTGTTTATTTGTCCTGCTTTCACGTCAAAACAGAGCGACGGATTGACGTGATTTTTTGTGTGGAGATAGTTGGAGGGCTGGAGAGTAACATAGGCTACTGTTTATTCGGGTACCACGCGAGCGAAGCCGCGGGCAGCAGCTAGTTTGAAATAAATTCCATTTTGATAAGGCTTGAAAAGTTGAAACATCAATGTAACGCACAATCAACATAAATAACCGCAGTCATGTTGAAAATAATATTTCTCAAGGAAATAGAAAACATCGCTTTACGTTCTATTGCCCATAAACCATAAAAATATTTTATAGTATAGATAAGGCTGTGTTATTAAAAATGAATTTTTATACGTTCTCGTTATTCGTGTTCGGTAAGATCTTTAAATGTTTAATTCGCAATTTTGTTTCATCCTTCTTTTATGTTTTTAAACTAGGTACCACTAACCCAAAGCTTTGGGTTAGTGGTAGTGACATCCTACTATGCTAGTGCGGCTCAAGAACATAGAAAGAAACAAACGCTAAGTAGGATAAATTTAAAAGTTTTAAATGTCATGCTAGATTTTCCATCGGTTTTCCAGGACTCCCTCTGGTGTCAAATGCAGTTAAAGTCAACATTCAGGGATCCCTGAGCCTCGGCAAGGATGTAATGGACACAATCTCTCATTATATGAGAGCCAATAACTTCTACAACCTCGATTCAAGGAGAGTTATTTCTCAAAGCGACACTACCACAGATACAATATCCCGCATAGTGAAGTCAGCTTTTCTATGTCGCGGCCTTAGCATTTGCCAAGGAACACTGTCCAAATTTCTTGAGGACTACATCATTACGTTGGCCAAAACTATCGAAATTATATTTGAGGGATTTCTTGAGAATGAGTTGGAGAACAAAATTCCCAAAGGAGTAATTTTTGAAAACGAATTGAAGCTTCTTTTGGTTCCCATCAAGGAAATCCTCAATCATGCTGACAAATTACTCAGTGGTGGCGTCGATGGTCGGAATGACCGTCGAGATGAAGTATTTGTGTGGACAGATTTGATAAAACGTATCAATGCTAAGTTTCAGGACAGAGCTAAAATTTTCACTGGTTTATACATAATGCTGGATAGACTAGAAGGTAATCCACAAGAGTTAAACGAAGTAAAGCAGAGACTGACACAAAAAATTATCATCGAAACCTCTCTTGTAGAATTAGAGCACGGGCATAAACTATGCGTTGAAGAAAGAAAGTGTATCAGAAGTTTCGAAATCACGAAATCTCTCAAAAACCTTCTTAGAGAACTTCAAAATTTACCGGACAGTAAAACAAAACAGTTCATCAAAGACTTCTATGAAACTCTATCAAACACAAGCTTCTCCTACAATATCAGCGAAGGGACATCAAACGAGTTCCAAGCGATACTAAAAGAAATGGCTTCTGCTGAAAACACTCACACGAAAAACGTCCTTCTAGCTGTTGAAAATACAGTAGATGATAGACTAAATTCGATCAAAACAAGAACATACAACAGTTCTGGAAGAGACATGAAACTCGCCCACATTATTCTATCAGACATGGATCATATTTACAGCCAACATGCCGCAGACCCCTTCCATAGATTTATGGGGAAATTCTACGAGTGGATTGAATCAGACGATTCATTCAGCTCTCCGATTCAACAAGTTATGAAGGATATTGGGAACAAACTGTCACTTGAATCGGCAGAATTGGTGTCGAAATTGGTAAATGAAGTTAGAGTGTTTTTGGAGATCACGGTAACTAGTGTGGAAAAATAAAATAAGTAGATAGGTAATTGTATTGACAATTTAGTGACATGCGATTATCGACCTTCCACGTTTGATTTAAATGTTTAGTATTGTCTTATTTTGACATTTGCTTTCGAAAATCGCATCTTCGAGGCGAGAAACTCGCACCATATAAACGGAATGTTAGTGAGAAACTGTTTAATTTCTACTGCTACTTTCCATGTGAATAGGTACCTACAATATTTTCACGAGGATATTCTACAAACATTTTTCAATTTAGCAGTAAAAAATAATAATTGCACCGCCTTCGTAGTATTTTCCAACTATATTCTTGATGATTGCGAGTTTAATTAAAAACGTAGGCGCATTTCAGATTAGTTTTCATTTCATAACTGGTTTTTCCCGAGGCTGTTATTTTTTTTCTGAGAGCTGACAGAATTTCACATTTCATACAAAACATTTCTTATATCATTTTAAAAATATAAAAACTTAAGCAGTTTAACTAACTACTTACCTACCTAAGTGGGTATAAATACTTACTCGGACTCCCGCGATACAGGTTATAAATAATCTAGGTGCATAGGTAGGTACCTATTTTAGCAATGTAGGGTAGGGTAATTTTAGTTTTGAAAAGGACAAAGTCAAAGTTGAATCGAATGAAGAAATAAATTCAATCACGAATTTAGGAGGGGAATCGAATTGAAACGAAAGCAAAGTTAGGCACATTGAATTAGGGAACTCAATTTGAGGTGTTTTATTTGCAATGTCTTTGTTCAAATGGATAGGGAAAGGCAGACAATGATATATGTACATATTCTTCCCAGTAACAAATAACTGGACCTGACATTAGGAGAGAGAATTAAAAAAATCACAAAAATCTGGGAGATAGAAAATCAGTGTTTTTAGTAAAATAAAAAAAAATGGCCGGAAAGTTTAAACAAACCCGAAAGAATGCTTAGTAGGAGCAATAGTAGAATTTAATAGTTGTAATAGTAGAAATACTAGAATTTTAATTAAAATAGACGTTGCATGCCTTCAAAGTTTGATTTCGGCGTCAGGTACACAAAGGCGCCACATTCACGCCACTTCGCCCGCATGATAATAGCGAAAACGGGTACTTCCTAATTATTTAACGGGTAAATTGGAATATCCCCGGGTATTTGCTGTTTGCGATTCAAATGTTGGGTTGGATATTCACCCCCTTACTTATGAAAGATGTTTAAAGTTGAACACTGGTTGAACAACGTCCTGTCTCTGTTTTTCACTATCCACAAATAAAGACAGGACGTTGTTTAACCAGTGTTTCACTTTAAACATCTTTCAAAAGGAAAGGCCCTTTATGTTACGATTGACAGTATCATTTTTGTGTATAAAATTCCAGGGTGCGTGTTTTCCTTTCCACTGAATACTCCACTCCTCACCAACTGTTTCTGCCCCACCAAGTGCTTCGGAGGGCATGTTGAATTGTCGGTCCTGCCGGCCTAAAAACTCCGTCACCACACCAGAGTTGGCCACTAGCTCATACGAACTTACTTGTTTTACCAACTTACATAGAGCGTAGAGGTGTTGAGTTTAGGCTCATTGTAAAAGATAAAAGGTTGTCGAATGTCCGTAGATTAAAGACTGCTGGTGAAACGGAAATAAATGAATCGTCCTGTCGACGAACAGTCCAATGACGAATTGGCCTTAGGTGAACGATTGCGGAATCGATAGGAGTAGGGCATAGAATAGTGATCAGGGTCTGATAAGGGAGTAAACAAGCAAAAATTATTACTTAGGTACTTGAAACAAAAATCCCGACTACGGGTATGAAAGATTAAATAAAACACAATAAGCAAAACTTTACCCCTCTCTGTTGAATTTCTCCCACAATCTAAAGACGGCTTAGAAATCTTTATAGAATCTATTATGTTTTGTCTATCTATACCTAAGTGCCTTCTGCCCTTGACACAGCTGTGAGCCTATTTACATAGGTAGCTACGCTGTTAAACTTTTACGAATTTTCTATGGTAATTTTCGACCAAACCCGTAACTTCCAACTCAGGTGTAGGAACCTAGTTGAAGTAGGAGCGAACTCGGAAAGCTCATTTGAAAAGCCGAACGTGACCGAAACGAGTCGGCTAAACTTTTGCAATACCCTGTAGGGTTTCCATACTGCATTGATAGTGTGAGACGCGCTATAATGCACAAAACAAACTAAGGGAGTGGAGTTGGAATATCGATACAAAAGCGCTGCGAACGCTCTGCGAACGCGTGTTTAGGTATATCGATACAAAGGCGTAGCGGACAGTCAACTAGCAAGGCAGTAGTCAAGAGTATGAGAGAGTATGCACACTTTCTGTACGCGCTGGGGCCTTATTCAGTACCTACCTAAGTCCAAACAAAACGTAACGTGGTGTTAGGTGGTTCGTTATCGTTTTTAAAATCGATTTTGAACTGATTACGTGAAATCTAATTTTATATTATTTATACCTTAATCAGGTTGTCTATGACGCGTTTAGATTTCCCGTAATCAATTCAAAAACGATAACGAGCCACGTAATGCCGCGTTACGTTTTGTTTGAACTTACAGAATAAAGCCCCTGCTCAAAAACGCGCTACAAAAAACGTAGTGTGCTTACTCCCTAATGAGTAGTCCAATAGCAAACGCGGCTAGTTATAGGTCAAACTGGAAAATGAGAAAATCTTAAAAGATGAGTTTTTTGATTTTTATTTTAACCACCGATGTAATTTGACCCACCATTATTCACCACGACCACCACCTTCATCATCCGCACTGCTGAGGTCTGGAACTCGCTGCCGGCTTCTGTTTCCCCCGAAAACTATAACCTGGGTTTCTTCAAGTCAAGAGTGAATAAGTGTATTCTAGACCTTTGTGATCCATCGTCAACCACATCGTCGCTTACCATCAGGTGAGATTGTGGCTAAACAAAGGTCTATCTAGGAAAAAAAAACCCCCCAGAAAGCTCCTTTACTTAATTAATGGACACCCTTCTTTCTGTTTTTAATCCATAGGTATCCATTTTTGAAGTCGTTTATTATTAAGTGGTTATGAAAACAAAATCCATACGTTTCTAAACCCGTGGCACCCCTATTAGAGCGTATGGAATGGAAAAGCTTGGAAACTACTGAATAGGGCTCTTTGAACACTACGTGTGCGTGCATTTATGTACAGTCAGCGACTAAAGTTTACTATCAAAACTCATTTACCTACTTAAGTAAGTAAATATTTAATTTTTCATTTTGCTATTAGTTTTCAGCTTACCTATCTACACATTACTTTGGGACAGTGAGTCGAGAGATTTCTAATAGCGTCGATGGGCTTGAAACCTGTCACGTATGGAATAGGTACTAACATCTGCAAAATGTGGAAATGTTTGTCAGTTGTTGTCAGTTGGCTGAGTTTCGTTTAGCTGCAGTGTTGAACGTTGTGTTCAATCACTTGGCTAGCCGACACGTTCAGCCGTGTAATTGAATAGCGGCGTTCAATGAAAAGGCTAGCCGTTTAATTGAATGGCTCATTCAACTAGTTGCGACAGATATTTGGTTTGTACCAAATGTGTATAGTTAGACCCATCTCTTACTTAGGTACTAGGCACCCTCTTAATCATCTTTATAGGATAGGATAGGATCTAAAAATGCCTAAAGATCTGAAAGAATATGTCTACGGTGTTTACCGCACCTTGGAAACACAGTCGAACATATTTTTATATAAATTGATGTAGGTACCTATAACTAGACGATACAGACTGCTGAATTGCAAAATCATGAAGACAAATAGGTACACCCTAAGTAATTTCGAAGTGGCTTCTCAAATGCACCTGTCTCCAGCCACATTGAATTATTAATGCTTCAGACGTCTCAGACATTAATATTTATTTTAAGTTACGGCTCGGAGTAGGTAATCTTATTAATTAAAAAAGTTGAAATAAATATTCAAATGGCTGTGGTCGAGACTATAAAGCGCCATTCACATGGTGAGAGTTTTACGCCTCCTTTCGTAACTAGTTATGAAAAAAAGTTACGAAAATGGACCAAAGGGAGAGAATCGCTCCATGACATTGACAATTCAGTGACAAGCGATTCCACGACCTGCCACGTTTTTTTTTATTTTTTATTTTCCATCGAGATCAATGTTTAGTTTACATTAGGTACATTGTCATAATTATAGTAGGCCTCTAGTCTAACTAGAAGTCACTTTCTTCAAAGGCCTTTATAAATAAAATTTTATTTTCGAAAATTCAGGATCCTTGTCATAACTGGCTACCCTCGTTAGTCAATATTACCTACTATGAGTAAGAATACTATTCTTAATAACCTTAACCCCCCATAATCGGGTAGAAGTATCGCAAAAAATCATTAGCATTCCAGCCTCATGGGCCATATTTTCAGATCAAAAGTCGCTGTTTCCCATTTAAGCCCAATGAAGGGAAGTAAATCCAATTTATAGCGGCCCGGCCGTTGTAGCAACTCCTTATTAATCTACGCTGGTCTCGGTCATCTTCCTTATTTGCAAATGCTACTTCTAATTTGAACTTCTTTCTTCTATAGCTGCTAACGGACGTGGCTTAAGCTCTGGACCTAGCTTCAGCTCTGAACCTGGCCAACTGAGTCGTCGTAGTAAGCGTCTATCTCTTTCTCTTCTTCTTTCTAATTCGCTAGCGCTCGTGGCGTAGCTTCTCGTCGCAGTTCGTTGAAGTTAAGCAGCGTTGTTTGCAGTCACAATTTGGATGGGTGACCGTAAGTGGCATTACGGGCTGCGGGCTTAAAAGGTCGCTATTGCAGAATCGCATTATAGGAATTGAACTATTGCCACCATCTTTTTTCACTCTCAGTCAATAAAAAGAGATGGCAATAGTTCAATTCCTATTATGCGATTCTGCAATAGCGACCTTTTTAAGCCCGCTGAGCGGTTCCGTGCTTCAGAGGGCACGTTAAATTATTGGTCCCGGCTTGCCGTGACGGAGGCCTTTAGACGGCATAAAAACTCCGTCAACAATGTTGGCCACTTCCTCATACGAACTTACTTTTTTTTCTAATTCTAATAAATGCCATTTCTATCATATTAGATAATAATGGCACCATAATAATATCTTTTTACATCAATGTTTGGTCCTCAATAAGCAAAGTTTTTTAAAATGACTGCTGCAGTCCTTTTCATCTTACCTACCAAGTGGACTGCAGCAGTCCGCTCGGAAAGGTGGATTTGATTTAAAAGCAGTCTTAAAAGTAGGTAGGTACCTACTTACATTTCATTAGTCATTTGATCCTAGAAGTTTGTGAATAAGGAGACTGGTCTCCAGAGCACGTCAAGGGTTGTATCGAATTTTACGATTTCACCTGAATTTAGTGCGCAATCGTTTTCGGCGTTTTAGAGACCTTCATTAACGTCACTTTCTTCTTTATTTAGCCCTGAGGGATTTGCCCCGTTTTTTAGAAAAGTAACCTTATTTCGTTCCTTTTATTTGTTTACAGTAGTAGATTTTAATTGAAGGAGGTATCATGAATTCATGAGTCATGCATGACTAATGCGTAAAATTATAACAATGATTTTTTGATTCGAAAAACTAACTAGGTAGGTAAGTACAGAAAGCGTCATTAATTGGTATCCCCCTAGTAAGAGGTCGGTTTGCAAGCCGTTGATCTTAACTTTTGCAAAAACTTTTACATCCTTGCTTACTTATGGATATCTAACTTCGCTCGAGTTCCTAAATGCAATAGCTGTTATAATACCCGACTGAAATCTAAGGTTGAAATGAAAAGGGTCTTTGTTCAAATCAATAGGGGGATACCGATTGATGACGCTGACTGTACCTAAGTAAGGTCAGTTGGGGTAAGTGAAACACCGGGGGAAGTGAAACACTATGCCATATCTAGTAAACTAAAGGGTTTAGCTCCAGAGGATCTCTGTTGATAAAACAGACTTTGTAGAATAGTTCCACCAATCACACAGAGATGTCGCTACGATATCCCGTTGGCGCGAAATAACCAAAACAAATTTGACGGTTCAAAATCCTTGTCAGACGAGTCGGACGCGTTATCTTTGCTCATCAAAAAAATAGTGTTAGGAAAGTGCGTTCTGCGATTGGAGTACACATAAATAATGAGAAAAATGTAAGCTATGCTCTGAATTAACTATTTACAGTAAATTCATACCGATAATAAGAGTTTTGTTGCAATCAAAATCATAACCTAAAAAATCATTGTTGGGGTAAATGAAACAGTTAGATGCGGGGGAAGTGAAACATATGTTTCACTTCCCCCATGTCAGGGAAGGTAAACCTTTTATGTGCTGTCAATCCTTCTAAAAAATGCGCGAAAAAAACGTGCGAAAATTTGTGAGTGAGTATGTTTGTTAGCGTACATCCTATGTTTTATTTATTGACTCCTATAATGTTTTATTTCGTTATGTAGTTCAGTAAAATTTATTTTGAAATGTTAAGTCGATACTAAAAAAATTTGATTACGGGCCTGATTACGGGTTTATAAACAAGGAATATCGTGATTCTTAATATTAATTTAATGTTATTAAGAAAAACTTGATAGTGCACTTCCTACAGATGATATTTTCCTCACATTTATTAGTCTTAAGGTTGCGGAGAGTCGAGCTCGGAACTTCTCTTCCAACGTATCTATCTAAATTGTTCGTCCTTGTCACGCAAAAAACTCTATGTAGTATAGTATAGGTGTACTACTCAGTCTACTATGAGCAATCACAGCCCCGATTGGCAGTATTACCTCTACCTAATCTGTGATTGGCAGATATGAGTCTGACATGAGGCCCGCCCCTTTCTGCGCGATTCAGGACGCATTACGCGCAGTTACTGTTCAATAATTTCAAATACAAATGCATCAGGACGTTTGGCTCAATGGTTGTGAGCTCCGCTTGCAGCGCGGTAAGTACTTGCGGAATGGAGATCAATTCCTGTTGATATTGAGTTTTTGCATCTTTGGAGAGGCCAAAAATGTTATATTGTCAGTCATTAATGAATAATGTTCATTTTATTTCATGGAATCGTTAGATAAATGTATGGTAAAAATGCTTTTTTTGGAAATTTATCTACAATATCTAGGTAATTACCTACCCATCTTACTCTCAAGATTTTTAGGGAGGGATGAGATCGACATTATGACGCTAGACAGAATATGTGGGTTGTTACCTATATAAGTAGGTACACAATTACCTAAATTTTCAAAGGGAAGTAGGTACCTAAGTAGGTACTTACCTATGTTTTTTTCTGTCCAATGTCTATAGGTAAGTAGGTAGGTACTTACCTAACCTACCTAACTACTGAAGTCACAACGGATGTTTGTCCCTCTGAAATTAGGGGGCGTCCATTAATTAAAATTAAAGAATAAAAATTAAAGGTGATTTTTGCGATTTTTCAACCCCCGCACCCCCTCCCCCCTCGGTGATATGTCCTGAGATTTGGCTCGATCCCCTCCCCCACCCCCTAATCACACGTGAGAATAAAAAAAATAATCTTAAACAGGTACCTACCTAGATTTGCCGAGACCTCCCTTTCATTTTTAATCCCACATGGGATTAGGTGCGATTTGGCTCAACCCCCTCCCGCCCCCTAAAAGCCTGACGTAATTAATGGATGCCCCCATAAGTGCAACAAAGGATAACGCATATTTAGGTACTTATGACGTGGCGAATCAATTGGTGGTACCAATAGGCTGAGAAGGCTGGAGCCTAGGGCGGCAGATTTTAGGGGCGGCAAATAGGGAACAATTTTTTTTGTGTTACAGAAAAATAATATTTACCTATATTTATTGATAATGCTATGTTATTATGTACACACAAACAATTCAACATGTAAGTAATGTTTTAAAAATTGTTAGAGTGAGAGCTTTTCTTGCTTAAAACTTTTTTCCATAATTGGATTGGAAACGAGCGATAAAGGCGGTGCGTTTAGATGGGCCCGCGAATTACAGTAGTATCCCGAAAATTTCCAACAGTTTACCTGTTGATCATGTTTGTTTCTGTAGCTGTAATCAGCACGTGTAAGGTCGTCATGTACGAAAAATCCCTATGTGTACCGAAGAATTTTTATTTTCATTAATCATTAAATTTCACATCATCAATCAATCATCATCAATCATCAACCAATCAAACATCAATAGGTATCCGTACCCCTATTATAAATGTGAAAGTGTGTTTGTTTGTTTGTTTATTTGTAGTTGAATCACGTCAAAACGGAGCGACGGATTGACGTGATTTTTTGTGTGGAAATAGTTGGAGGGCTGGAGAGTAACATAGGCTACTTTTTATCCGGGTACAACTCGAGCGAAGCCGCGGGCAGCAGCTAGTTTATAATAAAACTGTAACAGGTCAAATTCTGTACATTGAAGATATTTTGAAATTTTTTTTGGAGGGCTCTCTATTGTCGATACTGAAGCCAAAACTGTAATTTTTTTCATTCATGTCTGTCTGTCCGTATCATGGCCGCGCATTACGTCGAAACTACTGGTTGGATTTAAATGAAACCTGGTATTATTTGAGTGCATACTACGAGGTCTAATATAAAATACTTTTAATCCTGAAATTCAGCACGGTTCCCTAGGGAGAGGGGATGAAAGTCAAAATAAGTATCTGGTTGTAATTCATGAGCGCGTAGTCCGATTTCATTGATTCTTTTTAGGGTTCCGTACCTTAAAAGGTAAAAAAAGGAACCCTTATAAGATCACTTTCTTGTCCGTCTGTCTGTCTGTCTGTCTATCCATCTGTCTGTCCGTCCGTCACCATCGATTATCTCAGGAACGGGTGGAGCTAGCAAGTTGAAATTCATACCATATACTGAGGTCTATAGTCCCTATTGTGAGTATAAAAATCAAGGTCCTGAGTCAACACTATAAAAAGATATAGGCAAATTTAGGTTTTCGTGAAAACTTGTAAGTACCAAAACATACCTTAATTATCAACTTTTTTTATTTTTCGGAATTTTTCCTTTACTTGTGCTGTAAGGCCTTGCTTGTAACCAAAATTGACAATTCTAGGTCAACCGGAAGTACCCTAGAGGTTTTGGGTCGAAAACCTAAATGGTAGTTCCCGTTGACCTAGAATCACGAAATTTGGCAAAAAGCAAGGCCTTATAGCAGAAATAAAGGAAAAATTCCAAAAAATTAAAAAAGTTGAAAGTTAAAGGGTGTTCCCATACATACATACATACATAGTTGACGCCAATTAAGATTGTCTTCTGAGTTGTATGAGCGCTCATACAATTAAGCGAACTAGCTTAATAGGCACCATCCTCAAATAAGGTAAATAAATAAAATTGTGTTATTGTGTAAAAGAAAATAAAAGAAAATATTTATTGCAATATTATGCTCGTGTGCGCAGAACATTTGCGGCGCTGCTATCGCAGAACTAGGATATGTACAAAAAAATTAATAATTGTTCAATAACTTAATGGGTATAATGGGTAGGTACGGAACCCTCGGTGTACGAGTTCGACTCGCACTTGACCGGTTTTACTTTGTTTGAAAGTAAGTACTTTATATATTGTTCCGTAAAAATTTCAAAGTCATCGGTTTTGTAGTTCCGAAATTACAAACATCCGGAATCCTTGACACCCGGAATGCACAGGAACCGTTGAATGTACGGCTCATCTTAAGCTGGTGTGCAAACAACTCCAAACGAGTTGTCGGTGCTGGTTGTTGTTGTTGGTGCTGAGGTAATTGTCTGGGGGTCTAAAGTGGCCACTTTTGATGAAAAATCAGATGTTTCATAGATGCTTCATCTATGAAACATCTGATGAAACATCAAATGCTTCATAAATGCTTCATATATGCTTCTTAAATGAAGCATCGATGCTTCATCAATGCTTCATCGATGCTTTATAGATGCTTCATATATGAAGCATCGATGAAGCATCTATGAAACATCTATGAAGCATTTCACAAAACATCTTTTTTGACAGATCTATGTGCGAGGTTAAATTTATTTTTAGAAAGTAAATAGGTTGAATGGAAAACGGATGGTTGAATGCAAAACCCATGCGAAGCCAAATTTAAGAAAAAAAAACCTCAGACCCGCTCCCGCGACAATTTACCTTTTTTATTTATTCGTGTGCCTCAAAAATATTTCCATATGTCCATCAGGGTGGCGCAGTGCAATCATTTCTATAAAAAAACTAAGTAGGTACCTACCTATTTAATTTATAAAAATAAATTTAACCTCGCACATAGATCTGTCAAAAAAGATGTTTTGTGAAATGCTCCATAGATGCTTCATATATGAAGCATTTATGAAACATCTATGAAACATCTATGAAGCATCGATGGTTCATAGATGAAGCATATGAAGCATTTATGAAGCATTTGATGAAAAGTCAGTTTCATAGATGAAACATCTATGAAACATCTGATTTTTCATCAAAAGTGGCCACTTTAGACCCCCTGTATTTGGTAGGATCAGAAGAATCTCATCTATTTTGAACTGTTAAAACCTAGTGAAACGATCACGGGAGGCCGAAAACAGCCACAATATGCGACATGTTATGAATCCATTATTATTCATCATGACAACAATGTTCTGTGGTGCTGAGGGCGAAGGCCCGCCTGAAACACAGAAGGTTGCAAATTTAATTCCCTTTGCCTGCCTGTGAGACAAATGTATGTGTGATCTACGAATCTCTGTCTCAAAATGATTCTCTCAAGAAGGCAAAAAGTCGTAGATTCTGACGAAAACTTTGAATAAAATACCTACGTTGTAGCACAGAATTATGCGACAAAGTTCAATTCAGCTCGCGTAAGCGTTCTTTGCCTAGTGCAATATGCACTGACACGTGCCTACACAAATTCTCTCTTTCTAACGCATAACTCTGTCACTGTCTGGCGCGGAGTGACGCGGAAGGGTTGTCGAGTTGTCACGCGATAGGTATTAGAGCCGAGTGGCAAGTGGGAACCCTGCCAAGGCCCGCCCGGGCGGGCCCACCAATGTACTTGTAGCTTCGTACCTAAAGTGCGGAGTGCGCGTAATTAGTAATTAGGTAAATAAATCTGTTTATATTCTTATGTTTTGCTTTTTAGTGCAAGTATGTTTTAAAGTCGGTTAAGTATTTTATTTTTATTTTTTCATTTTAGTGTTTATTTTTTATTAAGAATGATTTCATCTTACCTACTTATTGTGTTTCGCTCATCAAGCCCCTTCATTTGATATCCATGTCACTACTACTATACTACTAAAAACTAAGATACTGAAAACCAGCGCTCTAACAGCCATGGCGCTGCTGGAGCAAATGCTGAGGGGTAACCTTATTTTCTTGTCACTGTAATGTAGCATTTCTGATTTGTGTTGTATGTATCGTAGTTAGGGCTTGCATTATCCGCCCCATTTTGTTATCCGGATAATATGGATAGTAAAGCACTTTACTATCCGGATATCCGGATTTTCCGGATAATTCGGATAGTTACCGATTTTTTTTTTTAAAACGGACACAAACGAAGATAGTAGTTAAAAAATACATTAAACGTCGTAGCTTTAAGTTATCCGAACAATCACTATTAAATTTTGAATCATTTTTAAACAAGGTACGTAACAAGATCTGAATTTTTTTCCTAAAGCGAAGCGAACGCGATGCAATTTGATGTATTTTGATTGTGAATGCAGATTGCAGATGCATCCTCCTCCTCGCATCGTTTTCCTCATTGCTGAGGGTCGTGATTCCCTGACCATGGAGTAATCTTTGTTCTTATAATTTGGCGCCGCCTGTTCCTATCTTTGGCATCGTGGAGCGCGTCATGAAGCTTGGTGTCCAGCGTAGAGCGGATTTGGTCCGACCATCTAAGTGGACTACGACCTCTCGGGCGTTTGCCTTCGATTTTGCCAGTAACCATCAGTTGTTCGAGGTTATGTCCGTCTTTCCTGGCTATGTGACCGAAAAACTCCAGTACTCGGCGCAAGCAGATGGAAGAGAGCCTGGTTTTGATTCTCAGTTCACGTAGGATAGACTCGTTCGTGCGAAATGCAGTCCAGGGAATCTGAAGCATTTTCCTCCAGCACCACATCTCGAAGGCATCTATGCGGTTCCGATTGGCCTTTTTTAGAGTCCACGTCTCAGATCCGTAGCTAAATATGGAGAAGACAAGGGAATTAGTAAGTTTTATTTTAGTCTTCCGCGAGATGTTGCGGTCTTTCCAAATTTTATGCAGCTGGGTCATTGCATTCTTGGCCATGCCTTCTCACTTCTTTCTCGCAGGATCCCGTGTTGCAGATGTTAGAGCCCAAGTAAATGAAATCCTCGACCGTTTCAAGAGGTAGGACACCTATTAACTGTAGTTGGTTAGTTCGGTCTATTACCATTAGTTTGGTTTTAGAATGGTTAATTTTGAGACCCAGTTCCAGGCTAATCCTTTCCATTCTGTCTAAAAGCTGTGCCATTTCGTTTTCGTTGGCAGCGAGCAGTGTGGTGTCGTCTGCATAGCGGAGATTAGAGATTTTAGTGCCACCTATGGTAACACCACCCTCCCAGCCTTCACATGCAGATGCATAATGTACACCAAATAACTTATTAAACACCCGACTTCACCCACTGCTGGGTATAACCCTCCCTTTGCGTGTGCCATGCCAATCTCCACAGTCCGCCGGCGCCGCTCACCTCATCCAATTCCGGCCATGCTATGTCGTCCAGCCCATCGTGCTGCTGGGTTACTGACGCTACTGTAGGTACCCCGTTCTTCGAAGCCGCGCCGTTCAGAAGTTCAGAAAGGTGTTGTAACATTTCTTGGAGATCTTCGAAGGTTTCTGTGACAACTATAAGGTCGTCTGCAAATCCTTAGGTTTAAAGATGTCCTCTATGACAGCAGTAAAAAGTTTGGACAAAATGATGTCTCTCTGTCGCACTCCCCGCTTGATGGGCTCAGGGTTGGTTAAATCGTGCAGTCATACACGGAGAGCGTGGAAGATGGCTCAATGTCCGACACTGTCAAAGGCTTTTTCGCAGTCAATGAAAAACATGACAAGAGACTATTTGTGTTCGTGACACTTCTCCATCAGCTGCTTCACCGTGCGGGTGTGGTTCATTTAAAAAAAGCCACTTCGAAAACCGGCTTATTCTCTGGGTTGCTATGGTATTCATCTAGCTCACGAGTAATACAATTAGTTATTAATTTAAAGAACAATTTATTATTTGTGGCAATTTGTGGCATCGGTTGCCAGCAATAATAACGTTAAGCTCACATCCACTCCAAACACTGGTTGCGCTGCGATGAGTAAAAAACGAAAAATTTGTGGACGTGGGGTATGCGAAAGGCTCGGTGGGTAATACACTAGACAAGACGTTAGTATCGCGATTCGAGCGTGCAACTTTATGAATGTTACAAAAACAAAGGACAAACAGTGTTTCCCTGTTAGATATGTCTACGTAGTGCATATAAATTGTTGTTTTGATGGGTTAATTCCATATTCAAATCGTATTTTTTGATTATTTTTACTATCCGTATTATCCGAATTATCCGGATTTACTGGTCGTCACTATCCGGATTTGAAAATTGGCGGATATCCGGATAATTCGGATATCCGGATATCCGGATAGCAAGCCCTAATCGTAGTAACGAAAATAAAACTTATTTCTATTTCTATTTTACTAAAAGTTCCATGGAACAGGTCCTGACTCCATCATCAGATCAGATCGCTGTCACCATATTATTATATTACATTGTGTCGGAACTTCACAGATATGCTGTGTTTTTACTCAATCGGCCAATTTATTGAGGAGTTCTGTTGAGCAGCTCTTGACTCCATCATCAAATCAGCTTGTTGTCACCATATTATTAAATTGTAATTGAAACTTGATAGATATACCGAGTTTCCACTCAATCGGCCTATTCACTGAGGAGTTCTGTTGAACAGCTCTTGACTCCATCATCAGATAAGCTTGATTGATACCATAATATTTCATTGTCACCGAGAATATATAAGTGTGCAAAATTTCAGCCCGATAGTTCTACAAACACAATAAATAACCATAAAATTTGAGAGTTCCCCTCGATTTCCATGGGATCCCCTCATCAGATCCTCCACTTCTGGAGTATATCCTTTGTAACCAAAAAAAAAAATTGTCAAAATCGGTTTACAATTGACGGAGAAATGGCGTAACACACACACAAAAAACTAAAAAAAATATATACCTAAAATAAAAAAAAACACAGTCGACTTGAGAGCCTCCTCCTTTTTGAAGTCGGTTAAAAATAATATTACACAAATCATAAAAGTTACAATTTCATTAACAAAAAAAATGTAATTAATATGATTGTGATGTGGTATCGAGTGTAGGGGCGGCAAAAGTTGAATAGCCTACTGGCGGCAAATTTGGAAATCCGCCACTGTTATAGGCAGTAGAGTAAGTAGGTATCTATGTAAGCGAGATAAAACATAATACCTACGTAACAGCCAACATCAGAGAGACAAATGTAAAATATACTAGGTTCCGCCCGCGGCTTCGCTCGCGTGATACCTACCCGGATAAAAAGTAGCCTATGTTTTATTCCAGGTCATAAATTATGGTACGTATAGGTACCTACCTACTTAAGTACCTACCTATATGTATTCCAAGTTTCATTATAGCACTGGCGGTCGCAGACTTTGATCTTGGGGGGGGGGGTCACTAGTTTTGGTAGTGCGTACCTACCTCTCTTTTTGCTGGATGTTACAGGTTTCTCAAGGATTTTGAGGGGGGGGGGGGGGGGTCATGACCCCCATGACCCCCCCCCTCGGACCGCGCGTGTATCAGTAGTTTTTGCTTGAAAGAGTAACAAACATACAAACATCCCTAGATAGCGGTACATCTATACATCCACACATCCTCACAAACTTTCACACTGTAAAATTATTAGTAGGATGGAAAAGCTCCTCTTGGCAGATTCAAATGTCCCGCCGTCATTTTGTGACGTCATTACAAAACTACTACTGTTCTATTTATAGACTTTGAAAAAACATAACTTCAACTTCTTTCATAACTTCAACTTCATAACTTTGGTATGAAAATTACTTTCTTTTTAACCGACTTCAAAAACAGGAGGAGATTCTCAATTCATAGGAATATTTTTTTTATGTAGGTAGGTATGTTTTTGGAATTTTTTTGATTTGGAAAATTCTTTTTTGTTTGAAAGGGTCCCAGGTGGTGCCATGGTCATCAGATCAGGTCAGGATCTGATGATGGCGTCAGGAGCTGTTCAACAGAACACATCAGTACCTACCTAAATCTAAATAGGCCGATGGAGCTGAAACTCGTCATCATCATCACCAGCACCATTTTTTGAACAGCTTCTGATTCCATCATCAGGTCAGCTCGCAGTCACCATAGGTACGCATAGGTATTACATATTACATGACATTGTAGTCGGAACGAAACGGAACAAGACAGCTTACATTATGCCGAGTTTAAACTCAATCAGCCTATTTACTGAGGAGTTCTGTTGAACAGTTCCTGACTCCATTATCAGATCCTGACCTGATCTGATGACCATAGCTCCACCTGGTACCCTTTCAAACAAAAAAATAATTTTCCAAATCGGTCCAGGCTCACCTATTCAAGTAGATACTCGAGAAACATACCTACCTACATAAAAAAATATTCCTATGACTTGAGAATCTCCTCCTTTTTTTGAAGTCGGTTAAAAAGAAAGTAATTTTCATAAAAGGGTCTACAAAACCTACCTACCTACATACCATTTAAAATTGAAATAATTGTTCAAAGTAAAAATCAATTCTAATCTACGCTAGGTACACCTATCTAGTTAGTGTGTATACTACCTACACCTATACCTACATACCTATACATCGAGCGAGCTAAAAATGCTAAAAATTATAAAAAGCGGTGGTCGTTGCAAACCAATTTTGCGTTAGTGTGAGTGTCGAAACTCCGCCTCCGGGACTATACACACACATTGAAGACATCCGAGCAACGCGTACGGCAATACTCGAGTTCAGAATTTACAAGAATTTACGATGTATTCCGTAATACCAAAAATGATGAATGAAAAGTTAATGATTTCGCAATTTTTTTTGTATGGCCTGTAACTAGACACTCTAAGCTGTGTTCCTATTAAAAGGGTATTACAATCATTGTTGTTTATCATACAGAACAAATGCAACGAAAACACGATATTTTTGCTGTAAAAATGTTAGAAATACAATTTGGTTACATTTTGTTTCAGGTAAGTTTTTTAGATCAAAAGTTTAACAGGAACCTAGATTAATACTTCCTTAATCTAAATAAGTGCATAAAGTGGTGAAAATACGCTCAAATTTTAAATGATTTCGGTAGTACGTTTGTATGGAGAATTCGTTCGTCGCTGCCCTCTTAAGATTCACAAATGTGTGAGAAGCGTACTTTTTTGTTTTGTTTTGACTCCTAAAATTTTTGATTTAGTTAAGTACTGCAGTCAAATTTATTTTGAAATGTTAAGTCGATAGGTACTTAAATATTTTTTGATTGCATTTTAGCCAACCTGATTACGGGTTCATAAGAAAAGAATTGTGAATCTTAAGACTAATAAATGTGAGGAAAATAACACAATACTTATAGTATCATGTAGCAGGTACCTACTTCTTTTGTACCTTGGTTCCTGATTTAAATTTAGATAGTAGTGTTTTAATTTGAATAAAAAATGTTTGTAAAAATTTGAGTAAAAAACCACCCCTACTTTTGTGTATATGTTTCACTTACCCCAAATTTCGTTTTTTCTATTTTTACAGAAAATGAAGCTCTCTTTGCACAAAACAACAATCGTAATCGATTGTCATTGCTTTTGCCGTTGTCACAGTCTATTTAATATTCTTATAGCTATTATATTTTTCGAGATATTCAATTTGTTTCACTTATCCCAAATTACGGGGTAAGTGAAACGTTTTCCCGTCGTCACTATTTTGTCAGTTATTTCTGATGCTAGTGGTACCAGGAGATTATGGACTCGAGTCTTAGATAGCTACTGAATTGTATATTTATATGAATATAGCAATATTAACATAACTGGTTTAGTTTAGGTGCTAGGTCTCATTAAACCGAAAAAAAAAGTATGTTTCACTTACCCCAACTGACCTTATAAATAATAGTGAGGGTTAATTTACAAAAACACATAGGTAAGTATAAAGTGAAACATTTATTTGACTACACAAAATCATTAAAGCACCTACTTATTTACATATCCCTAAGCATCATGGTGCATTACAAGAATCAGACACAGAAACACGACCCGTAATAAAACGGCTTCATTTCAACAGCAACCACCGGGTATTCCACTTCAGGGAAGTATATCAACTCTCTTCCACAACCACACCCTACCTTCTTCCCACACTCCCCACAACCTCCACAAGAACTTTCAAGACTCTTCAAACACGAGCAGCACGGCTTCATTTCCACAGCAACCACCGGGTATTCCACTTCAGGGAAGTATACCAGCTCCTTTCCACATACTACCTTCCCCCCACACTCCCCACATCCTCCACAACTATCAAGACTCTTCAAACACGAGCAGACAGGCGAGGGGTTGTCGCATACGGCACAGACGTTGGAGACGTCTCGGAAGCAACATCCGGCAACACAAGGATCGCTGATACAAGGACTGTAGAAGACGCCGTTGGTTTCGATGTCGGAGCAGCCGCAAGGCGAGGTGTAGGCGTTGCGGAAGCAGCAGTAGGCAATGGTGTCCTAGAATACAGACAGGTTAGGAACAAAATTAAAACGGGGTTCCGACTTTATCCTAAAGGCAGACATTCTCTAAGATCTGGGTAGTGGCCACTTTTGATGAAACATCAGATGTTTCATAAATGCGTCATCTATGAAGCATATTTCAAAACACCTTTTTTGACAGTTCTCTATAGAATTCATCTGTCAAAAAAGGTGTTTTAAATTATGCTTAATAGATGGAGTATTGATGAAGCATCGATGAAGCATATAGGTATGTACGTAGGTATTAGAGATGAAAATACTACGGCAAAAAATATATTTTAGAAATTAGGTAGGTACGCAGCAAGTAATTACCTACCGTTCAGACCGCTTGATTGAAAATTAATTACAGTGGTAGGCGTGAGAGAGGAGGTATTTAATTATATCTTAATCTTAGCTTAATGTCTCGTAAAAGTTATTTCAAAAGAGCCTACAGAATTTGAAATAGAAAATATTTCAATGCAGCTGTTTAAATTTTGCCAGGCGTTTTAGTAGAATATCTATCATCATAAATTTATACTTAGTACCAAAATTAGGGTCGTTTACCCTGTGCTTAGATTTTATACTTGACCCTGTGTTTCATTTTTTTAATGTTAAAATGAAAAGTGAAAACATTCCACACATTAACACCGATAATGTTAGGATAACTTTGCAAAAGTATTTGCACGAATTCGTGTGAATGGTATGTCTCTGGTTTACCTACCCCATTATGATCGGACAGACATCGTACATTATTATAGGTAGGTAGCATAAACTTTGTGAAATATCTGTAAGAATTATTCAACAGAATGAATAAAGCATGAAACAATCTTACCTGGAATAAACACAAAGCCAACACGATACCGAAGACTTTATACATTTTAATAACTGCCCTCTTTTCTGTCAAAACAAATATAGAAATGAAGCAACCTAAAACTGCTTTTATATGTTCGGAAAGAAATTTCAAAATCACTTGATAAAGGGATGAGAAATTTGATGTCTTTCGCAACAAGGTCATTGGGATAATTTTAGTATGAGAAATGAAGAAAAGCACGTAACCAATTTTCAATTATTTAGTAAGTAGGTCATTGATAACTGTTTTGTAAGTAGGAAAGTATAGTTTTAGAAGGCTTATATTATGAATCAATGCAAAATTTTCCTCACTGACAATCAAATCAATGAATATATATAGGGTAAAATAAAAAACTGTCTAGTCTATTATTTTTTTATTTTCGACTTCAAATCATTAAGTATTTGACTATTATGAAAGGAATGAACATACTTGATATTAAACAACATTGCCAAGCTAACTTTACAGCGGAGTGATATGCAAATATAATACAGGATGTTCTTTTGTATATTCTGACTTACATAAAAATCACATAATATTATGTAAGTAAAATCCTAATCTGTATTATCATTATCCTAATCTCTACGCACCAAACATAGTTGTTTTTGAATTTTAATATTTTCTGTAACATTTTCTTTGTGTTTTCAAGTAATATTTCAGAATTATGAAATGCAAATGAAATTGAAAATGTTACAGTTATAAAATTGTATTTAGTGAACATTGTACCTACCTATCAATATATCATGTATTCATCATCAAATATCAAAAGAACATCCTGTATTTACAATAAAGGGTGTGTTTGAAAATTTAATTAAATATTTCACTTAAGTATATTTTTTTTCACTACCACTTTTGTTATTAAAATCCACTTTGTAAAAGATTTCCAACTTGCAAATTGTAAAATTCTGTGTTCTACCAAAATAATAAGCTTGTAAGTAATCGTGCAAAAATCTTCAGTGTTACGCATTAGGCATTATTATTAATATTTATAATAATTGGCACCAGAGACATATATTAATATAACATTACATACATTAATAATGGTTACCTAGAATAAATTGTGTTTAAACTTTTTCGCTTTTGCCTTTCTGTGACTTTTTAAAATTAGACATACCTATAAAGGCCAGAAGGCCATATACAGGGTGTGGCAAATTCTTGGTCACTGAAGGGTAGCTACCTTTTCTCTTGTAGTTAGAAAGTTTTGTTCTTAGGAAACTTCAGTTTTATTTTAAAGAAAAAAATAATTGCATTTTTAGATTTTTGAAAAAATGTACAGTCAGCCTAAAAATATACATTTGTCAAAAAAAACAAGTTGGTCTTAATCGACTCTATTTCCCACCAGGAACACTTCTCCCAAAGTAACTTGTCAAATCAAATCGTAAGTTTTTGCAATAATTCAAAAAAACACATCCCATACATTTTCTATGAAATTAGTAGTTGTAAACATTATAGTGCCACTTATTCAATCGTTCTTAATTTAATTTCATAACTGCTCCGGCAAGCTGGGAGGCTATTGTAAAGCGCGTATTTAAATTTAGAACAAAGTGCTTCCCTGCAGATGTACTAATGGTATGCTCCGTGCATACCATTCTCTCTTGTGGCTCTGTCTAAGGTGCCTAAGGCTTTACAATAGCCTCCCAGCATGCCGAAGCAGTTACGAATTTAAATTAATGACCATCGAATAAGTGGCACTATAATGTTTACACCTACTAATTTCATAGAAAATGTATGGGATGTGTTTTTTTGAATTATTGCAAAAACTTACGATTTGATTTGATAAGTTACTTTGGGAGAATTGTTCCTGGTGCAAAATAGAGTCGATTAAGACCAACTTGTTTTTTTTGACAAATGTAATTTTTTAGGCTAACTGTACATTTTTTCAAAAATCTAAAAATGCAATTATTTTTTTCTTCAAAATAAAACTGAAGTTTCCTAAGAACAAAACTTTCTAACTGCAAGAGAAAAGGTAGCTACCCTTCAGTGACCAAGAATTTGCCACACCCTGTATATAAGACATTCTATATCAGTAGAAAAAAAATGACAAAATTGTTCTTAAACTTTTGAGATCATTATCTGTAAGAGACTTCCTTTACATATTAAAAACCATATATATTTAGCTTACATCAATTCCAACCAGTATTTCTACTACATATCAGAACATTTTAATAATATAGGTATATTACTTTTTCTATATAAATAAAATAAAATACAATGTTACATAAAATCAGTCGTGCTCAAATACTATAAATTTTCACAGTGTCCTACTGTTACGAAAATATTCTTCATAGGAAAATAGTATTTTAACAACATTATTTATATTTAGATTGTCTGATTTTGTAAAGTTTCTCGTTTTTCTTCAATAATAAGAAATAATCAAGCATTCAACAATAGCAAACTGTGTAAATTTCTCTTACCACATCTAATTCAATGATTGTAATTTTCGCACAATACGTTGTAGAAATTATTTACAATAGTCTCGAGTATCAAGAATATAATTTGCTTCAATAAAGCTGCGTACAACCTTATGCTAAGGGTCATTCAACCCAAAAAGGTACGTAAACTCAACCTACTATTCTATTAGTAAAATTTTGACTTGTCCTCTTAGGAGTGAAACAATAAGGAACTTTATCGTTCAAGCGTAACTTTGCGCGTGTTCTAAAGGTATGTTCGACAGCTTGTTTCCTTTGTCCACCCAATTCTTTAATCTACCCCGCAGTTCTTCTAAACTCTTCGATTTCGCTTTGTTTATCCTCTTGTACTTAACATCTTTAGGTTTCGTCACGTTCCGATGGTTGGACATGACTCGGTTGTAGGTAACGACGTGGTTAGGCCGAGGTTCAGGGTCTTCTTCGCTCTCCGGGTTAGATGTAGCCTCCTCATCTGATTCAGGAGCGGCTAGTTTTGGTACAAAACTGTAAGACCATACATCTTTCTCATTCTTCTGCTTAGGTTCTTTATCATCTATGCTTTTCACTTCAGCTGTTAGGACTACGCTTCTCATGCGGAAATTATCTCGCCGTTGGGAGAGTAATGTCTTCTCTTCATCTGTTTTGTTTGCTTCTTTGATTTCTTTTTCGGTGCTATTCTGTGCGCTTAGGCCTTTGGTAGAGTCTCCATCTGCTTCTTCTTCTACGCTGTACACTGTTTCTAGAATCTCCGGTCGTCGCAGAAAGCCATTCGATCGTCGAACGACGCTGTACTTCACGTTCGTGTCTATTGCATCGGAGATGGATCTGACTATGGTCACGCTATCAGGATTTCCCCTGAACTTGGGAATAAGTGGTGTGTGCGAATCGTAATCCGCGTCTTCCATGATCACAGCGGAGTCTGAGTCATTGAGCGAATCGAAATCGCCCAGTATGTGCGAATCTTGGAGTAAGTCTCTGAAATCTGGGATGCTAGGACACGTTTCGACGCCGTGGTCGAGTAGTTTGGCCTGTAGAGATTCTATTACCTTCTGTTGCTTCATGATTATAGTTTCTCGGACCGCCAGCATGGTGGAGATTTCTTTCTGCTTGCGGACGAGTCGGGACTCGAAGAGGAGGAGTTGGCTGGAGAGGGACTTGAGTTGCTCTGCCTTCTCGCGCTGTAGACGAGAGACCAGTTCCTCTTGGGAGCGATGCGCGCGACGCCATGTTAGCAGCTGGTGTGCCTGCGCTCGGTACTTCATCCGAAGATCTCTGGAAAAGGAAATAGCGTATTACGTAAGGATGTTTTTAAATGTAATTCTCAATGTTTGGGTAAGTATTTCTGTAAATAATTATGATCTTTTTAAAATTATAATTTAGGATCTTTTATGAAGAATAGTGAGTTGAGTATTCATATACTTACTTAAGTTACAAATTATTTTTGTTTTTTTTTTTAAATGGGCTCATGCATTAGGTACTGAAGCTTAAAAATTTAAAATGTGTTTACTTCAGGTTAGTTAAAGTAAGGTATGACTATGAACCAGGCAGACCACCATCCAAATGGTTTGATGATAAAGGCGGTGGGTGGTAAAGCATTTCGATTGGCACAGGAACAGGAAAAGTGACGTGAGTATGAGGAGTCCTGTACTTAGCAATGTATGTGGGATGATTAGATAGATAGATGAACTAACATTCCACAATACCTGATGGTCCTCCTCGCGTCGTCCAAGGTGGTAGCCTCCAGTGGGTCCGTGAGAGAGGCAGCCAGGGACACGTCCGGCTCTGTGGGGCTGTTCAGAGCCGACTCACTCCGGCTGGAAGGAAGAACAGAGAAATTTTTGAAAAAAATTAATGAAATCATACTCGTGAAAATGGAAAGGATATACTTCAGATTGCAGAGGGACAATGCAGGCTAAAATAAATTACTAAATACCTACTCGTGAACCAGACGAATTGAACGATATTCATTTGCCTTCAAACTTGTATTAATATAAATTTATTAATAAGGTAATGTGGTTCGTAGGTAAACGCACTGAAAACGGCTGGACCGGTAAATATTTCTCTTTTATAAATAAGTTTTTAGGGGGAAAAATATAAAAGTTTCCGGGAAAATTGGGAAATTCCTGAAAAACTGATAAGTAGTCAATAGGATTTTTTTTGGACTTGATGGATGACTTTATCGAGTCGGCTAGTTATTAACAAAACCACATTCTAGGTAGCATCGCGTTGCTTAAGCACGTGGTACCTAATCCAAGATAATCTCTTCATTCTAGAAAGCTTATATTTTATGAAACTCTTAAACATCTCAGTGAAGTAAATAGAGCCTTAAAGTAAAAGACAAAGAATACAAATTCCTATGAGAAAATATTTGTCGTAAATGTAAAATCATGCTGTTTTCATATCGATGGCAGCAAAGTAGAAACGGACATCTGCATTTTTGCGAAAATGCTTTTTTTACAAAAATGAGCTTATTTTAACCTTATCTACAAGTCTGCATTAAAATAATTTCGAGTTTCAAAATAATGAAGAAAATCTGGCACGTATAAAAAGACATCTACACACGAATTTTAAAAAACGTCGCAGTAGAAACGGACATTTACATATGACCGCCTTTACTTCGGAGCTTCGACAGGTGGCCCAAAAATGTGTACGACGTAAGCACGGACATCTGCCACTTATCCGTTTATCCGTCGTACTTTTTGCATATATCCCAATCTAATTAGTTTACTATTCTGTGTTTTATAAGGAAATTCATTAATTTTTCTGTAGATACACTATTTTACACGTTGGTTTTATCAAATTCTTTGTTTTATTTTCAAATTAAGATGCAGAAAATGAATTAATTCAGCTAATTGATCTACAAGCAGACACTTACGGCAATTAAGATACCTATATGTTTAGAGGGCCTTTTCATAAAAGCAGGTTAATGCCATTTATTAAAACTACTTTAAAAAATATTTAGAATGTTCTTCAACTACATCTTCAGGTTTACAACAAATAAATTAAATTCGTGTAGAACCTTGCCATCTTTACACCATCGTATATGGCGTTTATTAGGTCCTCCCTTAATATTTTCACATATTTCCTCTACATCAAACCACTAGGTACTTAAGAGTCTTTCTTAAACTTTCGCGATCACTATTCATTCATATTGAAAATTTTATGACACGGGATTTTATCGCGTAATTTACCTTATTTACGCGATAAAATCCCGTGTCCATAAAATTTTCAATATGACTAGGTACATAAGTTAATATTATTTACAGCTTACTGATCTTAGGAAATGACACACTTGAACATCGTTTGATTGATGATAAAGAGCGTTATCACTTACAACCTCTAAGCCAAATGCTAGTCTAGCCAATTTAACTGTTTGCCCTCAATCACGCGCAATAACACCTATACTTCATGGGTTTATTTCATTTGAAACAGAATCGCATTTGCTGGAACTTATTGCTGAGGATGATCATTTACGTTCTTTCAATCCACAAATCACTTTACCATACATTTTAATCACTGATTCTAGTGCAACATCATCAGCAATGGTGCTTCTAGTGAAAGCTTTTCTCCTTCGGGGAAAACAATGTAAATTTACAGTTGACGTTAGGAAGTTAAGCAGAAAATGCAGAAAAGAGAATTCGATCGATAGAAGAAGATTTTTTAAAAAATAAAAAGATGTGCAGCTCTCATGCGAAAACTGTAAAAATTAGTGACGAAGTAACACGAAGTAGGTAAGTAAGTATTTGATTTATTTTTAAGGTTTGGGTAATGATGATAACCAATGGGAATTACTAATAAATTCCCATGTACCTATTGGCCAATGAGGCCTATAATTAATTGACTAACTAACTTTCTAAGACTGATTTTTTAAGAAAGAGAGACGTTAGAAATTGATGGGTATTAGATTTTTTTTTTTAGTTGATAGTTACTGGTATTTAGTGTAATACCTACTTAATAATAAATTTCATGATGTTTTCTTAAAAAAAGGTATAAATACCTTTACTAATTTGTGAGTTTTGGGAACTAAATGAGTTTAACTGATAGACGTAGATGAAGTTTAGTGAAATGTTAAATGCAAAGTAAATGAAGACATCTACAAAATTTGGTCAAAAAAAGGAGAATACTGTTTGCATGGTGCTTAGATTTTCTTTAAATATCATTAGAAATATTACCGGATGCTCATTATCTTAGTTTATTAGATAGTTAAGGTGGAATGAACGCTTTTTTTATCACAACGTATAAACGGATATTAGGCAGATGTCTTCTTCTACGTCGAAGTTTTTTCAGAGTATAAAAGTACATCTACATTATTTCAGTAAAACAGTGATATATCAAAAAAATCTGTTATACAATCAATAAAGAAGGTTATTTTAATGCACCTCAGAAAATTTCATGTTAATCGGTTCATAACTCTCAAAAAGGCAACATGTTTTTACTAAATGTGCTCTCCTGTAAAGTAGCGTTTTTGTAGATGTCCGCATCTACTTTGCTGCCATCGATATGTTCACATCAAATTCCTGCGAAATATCTTTCATGTTAATGAAACTGGCTTTGATGTACTTAGTAACACTATAAACGTGAAAGTTTGTGTGTATTCAATAATATTTTGACCTCTAAACAAATAACCACGAAAAACAAACAAATCGTAAACTAGACCAGTAAACACCTAAAAATTAAGAAAAGTTTAAAATTTAAAATCTAGGTTTTGTTTACATTTTTCTTAGGTACATGTCTTCCCACAGCTGGGCCAAGGTCTCCCCCAAACACTCCAACCGTCTCTCTTTTACAAATTTAGACCACATTCATTTTTGGCAAAACTTTAGAAGACTGTTTATGTGATACTGTAACACGAAAAAATACTTATTAATAATGCAATACTTATCATCATTTTATTTAGTACTTACTTATACTTTTTTATAAAACAAAACAAAGAATAAAAGACAGTAGGTACTAGGTAATATAGGTAAAAAAAACAAGATCTACCTCTTATCTCATTTACGTAATTCTACAGCCTCCGAGTGAAATCGCGTTACCTAGTTATTCAACTCAAATCTTAATTGAATATAACGGACGAATGAAATAAATAAAAGGGATGAGTAGAATATACTTAATGTTCATGCAGGATATGCAAATTTTCCATAATTAAATCGTGATTATGATTTATCCATCCTGTCTTGATTTGCAGTCTCCGTTTAATTTGAGATTCCAATTGGATAAGCTTAGAAGATAAGCAGTGCAAGTACCGTACTTACCGGTCGCTCAATTTGACTTAGAGAATCGACAAAATTCGATAAAATTGGATCTTTTATTAACAAATCGTACTTGCACTGAAGGTTGGAATAAGTTTTAATCGAAAGAGAAACAATTTGTTTTATAGTATAAAGTACTTAGTAGTTAATTAGTTGTAGTATAGCAATTTACAGCTTTAACACGACAATCCCCTTCTAAATAAATGCAACAAAAACTACCCGCTACAACAGTTAGAAACAAGACTAGAGTGTCTGTGTGAACTGACGCCTTCAAATTAAGTAATTACAGTTCGCCGCGCACGTAGGTACGACGTAACTTTGCTTAAAAGGTGTTGGGTGGGAGTTGAGTGAGGGTAATCAGGGAGCCAGTCCAAATTCAGTGATTTACTGATTCTTTTCTTGTTTTAAATTAAAGGATGATTGGAAGTCTGTAGCTTTTTTATTGGTTTGGGTAATTGGAAGTTGTGGCTAGAAAGCTGACTTAGTTTTATAAGTTAGAAGTTAGTTTAGTTTAAGTTTACTTAGTTTTAGAAAAAATGTGGGTAGCCAAATGCAAAGACATCAAAGTCCTAAATCCACTCACATGACTTGCTTCACCAATCAATCATTAGGACATGGTCAAGGCCTCGCAGCACACTAACCGCATTTTGCAATATTTAAAATTCATACTTATCCCATCCTCCATATAAAAACTTGCCCACCCCTTGAGCTATCGGCTGTCGACGCTCTTGCTATAGAACACTTTTTCAGGAAGAAGATTCAACCTTCGAACTCGTGCAGACGGATTTCAAAAAAATTATTCAACATAATACTTATTTATTTATATTGCCAAATGTATGATGTTTATTTATTAACGCTGATTTATCTTCTGTGATTTCGTTTACACGCAAACTATTAGAACTAGGCATTTCTATAAACATTAAGGTAGCGATCAAGTCTAAGACTAGTGACTCTGTGAACTGTAGACCTCACGAGTCCTATCAGGGACGTATATAAGGGGGGGGTTTAGGGGGTCCGGACCCCCCCCTTAGCCCATTAAGTTCGGAGGAAACCTAGTCAATTTTTGTATTTTGGAACCCTTGGACCCCCCCCCTTAACAAAGATCTTTGGTATATTGGAACCTTTGGACCCCCCCCTTAACAAAGCTATAGCTACGTCCCTGAGTCCTATCCTGTAGCCCCCTTTTTGACCCTTTTTGGAGGAAGTACCCCCAATCAAAAATCCCCGACTACAATAAAATTCTATAGGTAAGTACACATACTTACATAAAGTCTGGCAAAAAATAATAGACATAAATGGGGGCGCCACTGTGCAAGCTAAATACGCAAAATAGTATTCTCTTTTAGAAGGAAATTATTACTTCTGACTGACGTCTTCGGTACCTGTACCATAGACAAGAAACCTGTACTTTACCATAGATTAGTAGAGAAAGGGTTTCCATTTGTTTTTACCCGTTTTTGCCAGACTTTAATATACATAGGTACATTATGTACAAGGTGAAGCTGTACTAGCTCTTTGGGAATACGCGAGCAACTCAATTAACATGCACACTGATTATACAATCAGGAGCTTATCTGTGTTGGGTCAATTGGGATTGGTTTGCTCATTTAACTATGAAATTGTGACTATTGAGTCGGGTTATTACGGGCTGTTCGTTTGTCACGTACAGTTGATTTATTTAATCGTGTCTAACTAGAACTTAAAAGTCTCGTCTCAAAAAATCATGATATGAAGCAAATTAGTTTTGTTTGCAAGATTGTTGTACGTTTATGACTAGGCGATATTACTGATACGGGTTTTTACATAAGTGCCTCTGACTAGCCCTTGTCTGTGACTGTGCCTATCAATTGTCATAACAATAACCAATTACATTAGTACATTTTTTGGCGGTAATCACTATTCAAAAGTCTGAAACGAAGTCTGGAGTAGGTATGTTCAAACTTCAAAGTTCACGTTAGAGTTTTCCAGGATTTTTTACTCCCCGTTTTTTTAAGACTTGATACAAAATAAAGGCTTTTCTGCGTAAAAAGACGCCTCAGTAAACAGAGCGTATTTCCGTAATGTAACGTTAAAAGCTGGCGGCTTGCCAGATCTAGATTCTCACATTGTTGCGATGCTAGCACAGAAAGGAAATGTGGAGAAGTTTTTATCGCATTTTTATCATCGTGGCTGAGAAAATACTGTTTACTTCAGTGCAAGGCTTCGTGTGGTAGCCGTGTAGTCATAATTGGGAGTTGCTTAGATTTCATCATCATCATCCGAAGCCCGACTTCACCCACTAGGCCTCCTTTTGCGTGAGCCAATCTCCACGGTCCACCGCCCGCCACAACCAAGTCAGATTTCTTGATAAAGACTAGCAGCGCCCCCGCGGCGTTGCCCCTGTAGTGATGGTATATGGTGATGATGATGATGAAAAGTAGCCTATATCTATAACCTTCCTCAAGAGTTTAGCTATCAAATGCAGAAATAATTTTTCAAATCCGACTGGTATTTTCTGAGATTAACGCGTTCGTTTGTTTGTTTGAAAGTTTTTTCAAACAAACTCTTCCGCTTTAATATATTAGTATAGATTAGTATAGATGACAACATTCGTGTTTATTCCATTTATACATACTTTACATACATACACACTATCTTTCTACGTCTAATATATTTGCGACATGTGATTTTCTGCCTTGCGCTCCCCATATGTCACAGACCACAGACTTTTCCGGTGCGCCTGACAAGCAAGGAAGCGTGTCATTCAATGCCTAGCTCCTTCGTGCGACTTCATCCGTGTCGGACGGTGCAGGGACGTATTTAGGACGATCCCCTGAAGAAAGCGGGTCGCATTTGGCTTAGCAGAAATCCCAGCGGAATGGCTATTGTCTTGTGAAGGAGGGACAATGCGAAGTATTTATGACAAACTCTTCTTTTTGAAATATGGTGAATGCGTGACGAGAACGTTACGAAAAGAGTGATCGGGCGAGGCGAGCGGAAGTTTTACTTCAGTCGTGTTGTGGTCTAAACTCGTTTTTTATTATGTATGTCTTCCTCTAGTGTATTATTTTGCAAACCAATGTTTTCACTATAATCGAAATTACGTTTATTTTATATTGAGGACCAATTTTGCACCTTAAAATAGGTGGTTGGAAAACATAGCGAAAATATAACAAAAGAGAAAAACGTAACGAAATAGGAAACTAAACGCTGGCGTTGTTGGTTACATTTTAAATCCTTGGTCTCTGCCTGTGGTATGTATGTATGAAAATATCCGGTAGGTAGCTGAGATCCTTAATCCGTCCCAAATCCTCCACACTCCTCACTCCCAAGGAAAAGAGGGAGAGGTCAACAGTCATGCTCAGTTGGACACTTCCCGAGGCGCAGCAGGTGGCTTTTACATCTGTTGCGGTAACGGACATTTGGGGGGAGGGGGGGTCGAACTAATTTCATAAGGCTTGAGAATTTTTGCGTTGATTCCCCTTCACAGGCACTTATGTTTCGGACACCCGGACATTTATTTAATAGGATTTCGAATGAGTATTAACCTAACCCTATTTTTCATATCAACTGTTTAGAACAGCTTTAGAGAACGTTTTTTTCTAAAGCTGCTTATTATATTCTATTACATACGAGCATCACGTAAGAAGTAGTGCTATTATTCTGTGCTAGCAGCGCCCTCGCGGCGTTGCCCCCGTAGTGATGGTGTATGGTGATGATGATTATTAAAAGCCTGTAACCTTCCTCAAGAGTTTAGCTATCATTTGCAGAAAGAATTTTTCATATCCGACTGGTAGTTCTTGAGATTAGCGCGTTCAAACAAACAAACAAACTCTTCCGCTTTATATATCGGTATGGATTTGGCTGCCATGCCCACATTTGACAGAAGTCAGCTTTCCACACGAGACAAGCCCGTCGACAATAAATAGGTAATAAAAATAAAAATACTTATACATTCATTCATTCAAAAATACAGATCAGAAAGTTCGCTTGCAGTATTAAGTTGATGGAATGAATTTGCACAAACTATATTAATTTTAAAAGTAATTTAAACTGCATGTAGATATGAGATCTAGACGTGAACGAGTTAGAAGTTGAGGGCTTGTTTGCGCTTAACTACAGACTCAAAATATAAGTAACTTTATTAAACTGAAATGAAGTTGGATTATAGTTATGAGTAGATGCTTTGCAAAGTTGAAAAACATGAACATAACATCACACTAATATTATAAATGCGAAAGTTTGGATGGATGGATGTTTGTTTGTTTCTGTGGATGTGGAAAGTGACGTTTCTTCGCTAAAAAAACGTCAATTTTCCGAAGAAAATCATCGAATCGGCATCGGATGCATTTTCGGAAGTTTGAAATCGCACTGCTGTTCCTGTAGGGGTCGTAATCTCGTGAAAATTTGTGAGCAGGGTCGACAATTTTATAGAATTTTTGCCGTCGGGAATTTTTGATCCTCTTTTTCTTTTTTCCCCTTTTATCCCCTCCAAAAAGGGGCAAAACTACTACTAGATATCTCCGCCTTATGAAATCCAATTTCGATGATTCTTTTTAATTTGGATAAGTACAGGTTTTTGGGATGTACTACGAGTATTTAAAAATCTAAAAGCTCGTTTACGCTGAGTATACCTTCGTTACTATTATAAAATAATCAAAGTTTGTGTGTTTAGATATTTGTATGTTTGATAGAACGATTTGGACTAAACTTGAAATAGATGTAGACTGTAGCCTGGAATAGCAAAACCAGGCGAAGCCGCCAGCAGAAGCTAATAAAAATACAGAGATTTTAATTTTCTTGGAATTGAATTTTGTGTTGACGAGTTTTAGAACTTTTATATTTAAATCTACGATAAAAAACAAATTATTATGAAGAAGATTGAAACTTTTATCGCATTGTATTTCCATTTCAACAGTTCGCGAAAAATGTCTAAATTAAAAGTATTTCTGACGACGACAGAGCTTCCTGTTAATTTGCCAAGGATATTGGAGCCAAACTGAATTACGGAGTTGGACATCTTTGATCTTTTGGAGGGAAAGCTTTGTGAGCTTTGGTTTATAGTTGACGTTATAGCACGGCCGTCTAACTAATCTAAAGCACACCCCGGACACTCGACGAAATCTCTATGCATAAAAAACATACAGTCGACTCGAGATTCTCCTCCTTTTTGGAAGTCGGTTAAAAAGCGGCGTCTAACTACCTTTTTACACAGACACTACACAATGTCATTTTTGGTGTGCGTGAAGTAAGATTGTCACCGTATGAATAATTTCTGTACACTAGGTCTCGGTCTCGTCGTCGCGTCTGCGCGCGTGGTGCGTCCCTAGCTCAAAGTCAGCCCCTCGCCAGCTCAAATTCGCTCGCGCGGTGAGGAAGCCCCGGAGACCGAGACCAAAGACAGGACCAAAGACAGTTTCAACGACAAAGGTCTCCTGTCTCTGCAGGCTGATAGTCTAAGGCTGTGCTGTGTCCCCAGTAGGCAAACTGTGAGCGGCCGACTGAGTTTGCGGCGTATCGGTTTAGTACGCTCTTCCATATTTTGAAATGGAGTGTCCACAGTTTGCTAGTTTTGCGCGTAACGCTGCAAACTGCGTACAGTGAGCGCAAAACTAGCAAACTGTGGACACTCCATTTCAAATATATGGAAGAGCGTACTAAACCGATACGCCGCAAACTCAGTCGGCCGCTCACAGTTTGCCTACTGGGGACACAACCTAACTTGTCTCAAACGTTATATTGGTTTCAAACTGTCAAAACGATCGCGTTGATATCTTTTATTGCGTTCGCGTTTTGTCGCGTTGTGAAATGTCCAGCATTATTATTATTTTATTACCAAGCTGAATGGCAATACGGAAACGTTGCTGAGCCAAATAAGAGTATTACCAGCTCTGGGATCACACGTCGCTTCAACTTATAAACTTAACTTAATCGCCCCTTAGTTCATACGAACTTATGAACTTAACTGTTCCAGTCTCCGCCAATTTACGATCATCTTATTAGAAGACTGTGGTCCTAACCTAAGTTACGGCGACGGAGTTCGACGACAGTTTATAAATGAAATGTCGAGAAGTTTCGCAAATACAAGGAGGAAATCGAAATTGGTGAGCAAATACACCCACTTAGAAGTACACAAAACCTTGCTTTTGATTAAATTTCCGGAAACTAGACCAAAACTGTCGAAAGTTATACAGAGAGCGGCGGCGATCCAGCCAGCAAACTGTCATGGATTGCTAACTACTGCAAAATGTGGACAAGTTCCAAAGGCAAATGCATTTTGACTTGCTTCTGACCACCCTATGCGACTTCGAAGGATATTGAATGCCTTTGTTTTTTTGAATTATTGATTTTTACCTGTACAGTGTACAGTGGCCTTTATTGCCTGGAACATTATTGAGATTGAGTAGGCTTACCTACCCAGGACCTAAATCTTCCGCTCGACCTAGTTGGCCTTATCCACAGAAAAGTTATGGTCAACACAATGGAAAACTACTATGGGTTTTACAATGTTTTCCTTCACCATCTATTTTTCCGAGCTGGCTGAGTAGGTTAGTGCCTTGACTTTCGATCCGAAGGTGGTGGGTTCGAACTCGGCCGTGCATCACTGGATTAATGTGCATTGACACGAGTTCTAAAGTGAGGAAACCAAGCTTTCTAAAGCGTCCATGGGCTTGCAACCTGTCACGTATGTTATGATAACTTCTGCAAAATGGGCTATGTACCAAAATGTATTTGGAGATTCCTCTGACTACCCCCTTAGATAAAGGATCAAAAAAATGAATAAAGATCTAAAAAAATGTCTACCTCACCTTGAGGAAACAGTCGTTATGTTATCATAATTTCATTTTTTTTCATACACCACTAAGGACTTGTTCATACGCAAAATTGCACCTCCTCTGAAAAACTGTCGTCGTAACACAAAACATGTGACATTTGAGTTATGTATCTTATGCATGTAGGTAATATTAAAATGCGTTTTTCCATAACTGCTTTTTCTATGTTGCGACAGTTTTTCAGAGGAGGTACGACATTTCCAAAGAAAAAAAGAAGAAGAAGGAGAAAAATTTTAGGAATTTATTTTTGGAATTTAAAAACAACCTTTGGATTGAAAGTAAAGTGTACTAGGTTACCATGGCTAAAAGAAAGTAAGAAAGCTTCATAAGTTACCGACCCCTTGGAAAATCCGTAATTATTCTCATTAGTAGGCTCAGGCTTAGATCGCGTGTTTGAAGGCTTAAAGGAAGTTATAACGCGTTTTGCACATGTCGTTTCTCACCGAAAGTTGTTTGTTCGATAAATGTTTTGAAATCGATAAATCTTGATATACTCGTATGAACGCCGATGACGTAGTTTTAAGGCAGAAGCCCTCCGTCATAGCTTAAGCGTACCACACACAGCAGGTAATATATCTTTTTATATAAATCTTGACAGATCGCACCAAATATATTTTGTAATTTATATTCGTTGTGTGTGGTCCTACATAGAATTTGTATGGGAGCGAACTCAAAATTTGTATTTCATAAGATATATTATCTGCTGTGTGTGATGGGCTTTAACGACTTTACAGCCAAGCCGACGATTTAAGCACGGAAGCTCCCAAGCCTAGCATGCATGTGTCAAGATTTTCTAGACTCGTTTTCTCATACAAAATCGAGTTATTTCGTTATGTCAACTTGCGCTAAAGTCGCATTTCATTTTATTCATCTTCATCATCATCACAGCCATTGGACGTTCACTGATAGACCTCCCTCAAAAATGTCCATGTGTTGCGGTTGGAAGCGGCCTGCATCCACCGCCGACCTGTTACAAGGTCGTCTGTCCATCTTGTTGGTGGAACAACACGCTGCGCTTGCCGGTCCGTGACCTCCACTCGATTTTATTCATTGGGCGTTTTTCCATTAGCACGGCACGGCAACGGCGACGGCGACGGACCGGTGGTGGGGATGCAAAAATGTATGAAACCGTGCCGGTGCCGGCGCCGGTTAGTGGAAAGGCGAGCCGTACATTTTCATACATTTTTGCGTCCCCGATTGCCGTGCCTTCGCTGTCGTCGTCGTTGCCGTTGCCGTGCCGTGCCGTCTAGTGGAAAAACGGCCATTTCATTTGAATAATCTACTTTTTGCCTTGCAGAACGTTACTTAACGAAAGCAACACGAGCGCTTTTAACAAGGCACTATCGTATTTCACAACTAGTAAATCGATACCTCGCTACTACCGCACAATAGTTGTCGTCCGCTTCCGTTACTGTCGATAAGTTACTGTTTGTACAGTCAGCCACGAAGTTGATTAACTTTTCCATAATCATCATCATCAGTCCTTCTCATCCCGCTGGGCAAGCCTCTCTTCGTTTCTGCCACATGTAAGAAATCATCATCCGTAGGTAACGTACCCATATTAAAAATGTGAAAGTGTGTTTTATTTGTTTGTTTATTTGTCCTGCTTTCACGTCAAAACAGAGCGACGGATTGACGTGATTTTTTGTGTGGAGATAGTTGGAGGGCTGGAGAGTAACATAGGCTACTTTTTATCCGGGTACCTACCACGTGAGCGAAGCCGCGGGCAGCAGGCATTGAAAATGCCGCGGGCATTTGAAATTTTGTGGTTTGAAAAATTTAACATCATTTTATAAAATCCCACCACAACATTTTAATGTATTTTTTTTGGTTCAGATAATAAGTACCACATCCAATATCAGGGAATACCATAAGCTAAAATGTAAAAATATACCCGTGCGAAGCCGGAGTGGGTTTCTAGTAAATATATTTTGTAGCAAAACATTTCTTTCTTTCTTTTATCCAATAGTTGAAGAGTCCACAAAGACTGAAGTTAAATGTCGTCTCAAGTGGTCCTTATGTTTATCTCTGAGTGTCCTTGCCGGTCTTCAACGAGCGCCCGTCTGCGAACGGTGATGTTCTTTTTTTTTTTTTTTTTATTTACCACTAGCTGACCCAGCGAACTTCGTATCGCGTAGTATTATTATCTGTTCAACCAAGTACCTACTTAAGTTCCGTGGCACGCGTGAATACGTTGACATGTATAAAACACCAACTTTTCAGGGCGGCCGTTTGAAAGTTTGACCTCTTCTGGTTTCTCGGTAAATTAGTTTACAGTATTTGTGTTAATTGTTTCTATGGTTATTTTATGCCCTCTTTCGAATGATGACAATAAATAACCAAAATTCCCCATAGTTTCCATGATATAAGACATGTCAACAAAAAAATTGATGAGATTTAGGTTACGTCTCGAGATGTCCAGTTATGCCGCAAAAGATATCAACTTATTCACCTTTAATGTATGGAATATTGGTAGGTAAACAATGCTATATTATCGGATTGCAAACATATAGAGACTATAAAACCAGTTTTTTGAGTTGCTGAAGTACCTACTTATTACTCAGAACCATTCATACCGTTTAGAAATGAGATTTAACATAGTAAAGGTAAGCTGATTTTAAATGAGCCCAAACACGGATGCTCTACTGTTAATCACTGAGAATTTGAATGGAATACAACCAGATTTTATCAGCACATCTACTCATTGTCACCATATTATTACAATGTATTCGGAACTAGAAAAAAATGCAAAGTTTCACCTCAATCGAAAAATTTACTGAGGAGTTTTGTTGAATAACTCCTGACTCCAACAACAGATCAGCTTGTTGTTATCATAATATTACATTCTTATCTAGAGTCTATAAGTGTGCCAAATTTAAGCTCAATGAGACACTGGAAAGTGGGTCAAATTAAACTTGCAAGAATTCACTAAAAAAAATATGAGTTTTGTTGAACAGGTCCTGGCTCCATCATCAGATCAGCTCGTTGTTACAATAATATTGCATTGTCACCAAGAATCCATAAGTGTGCCAAATTTCAGCTCAATCAGACACTGGGAAGTGGGTCAAATTAAACTTGAAAGATTTGACCCGAACACAATATTGAATTTTGTTGAACAGCTCCTGACACCAGCATCAGATCAGCTTACTATTAACATAATATTACATTGTTATCTAGAATCTATAAGTGTGCCAAATTTTAGCTCAATCAAACACTGGAAAGTGGGTCAAATTGAACTTGCAAGATTTCACTAAAAAAAAAGTGAGTTCTGTTGAACAGGTCCTGGCTCCATCATCAGATCAGGTCGCTGTTACAATAGTATTGCATCGTCATCGAGAATCTATAAGTGTGCCAAATTTCAGCTCAATCAGATGCTGGAAAGCGGGTCAAATTGAATTTGCAAGATTTAATCCAAACAAATATTGAGGTTTGTTGAACAGCTCCTGACTCCAGCATGAAATCAGCTTATTGTTAACATAATATTACATTGTTATCTAGAATCTATAAGTGTGCCAAATTTTAGCTCAATCAAACACTGGAAAGTGGGTCAAATTGAACTTGCAACATTTCACTAAAAAAAAAGTGAGTTCTGTTGAACAGCTCCTGGCTCCATCATCAGATCAGCTCGTTGTTAAAATAATATTGCATTGTCACCAAGAACCTATAGGTATTCTAAATTTCAGCTTAATCTGACACTGGAAAGTCAGTCAAATTTAATTTTCAAAAGTAGACCCGAACAAAAATCGCAAGTTAATAATAAAAGCTTGTAAAAATCAAGCAATGTCATTATAGTTTAACAAATAATTAAAATCTATCAGTTTTCCATGTAAAAGCAATACTTAAAAAAAAAGATTTCTGAACTGACGTTTTGTTTACCAATACGAGTGACATGTTCGGTTATGCCAGCGCGAGAGCGCGCGGGCATAACTGAACAACTCAATGTATCACAATTTAAACGGAATACTTTGGTTAGCCATAACCTGACATTTTAATTTGTTAAAAGTTAATCAAAAATATCATATGTATATGTCGAGATATCATGTAACAAATATAATTTTGGCGAATGAGTAGGTTGATAAATCGAAATATCTACAAAAACATGTGTGTGTTAGTGGCTTGAAAAATTGACAAGTAGTTATGTCAACTAAAATACGAAAAATGGAGGAGTTGGCAAGGCCATAACTCGAAAACTTGTCTAGCTAGGGAGCTGTCAATTTTTTTATAGATACTTCATAGGCGTAGATATCGTTTAAGCCAATAAAAAAAAAAATTGACATCTCGACATATCAACGTATTCACGCGAGCCACGGAGTTAGTACATAATTCCATTCCAATCCAACAATCCAATCCAATATTCAATATTCCAAAGACTTATTCCTATTCCAATTTTCCAATAATCCATCCTTATTACAATTCAATTTCTAATAATCCAATTATATTAATACCAATCAATTAATCAAAGACATTTTCGAATAATGCATCTGAAAAATTGCTAGTCTAGGTAAAGTTTTAAAATAAGCTTGAGTTAACTCGGTCGCACTCTGTCTTGCTCCGATGTTACGCGCATTTTCACGCAGCACGCACATTTATCTCTTTCTGACAACGGGGTTTTATAAATCTCTTGGTAAAATCTCATTGTTTGAAAAACATTTTTTCAACAGAGAACTTGTTTATAAAAAACAGCTTCGTCATCTGCGATTTTGCCAGTTCGCCATCGCCACTCGACTAAGTCGAAACGTGCGGCCATAAAAGTACTTAAGATCTTGCCTGTTTACCGCTAGCTTATTTCAGCTGTTTATGAGACAGATAAACGTATGTTTATGCTATGCGTTGATAGTAGCGTTGTCATCCTACACAGAGTCACCAGGTGGCGCTTTCGCCGCTAAATTATGCATGCTGAGCAGCCTCCCACTTAGGGCTGTCAGCGGCTAATCACAGGCCAGGGAAATCACTTTCTGAAGACTAAATATAGTCCTGCAGAGCTAATTTTTAACTCGTTAGCTCGGATTACTTCTGACAAATAGATTTTTTACGAAGAATGCTTTTGAATGGTATAAAAGGCTTCGTAAAAAACAATTTGTCGAAAGTAACAGGGATTTCATAAAACACACGTTGATAACTTGTAGTTATTCCCATTCATACAATTCATGCATAAATGCAACAATTTTTCACACCAAAATTGCAGTGAAAAAAACTTTCGTCGCATTGACAACCCTAAGTAGAGACAACAGGGTACAAAATACAAGTTACATGTAAAACGCATAACCACTGAATCACGCAGTTTTTGAATAATTGAGGGAACCTTGGATGTCACAGCGATTCAAGGTTCTGGAGATGAGGTAACCTTGTTGACTGTTGAATGATAATACAAATAGAAACCGGACAAGTGTGAGTCAGCGCAGTGGGTTTTTTTACGTAAATTATGTCTGGTTGAAGTACAAACATAGCCTTTTAGTTGAAGGATGATCTTTCATACATTCTTTACTTTTACCCATTCAGACTGGTTGCGTTTGATAGAATAACGTCTGTCGGGTCAGCTAGTAATCTCACTAATGTTATAAATGCGAGGATGGATGGATGGATGGATGTTTGTTCCTCTATAACTCGACAACCACTGAACCGAGTCAGCTGAAATTTAAAATATAGATAGATGATGACCGGGAATAGGACATAGGCTACTTTTTATCCGGGTACCACGCCAGCGTAGCCGCAGGCGGAAGCTAGTACAATACAAGTCGATAGGTCGTCTATTGTAAATGTTAATACGAAAACTTACCTGATTTTCATTTTATTTCGCAGAACCAATATTATATCAACCATTCAACCGAAAACAAACAATGTATCCTGAACAAAACAAACGATCGAGCTCAAAGGAACTATTCAGAAGAAATACATTTCAAATGGGTGCGATTGGTTCAGACTCACTCAACCAGGGACAAGAAACTGAAGTTATATTTCGATATTGATACCTTTAGCAGTGGTTTTTGGCGCGTCTCAAATAAAAAGTAGCCAGATATTTCAATGTTTTTCCCAGAATGATCGTCATTTGATTCTGAATGTAACTTTGGACAATGAGCAGGAGCTAACAGTAGTCGTAGTTCCCTGTAAGTTCTAGGTTACTAAAAGTAGGATTTCCTTCAGTGCTAAAAATCAGAGCAGCTTTTCTACCTTCCACCACAACAGGACTGAATTCCGTCTCAATGAACTAGGGAACTTTTCCGTTCAGCTATTGCACCTTTCTGGCTACGATAGCGCAGAACTTTGCTCTTTGTGAGCATTACGTATTCCGCATTCTTTAAGAAAACAAGTTTGGTCGTTTCTTATAGGGCACCAAGACCACATTACCAATTCAAATATGGCTATCATGAGATTAAATAACAATCAGACGTAAACAGGGATGACACAATACCATAAACCGCAGTTTTAAAAACCCGTCGCCGTCATAAAATTGAATGATTTGTTATTGACCTAGCTTCCGCCCGCGGTTTGGCTCGCGTGCTACCCGGAAAAAATAGCCTGTGTTATTCCCGGTCATTATCTATCTAAGTACCTACTTATATTTTAAATTTCAGGCAAATCGGTTAAATGTTTGTCGAGTTATAGAGGAACAAACATCCATCCAAACATCCAAACTAGTGTGATAGTGTGATGGTCTGTCAGTCGCTATTGTAACCATAGAGTAACATACAAACTTATGTGCGTTGAAAATAGATTGAAGAGGTCTACTTCGACAAATGAATTTCTTTAAGCTGAAGGAAGATTGAATATTATGATCGTTATATGACAGTCACCGCACTTTAGGAAGACGTAATTTAAGTGCACTGCATACTTTCTTGTGGCGCCCGCGCAGGTCGACGTGCGTCCGCCTTCTTACTTCACTGTAGGGTGACCATAAACCACGCATTTAATTATATTTTTTACGAGTTACTCTTGCTACGGAGGACACGTTAAATTTTCGGTCCCGGTTCAGGTTTAAAAACTACGTCACCAGAGTTGTACTAGGTGGTACCTCATACCAATTATTGTATTGCATTATGGTGTTATAATTGTTTCTGAAAATAAATTTAAAAAAAATATGAAACAATGAAAACAGACTTAACATGCTATTAAGCTTTATGAAATCTCCACAAACACTATAAATAAAGTCGGGATTTATTTTTTTGAGATGTTATCGTGCGATCAGTCTTGTTGACAATAAGCAGATGAGGTGGGTGCTTCTTGGCATAGAGGGCTCTACTTCCAGCGGAGCCTGCCCTCTCTTATTTATTTTCAGTCCATCTGACTGTCCAGCGGGCTTAAAAAGATCGCTATAGCAGAATCGGAATAGGAATTGAACTATATGCCGTGTCTTTTCACTCTCAGTCAATGAAAAGAGACGGCATATAGTTCAATGCCTATTTTGATTCTGCTATAGCGACCTTTTTAAGCCCGCTGGTCGAAGATGTTTCGGGAATGGTGAGCTGTCTCGCATATGTATACAGGGTGAATTTTTGAGTTAGTCTTATAGAGCCTCTTAAACCTTAGAATCCTTAGATGAAACAGGATGGATAGGCATTAAAAAAAAGGTTTTGTGTAAATTGCCCATTTTCTCGCTGCCTGGACATTTTTTTTTTTCAAAATCTGTGAATGCAGTTCGAAATATCTTAAAAAATTAAGGATAGTATCCTAAGAACGTTTTCCTCTAGCTACAACGGTTAAGGTAGGTGCCCTTACTGCCCCGTCTCAAAAATTCATCCTGTATTTAAAGTCAGGATTTAAATATATTTTTGTCCACAAAAGTAATGTGATCATGGCCACTTCGCCGCGTCAACCGGTAGCGATGACGGCACGTCAGACGCGCACGCAGCGAAAGTGATTACCATTCCAATGCATTATGCAATCGCTTATCAATTCTCTGCGCACGCGCATAGCAGTGACAAGTTTATTTTGGTGCACATTGTGGCACAAATACTGCCGAAAATACTTACCCTGATATGTATGTATGTATGAGCTAGCGGCTAACACCGGTGACCTGATTCATGATGGTCATACTCATACTAATATTTTCTGAGAAGTCAGTATGTTTGATTCTGAGAAGTCAGTATGTTTGATTGTTTCAATCACGCCTTAACACGTTCAGTGCCACCGACGCACTTGAGTGTCACCTGTCAGCGGTGCCACAGCCTCTTTCTTTAGAAGACACCACAGTAGGTGGCATTGAAGGCGTTTACGTAACAATTTTATTTAAACTTGAATTATAATAGAAAATACTTACACTCATTCATAAGTATTCACATATTAGCCAACATCTCAATATAGACCATTTCATTAACATTTTCGAACCGATTCAATGAAACGTGACCGATTGTGAATATTTTTGTTGGCAAATACTGGTTCTGTCACGTCTGAAATTTTATCGCACTTTTAAACCCTAGGATTACCGCGAGTGAAGCAACTGTATTCAATGTATTGCACAAATGTTCATTGCAAATTGCACGTGTCAGTTTGTCGTTTTCTAGATAAAAATACATATTTATGGACACTTCACAGCGCCATACTATCCTCAAAATAACAAAACTTGTGCTATACTACTTAGGCATTTACCTACATCTTTACTTGATGAATATCAGGAGGCAATCTCGGGACACTGTGGGACATTATTGAGATGGATTAGGCTTGCCCAGCAGTTACACCATCCTCTCAGCTAAATCGTCCTTATCCACAGGAAAGACATGGTCAATACGTGTAGGACTAGCCGCGGGTTCCCCCACGATGTTTTCCTTCACCGTTTACAGCTCGTGTTAATGCGCGTATAATTTTTTGGAAACGAAAAATCCATTGATGCACGGCCAGGGTTCAAAACCACGACCTTCGGATTGAAAGTCGAGGCACTGACCCACTCGGCCAAATCGACTCATTATTATAGTCGAATTGCTCATTGTACGAACTAAAAATATATGAAAAATGACATTTTGATCGTCAATTTTAGTGCGTATAATGAGCAATCCGACTATAGGTACATGTGGTTGAATAAAATGTTCTTAGAGCTTGACTAAAGACCTTGCTTTGTCTACAAGAAATACATGGCACATTTAGCCAACCGTGTGACGCAACACACTGAAGACACAATCAATACAAATCCCATCAAAAGCAAACTTTCATTAGCTTTTAAAAATAATGATCAGAATCAGAAACAAAGAGATCATTATGCAGGTTGTCTAGGAAGTGGAAAGTTGGCGGTGGGCCAAACAATACAGTTACTGTTTACAAACGAAAGTATGTGGGACATGGTATATTATGGTATATGTATGCCTTTTGGCTACCTATGAAAGAAAACGAAAATTCCATTACTAAGTAACTCCACACACATCCTAAGGCGCAGGCCAGGTAGAAGAGACGTAAGACGAGGACGCGTCGCAGACAGGGCGCCAGCGAACAGTGTTGAGTCTCTTCTGTATGTTTTGCGTCGCGACGCTTCTATAATTTTGTATGAAAGAAGAGACAAATGTCCGCGCCCCGTCTGCGTCTTACGGCTTTTCTGTGTGTCCCGCGCCTAAGTCTGGCACTTTTTTGGCTCAACGGATCAGCATTGCCATCCAGCGCGGTAATGCTGCCAGTGTCTTGGGTACGACTGGCAGTGGCTTGGATCAGTTGAGCTACCTATAGATCGTTTCCAACGATCATTAGGTAGCTCAACTGGTTCTTATTGTATTTTATAATGTATGTAAATATATAGTAGTCTGTAAATAAATAGATATTGGTTTACGAAATATTATTCAGAACATAAATTAGAAAGCAAAGGTTATCCGTTAATTAAACAACGTCAATATAAATATCAAAGTTCAAATGAAAAAAAAAAAAAAAACAATTTTAGCTTGATAAACAAAAATATTTGCCTTTCTATTCAAAAATGATGTAGAAATGGTGATGATTGTATTTTAAACTACAAGTACAAAGGCAAAGTAAAAAAACTAAGCAAGAAGCTGTATCCACAAAGAGTGGTAGACATTTGATACATCTATAGGAGTATTAGGAGTAGAGGTATGTGGTAAGATATATCGGACAATTTAGTATATGATGCTATATGCATATATTTTGCAGAAATTAGCATTCTATACGTGACAGGTTGCAAATCCATCGCTATTCCATGGTTCGGAGTTAAAAATATGGATAAAGTTATATAGCACTCAAATCAATGCGCTTCTACCCTTTCAGTAACAAAACAAACATATAAAAGAGACGTTTGTTTAGTTTTAAAATGTTGTTTGTGCCAACATTTAGATTCGAATGAATAATTCAAGAGTTTCCGTAAAAACGGTGTCCGTTACAATAAAAATAAAATATGCTATGATAAAATCATTCTTCTCGAACTGTGTTGTGTTCCTGCGGTGAGTAAGGTTGCCAGAGCTCTGCGAGGAAGCGCTGTGGTGAAAACTGGTGGACCAGTCTTGTCCATTGTGTTGTCGGCGCAGTGATTCCTCTTTTAAAGGGTCAGCAGCGCTAGTGTGACTTCTCTGGTGCCACAAGCGTCCATAGGCTACAGGTGGGCCGTATACTTGTCTGCTACCTTAGTATAAGTATAAAAAAATGCACGGCGAACCTTAGACAAGGTTTTAAATCCCTTGTGATTTTCTCTTCTAATTTGACGCTTCACTTGTTCGATTAATCCAAGCTTGGCTATTTATTTTTAAAATATTCATCACCGAAAATAAAGCCAGGCACTAAACAGTGTTTGTTGTCTATTTCTTCGCGGAATCGGTCGCTAAAGAACAGGAGTAGATTCACCTAAGTATAAAAACTTTTATACTTTTCTTTTGACGATTACGCCGGCTCCATACGTTGGGACCAACGTTGGCCCCAACGTTGGGCCCAAGATTTCGTGAACCATCCACACGTTGGCGATACACCAGTCTTGTTCCGTCAGAGCCAACGTGCAGACGTCCGATGTCTGCGCGTCCGATACAGAAATTGAAATTTCTCTAAGTGATTTTACATTACTGAATACCAATTTTATCACAATCACATCACATCATGTCACTATCACACTTCACAAAACACACTATATTATAAAAGCGAAAGTTTGGATGTTTGGATGTATGTTTGTTCCTCTCTAACACGACAACCACTTAACCGATATGGGTGATATTTAAAATATAGATAGATAATAACCGGAAATAGGACATAGGCTACTTTTTATCCCAAAAAATTGCACGGTTCCCGTAACATAAAAAAAAAATAGTAGACTCCATCATCAGATCAGCTCGCTGTCACCATATTATTACATTGTAGTCAGAACTTGACAAATCTGCCGAGTTTCAACTCAATCGGCTTATTTACTGAGGAGTTCTGTTGAACAGCTCTTGACTCCATCATCAGATCAGCTTGTTGATACCATAATATTTCATTGTCATCGAGAATCTATAAGTGTGCAAAATTTCAGCCCGATAGTTCTACAAACACAATAAATAAGGAATACGATGACATTCTCGCTCGTCAGTCGACACGTGCGCTCACGATGCGCGTCGAAACGGGACTGAGCATAGCGCCAACGTGTGGACGGATCCCCAACGTTGGCGCGCCAACTTCCTTTGATAAAACCGACACGGCACGGCCAAGCCCCAACGTTGGCCCCAACGTTGGCGCCAAGCTATTTTGTCAGCACCACACGTTGGTGAGAGGCATTGGGACCAACGTTGGCCCCAACGTGTGGATGCGGGGTTAGTCAAAGTGATTTTATTGAATAAAGGATTTTGACTTTGTTTGAACTTTATGGTAATTGGAAAAAAGTCATTATTTCAACAAACCATTTCATTTCGTTCACTCACCTATTACGTGCAGAGCATTTTTAACTTTATCCATATGAAACCGCGGTTTTTCATTTCATAATGGATTTATTATTATAAGCTATGTATGTGTAAATTAATTGCAATCTCTTTTTATTTACCTTAGAGCAGTGGTTCCGAACCTATGGGTAATTACCCCCACAGGGGTAAAACAGGTTTTTTTTTTGGGGGGGGGGGTTATAGATCGAAACGAGATCTTATAAAATTCCACTCCAAAACAGTGAGCCGCTGAAATATTCATGATCAAAAGATCAAGATAAGAATGATTTTTTTAAATGACGGGAAATGTTCATTGACATGTCATAAGGGTAACAAGGTTGAAAAGGTTAGGAACCACTGCCTTAGAGTGACTAGATTTTTTTTTTTTTTTTTTAATTTTCATGCAGGCATTCCCCAAAGCCTTTATTTGACAGATAAATGTAAATAATTGAGTAAGCCTTGACACGATGCGTCCTCTGATTGGACAACTGATCGCCACATTGCACGCCACCGTGGACGTTAGCTGAACGCTTTGGTTTGGTCAAGGCTTAAACAAGGTGCACCACGAGGTGCCAAGTGTTTTACGGACGTTTTATTACGGTAAGCCAGCTTGTCAGACGAAGGCTATAGAAAGGCACATCCGACTAAAAGTCGCTAAAGTTTAACCGATTTAAAGTTCAAGGCGACACCGGCTCATAAATTATGTGTAGCAAAATGCTCTTTTGTGATAAATTACTTTATTTTACGCTGCTCTGGCTTGGCCGGACCGTGAAGGCACAGGGAAGCACATTATTTACGGTGTGTTGTCAGTGTTGTCACAATGAAATATGACATTTTGGTTGCTTGCAAGGTTGCTGAAAAGTTTTCAGCAGGGCAATTTTACTAGATGACAACGTCAATCATTCCGCTGCGTTTTGTTTCGATCTCTTAAATGTCAGCCATTTGGTGAATAGTAGAAAGGCTTTTCAAAAAGTTCTGCCCAAGTCCAAACCTTAGCTAAAACGTCACCACAACTGAGTCGTTTGTCATTAGTAGAATAGGATACAGTCGAAAATCTAAGGTTTATTTGACGTTTTGCCTGTGGTCGATAAAAAGTTTAGTACCTACAAGAATCGCCACCCAGGTGCATCAAAGTTTTATGAACTTGATGATGATGTAGCCGAAGGCCCGCCTGAAACACAGAAGATTGCGGGTTCGATTTCCGCCGCGAGGCAAATATTTGTTTGTTCTGCTAATATTTGTCTCTATGTATAATTATGATTAATATGTAGGGGAACCTGTTGAACCTCGGCCACACGATCTTATTTAATTTTTTTTGTGTATAAAGATTGGAATTAGGTTTATTAAATATGGACACATGTAAAGATACACTATTTGACTACATATTTATGAAATAAATTTTGTATTTTTAATGATACTTTAGAAGATAAAGAGGTTTGAACAAAAAATGGGAAATTGTCGAAGGTACAACAAACCAGATATACCTTGGTCACTGCAAGATGTACCTTGACCTTACTAGTTTTTTTTCATGAAATTACCATGTTATCGAATCAAATAACGATTTTTTTTTAATTAATGGAAAGAACATTTATAAAGTATGTACTTTAGATAAAAAAATATATATATTTACATTTTTATCTTAAGTTATGCTAAAATAATCAAAATAACTAAGTTCTTAAAATTTCTGTGATCTTAAGATCATTTTCGCGTCCTATTATAATAATTTATCAACAAAAGTTCAAATACTTAACAGCTTTTAGGACAAGGTAGACTTCTCTCTTTGTTTGAACTTTCTTCGGTGTTTTTTTTTTCTGTTTGATATCTTGATACAAATTTGTACGTTAGCTCATGTCCAAAGTACAAAGCAAAAGTGGTGGCAAAGGTACAACATTGCCTCATTTTAAATTGACGAATTTTTAAAATGCACTTTGAGTTTGATTTGGGTCGATATATCTATGCCTATCTAAAGTCCATTTCACCTATATTTGATTGCACGAAATGGTTAACTCGTAAGTATGTTCTGTTATATATGAATTAACTTAAAGTAAACTTAAAAATACCCTCATTTTGAGCACTTTTTTATATTTTTAATGCGCACGCCTCACTCACTCCACGCTGGTTTTTCGATTCTAGCTTCATGTTGGTGTTGACCAATGACGATTATAATACCACAGACAAAAACAAAAAAACTCGCACAGATTACGAAATAAGCCTTGGTGGCCGAGGGATATCAATGGACGAGGTTCAACAGGTTCCCCTATTTACAAAAAAAAAAGTATAATTTTATATATTAGTCATGCAAGTAGTTCCTATCCCATATGACAAACTCTGCTTACTTAATACAAAAAAAATACTTAAATAAAGTATTTTCAGTCATTCATATGGAAATGTATTGTCTCTCTCTGCATATATTGCGTTTGTACGTGATTTAACTTGATTTTAGTAGGTCCCACTATGCTGGTTTTTGGCCTTTACGAAGCTTATTGAGTTATCTTCAATGCACTCCATCTATTTGAGATACGGTTCATTTTAGCATGACAAAGAGTAGCTAAAGGGATGTAAACAAGATGAGGTTGTCAAAGGCTTTCGTAAAAGCCGATCGGTGTATCACAAATCTGTTTATATAGGTAGGTTACGCTGTACTATGTGATAAAAATAACATTTGACTTAACAGAACCATTCAAAAACTTAGTGATTTTGAAGAATCTGTTATGTATTTTCTTATTTTCCTTGGAGAAATATTTCGAAGTAATTTGTTGATAGTTTAATTATTGATAAATAGTCATGAATATGAAGAAACTGTAAAGGTGGCTGTTCGCGCCCGTGACCGAGACAGGAGACCGAGACCAGAGACCGAGACCAGTAGTCCGTTGTCATATAAACTGATGGTTCTCTGTCTCGTGTCACTTTCGCGCGCCCCTACAAAGCCTGTCTCAGCAGAGTCATTCTGTAGACTCAATTCGAATTCACTCAAGTGACCGAGCTCACTAACACAAAAATGTATTGTGAGATTCAAATTTCGAATACGAAATTTGAAATCTCACAGCGGATTCAGCTTTTCGACGTTCGAAGTGAGTTTACAGAATGACTCTGCTGGTCTCGGTCTCAGACGCGAACCGCCTTTGGTCGAAGATGTCTCGCAGTCAAAGTGTTAAATTAAAGTTTTGTTGATGCTTATGTAATGTTCTTTGAAGGCGGTATGTCTATCTATCTATCTAATCAGCCCACATCCACCCACTGCTGAGTATAGGCCTCCTCATTTTCACGCCACTTATCTCGATCCTGCGCCAGTCGAATCCAATGTTTCCCCGCTACCTTCACTATATCATCAGTCCATCTGGCTGGTGGTCTGCCTAGTGTTCTATGACCCTCACGCGGCCACCATTCGGCCATTTGCCTTTGTCCATTATGTATTTATTATATGTTTTTTTTATATCTATTCCTAGTCGAAAATAAATTCTTACCTCTCAGAATCCATGGCGAATTATCTCAGCTCCAGCTTGGACCGATCGGATCTAACAGGTTCTGAAACAAATAAAAAAAAAATTAGAAAATTAAAAAATATTTCTTTCGAACAAAGTACACAAGAACTCATTACATAAGAGCGATGAGAGCTGCAAAAGTACCTACTAAAGACTGTGTAGCAGTCTCAAATTTTACATTCGTTCAAATAGAATTCTTAAATTATTTATTGCACCAAAAAATAAAATGTACAAACATAGATGTTCAAACTACAAAGGCAAAAAAAGAAGTTGTAGTTACACTATAAAGTTTTTTTTTTTGTTTGAAAGGGTACTCCGAGTGGTGCCATAAAAATTTGTTGAGGATCTGTCGAGGATCTTCAGAGTTATGAACAGAAATGCACCTCGAGAGTAAAGAAAAATGCTCAGCTCTTTTATTTAATTTTGACGTGTTAACGTCTTATAAATCGATGAACGCCGGCTGCACTCACGAAAAAGTGTCACGTTCCACCTGAGCCGAGCGTGCAAGCGAGAGCGTGGAGTTGTAGAGAGGCACGATCGGCCTAAGCGTTCGTTTCGTTATCACGTGAATTTATCCGACTTGACAGACAACTATTTTTTTATTTTAACCACTGAAAATATGACAGTGACAGATTATGAACGCGGTTTAGATGTGTTAATCAGTTAATTTTCTATGGTGATATTGATACCTACTTATGCTTAAATACCATGGTGCTGTGAAGCAAATGCTGAGGCCTTATTTTCTTGTCACTTGATTCTTAACTTGAGTTCAGTTTGTATTTTGTGGCGAAAACAAAACTTTTTTATATCCTATTCAACATTCCAAGCACAAAACTAGGGCAGCGAAAATAAGATTTCATAAAAGCTCAGATTCATTTATCCGAGATTTCCCGATGGTCACAACTAACAAAGAAGCGGCTGATATTTCTGATAATTAAAAGCAAACAGTCCAGCCAATCAGAGAGCTGCCTATTTTTTAGGCCAATCAGAGCTGAATGCGGGACATATTTTTTTTGTTTTTTGGTCTGAAAGGCCTTTGGTGCGCTTTTCACGTTTTCAGTTTTTCATTTGTTCATTCAATAGCTCACTACACGTTTAGGTCAATATTTTTTGTGTGAAACTGAATTTGAAAATACAGTGAATTGTTGTGTTTTGGTGAAATAACTATTCAGGCCAAAAATATGCGACGCGACGTTTTGAAAATAAAGTGTTTAGTTAGGCCGAGATCACATTGCAATGGCGATAGCGAGCAATTGACCTGATAGTTGAAACAGCAGGATTCGAACCCATAGCCTTCGTATCGAAAGTCGAGGCCAACGCACTAGGCCGACACGGCTCACAGCAATCACGAAAGATGTTCCAAATATAATTTCAGAAACTCTGTACACAATATTGAAGCAACATTAGATTATGATCTTATTACCGACCAGGCGTCCCCATTTACTGATAAAAAGCTGATATAAAACATTGGAAAGGTAGGTTAAAAAACCGGCCAAGTACGAGTCGGACTTGCATACATGGTTCTGTACAACCTTACACTGCATTTTTTTTTAATTAACCGAAAAAACACAACTACTAAACGAGAATACCTGTCCTCTTTTTTTTATTTGTGGTTAAAACGTGTTGGCCTAGTGGGTTAGTGCCTCGACTTTTGAAGGGCGTGGGTTCGAACCCGGCTATGCATCAATGGGTTATCGTTTCGAAGAAATTATGTGCGCATTAACACTAGCTCCAAACGGTGAAGGAAAACATCGTGGTGGTTAGTTAGCATTCCTATAGTATTATAATGATAGGCAAATAGAAATTTACAAAATGATTGGTCGATTATTATCTCTGATGAGGGCTGATCTCTGTTTCCTATCTCCAAAGAAGATTTTTTTACAGAAAAAGTATTTTTTTTTTATAGTTTTTAAATTTAATTGAATCTCTAATTGTTATTATCCTAGTACTTACGAACGCGTAAGAGTGATAAATTCTGACGAAGTTGTGAAAACTCGTCTACATGAGTTTTGTGTTTAAAGTCATTACCGAAACCCAAAATTCCCAGTCCCCAAATATGGACCGTTCAAACAAATGCCAGCAAATGGGCAATCCTTTCTCGCAACCCTAAACTTTCAAAGGCTAGTCGGGAACCATATGGCCTCAATTAGATACATTTTAGAACCTCCAATAACTAAATTGACTTACAGTGAAAAAAGCTATGTTGGCCTAGTTTCTTTTTGCCTTATTGCAACTGACATTAGCATTTGCTCGATGTTAATATTCACCAACGAAAATGTTTATGACACCAGCGCCAGCGGACTGATTGTCTAACTTGACTCAAACTTCAAATTAGTCTCAAACTATCAAAACGATCGCGTAGGTATCTTTTGTCGCGTTCGGTCTCGTTGAGATAAGAGTGACAGAGCTACTTGCGTGTTCACTGAACTGTTATATTTGACAGTTTGAGACCGATTTTGGTCGCTATCACAGATGGACAATCAGGGGGCAGAATCTTCGTCACGAATATTTGCTCGTCTGTGCTCCGTCCCCAGCAGCTGTAGTCAACGATTCAACATGGAGGACGGTGTCTGCTCTAGCGACAGACTTGTAATGTATCAAAGGGATTCGCTAAAAAGCGACAACCGGGTGGGCGCTCGGGTGCTCAGTGCATCATCGCGCTGCCGAATATTCGACTAGTATAGTAACGTGCTTACATCGAGTGAATAATCATGTCAAGGTGGAATTAGATGGTTCATTTTTTGTTCATTTCCGTCGTTCATTTTGCTTATTTCACTCAAACTGACACATCTGAACATAAATTGAAAGAACAGTGTCATAGAAAGCCCCAGCATTCGTTCGAGTGATCTGTCACTTGAGTTAACTGTCTGATTCCACCTTCAGTCGCCTCGCCACCTTAAGGAACACGTGTTCCTCAGAAAAGGGTCTTGGCTGACAAAGAGACGGACAGACTGACAGGACAACAAAGGGATCCTAAAAATGTTCCGTTTTTCCGTCGGAGTACGGAATCCTAAAAGTTTTTTATATAGGATTAAACATACACACATTTTCACATTTTTGAAATTGCAACATAAATGTGAAAACCCTAATTAAAGCTTAAATTAAATTATGGTCACAACAAGGGTAATTTGCACCAAATATTTATTTTGGTGTCGTGTTATTTGGTGTATGTTGATTAAGCGGGCAATAACATTGTTATTAATATGTTAAAATAATTATAACCATTTTTTGGATGTTTGTGTTTCGGCAAATGTGTCTGGCTGGTGTATCGCATAATTTGTCATTTGCATAAAGGAATTTACACTACCTTTTAAATCATAAGCTGTTGTACAGCTGATGATGAAATATTTTTTCAATAAGTAACATTATAACAATTACCTACTCATGTAAGTATATTAAAAAAAAATATGAAAAACCCCCGACCGTAACACTTTTCATTAACTAAAAAAAAAAAACCGGTCAAGTGCGAGTCGAACTCGTACGCCGAGGGTTCCGTACCTAGCCATGGTGCCAATTAAGCTATTCCGCTTAATTGTATGAGCGCCCATACAACTCGAAGGACAATTTTAATTGGCGTCAACTATGTATGGGAACACCCTTTAGTTTTCAACTTTTTTAACTTTTTAGAATTTTTCCTTTATTTGTGCTATAAGACCTTGCTTTTTGCCAAATTTCGTGATTCTAGGTCAACGGGAACTACCATTTAGGTTTTCGACCCAAAACCTCTAGGGTACTTCCGGTTGACCTAGAATTGTCAATTTTGGTTACAAGCAAGGCCTTACAGCACAAGTAAAGGAAAAATTCCGAAAAATAAAAAAAGTTGATAATTAAGGTAAGTTTTGGTACTTACAAGTTTTCACGAAAACTTAAATTTGCCTATATCTTTTTATAGTGTTGACTAAGGACCTTGATTTTTATACTCACAATAGGGACTATAGACCTCAGTATATGGTATGAATTTCAACTTGCTAGCTCCACCCGTTCCTGAGATAATCGATGGTGACACACGGACAGACGGACAGACAGACAGACAGACAGACAGACAGACAGACAGACAGACAGACAGACAGACGGACAAGAAAGTGATCTTATAAGGGTTCCTTTTTTTACCTTTTAAGGTACGGAACCCTAAAAAGAGCTGATGATCTTTAAACGGCTGAACAGATTTTCACGAAACATAGATGAACACTCTCGACAAATACACCATTAAGACAAAAAAAAAATCATTAAAATCGGTTCATCCGTTTAGGAGCTATGATGCCACAGACACACAGAGACACAGATACACACACTACAAACTTACACCCATCTGCTTCGTCGGGGTTGATCTAAAAAATAAAAAAATCACCTTATTTAAAGCAGTAATATTTTATAAAAAAAGTTAAACTTATTTTATAAGTAAGTACTTACGTTTAAATTAAGTACCTACACTTAAAAACGCCACGCGAAGTTTTGGAAATGCAAAAAATCAAAAACAAAAAATCTAAAAATGAAAAAACTTTTTTCATTCAATCTAATCTTTCATTTCCTGACATTACGATTGCAAGATCGAACAATAAATCACGATTCTCATCGCGACAGATTAATGGAGGTCTAATTACTGTTTTTACATTCCCACTGTGCGTTATAGAGCCATAAAGCATCAATAAGTACATAGAAACAATAGCTGACAATATGCTCCGTGAGAAATGGAACAAGCAGAATAACAACTTATACAAGGCTGAAGCACGCAGAGGTCTGAGATTCGCGTAAGGCTGCTTTTAGGCTGATTTTAGTCTCACGCTCACAGTCAGCGCTGATAGGCGAGTGATCTTTATTACAATGAAATAAGGATACTGATAATCCAGCACTGACGAGAGCAATCAGCGTAGGCATTTCTGCTAAACAATCAGTAAGTATCCTTATTTCATTGTAATAAAGATCACTCGACTGTCAGCGCCGACGGTACGCGTGACAGTAAGGCTGGTTTAAGGCTGGTTTTAGTGTCACGCGTACCGTCGGCGCTGATAGGCGAGTGATCTTTATTACAATGAAATAGGGATACTGATTGTTCAGCACTGACGAGTGCAATCAGCGTTGCCATTTTTGCTAAACAATCAGTATCCTTGTTTCAATGTAATAAAGATCACTCGTCTATCAGCGCCGACGGTACGCGTGACACAAACCAGCCTTAGGCTGGTTTTAGTGACACTAAAACCAGCTACCAGAAAACCAGCCTAAAGCCGGCCTTTATAAAGGGATTTGTCAGGGGTTTTCATTCTTTTTTTTATTTAATTGTTATGTATTGCGTTTACGTTTATGAAAGCTTTTTCCGATTCAACCAACAAATTGTTCACTCAAACCTACACAGACCTGCTTTCCTATAGCTTGGTTATCGCCATTATTTCATGTGTGAATTGATGTGTGCAGGTATAATTGGCGTCAGCGCCACAGCTAACTGATATGAGAAGCTATTGTGTAGGTTTTTATGGATTGACGCAATTAGGTACAATTCGTTTCGCGAGTAAAAAGTCGATTTCTCTTTGAGATGTGAAATGTAGGTGCCCTAGATTTATAGATACTTATATAAACAATACTACATATATTTTAATCACACGGGAATTCCTCAAGTAAAACTAGTGGCTCTGTGAGCTGTAGACCTCGCGAATCTATCTTTGCATAGCTTAAAACAGAATAAATATTACAATTCTCTAGTTTTGTGATGAGAAGGTGGTCCCAGGTGCTTCATCAATCCCTACCTTGTAGTTAAAGGGCCGATTGCACTTGTAGAAATCTAAAAGTGAGCGATATACTGCTTTGAGGATCTATTCTGCTCATCACGCTGAAGATCCTCATCAGATTTTCACCAAATTTTAATGAGACCAGCTTAAGATACAATTACAACCTTTCAAACAAAAAAAGAACCATCGAAATCGAATCATAAGTCAGAGATATCCAATCCCTTTTTGCCCCTTTTTGGAGGAAGTACCCCCCCAGCCAACAATCAAAAATCCCCAAAGACAAACATAAATCTAAGTATAAAATTATCGAACCTGCTCACAAAATTTCACGAGAAATTGTTGAGAAATGCGACCTGTAGAGGAGAACATACAGACGTCCGACAGACATCCGGCGGACAAACGAAAGCATTTTTGTGCAGGAGACGCTTGGCTCGCTCGGGCAAATATAGTTGAAATAGAAAGAAAGAAAGAAAAAAAAACATGTTATTCAGCAATTAGGTACACGGACAATAAAAAAGACAATTAATTAACTAGGTAAGTACCTACTTAAAACTAAAACATTGTCCGCCTGCTGAAAAAAAAAGGCAAGAGCTCAGCTTTTGCCTGGTTGAAACCAGACGCTGTTTTTCAGCCTTACCCATGAGGAGAGGGAAGAACGGGACGGGAGGATAGATAAGGATAGAAAAGTACAGACAATGTTTCGGTTGATCCAGAGAATCTTTATCACGGTTACTTTATTTTTACGTGAGCATTCATGTACTATTTACGTTCCCTGTGTAGGAGACGCCGTTTTCTTGGGAACTCTTAACGGGACTATTCACCGTATCTGTGAAGCCATTCAAAGCCATTCACTATGACTATCAGATATCGGTGTACTTTGCCTGCCGTTACTTTATACCAATGCAACAATGAATGCTTAGGTTCCGTGTGGCTTAGCCGTGTTGTGTGTTGACTTGACTTTTGATACAAAGGTCATGGGTTCGAATCCCGGCTGTGCATCAATGGATTTTTCTTTATGAAACATTTATATACGCAGCTCGAAACGGTGAAGGAAAACATCGCGAGGAAACCAGCGGATTAGTCAGCCCCACCCCCACACGTATTGATCGTCTTTCCTGTAATTATGGCCGGTTAAGCTGAGAGGATGGTATAGAGTGCTGGGCAAGACTACTCCATCACAACAACGCCTCTATTTGTAGTATCTCATTGGATACATAACTATCTAAAACCAGTGTGCACTATTAACGGGACCATACACCATTATCTCACAGTGAAGCTGCCATTCAATATAAATATCAGATATCAGTGACCTTTGTCTGTCCGTTAGTTAAAGTTACAGAACTGCACCGGGCTAACAATGAATGCTTAGGTTCATGTGTGGTTTAGCTCAACGACTGACGATTTTTTTTACTTACTTCAAACAAGTGTAGAATTTTCCAAATCGGTCCAGGCGTCTTCGAGTAATCGGTGAACATACATAAAAAAAATATTCCGACGAATTGAGAACCTCCTCCTTTTTTTTGAAGTTGGTTAAAAAGGAGGAGGTTCTTTGTTCGACTGTATTGTATGTTTTAATTATTCTGGACATTTCACACAGCATTATCGAGCCCCAACGTAAGCAGAGATTTTGTTATGGGAACCACTTGACTGAAATGTACTTGAAAACCAGATCGGAGATATTTGCAGATCATACAAACATTTGCCTCGCGGAGGGAATCGAACCAGCAAACTTCTGTGTTTCAGGCGGGCCTTGGCCTACTGCGACAAAAAGTCCGTAAGTTCGTATGAGCAAGTGGCGAACTCTGATGAAGGCGATTTTAGGCCGCCTAAAGGCCTCCGTCATGGCTTAACGACTAACAGCTTAAAAAGCCGGGACCGACAATTTAACATGCCCTCCGAAGCACTGAAGCGCTCAGCTCGTAATGTCACTTGCGGTCACCCAATAAAATTACGACCACGCACACGATCAATCAAGAAAGTCTCAGCAAGCCACGCCACTAGCGTTTCGCCCGTTATGCCGCGAATACACGTTGGGCGAGCCTAAGCCAGCGCGAGCGAAGGCGAATTGATACAAGGCAAGTACTACCGTCCACACGTTTGGCGAGTCTATGCAAATTGACGCTTGTATTCACTCGGCCAGCTAGGCGATGCCAAAGCAAGACAAATAGTCCACACGTTGGCATTGGCGTTCACTTGGCGAGCCTGCGCCAGTAGTAGCGGTTTAGAAGTATTTAAATCCTTTGACTTGTGCCATCAGGTGAGTTCGTCATCGTGACTAACCCTATCGGGTATCGGTCACGGATCCGTGGGCAGTGGGTTCAGTTCCCGGCGGAAACGGTTCATTTGAAGGGCTTCGATTTATAGTTGTTTACCGATTTTACCATTTAAACTACAGTTTTATACTGAGTGTGAAACAACTTCCGATAACAAGGATCTTCGTTACGATTCTTGCGAGGTTGTATTGTATAAGCTAAGCAATTCCTTTGACTGATTCAGATTTGAAATCAAAACTCCTAGAAAATAAGACCGACTTTTGAACTGCACATAACAGTCATCATGAAATAACTATGTTGGCAAAGATTCGGAAGAGTTTGATCGATTTTGTACCGAAATGCGCGTCTAATTTTGAAGGAAAGCTTCCATGTTTCATTTGGGTTCAGGGGGCTTACAAACTATACTAAAACAATAAATAGGTAGGTATCTAAAAGTGCGTACAGACTGGGGCCATTGTCTAACTTGTCTCAAACCTCAAATTGGTCTCAAACTGTCAAAACGATCGAAACGAGAGTGACGGAGGGAGCTACTTGCGTGGTTACTGAACTGTCATATTTGACCGTTTAGGACCAATTTTGGGCGCTACCACAGATAGTCAATCATGGGGCAGTTGCACACGGGAGGTTCACGCTTGCAGCGAACATGGAATGATAAGCAGAATGATACATTTCATAAAACGTTTCAGCTTTGTACGAACCATTTCAGACTACGCTATATCATTATAGCATAATAGTTTATAGCACACCAATATCGCGCACCATTCATTTTTATAGCAAGCCAATATTAATCGTAAGGTGGAGTGCCGTAATTGCAACTAAAAAAAGTGGAGTCCTAACTTCATCGCTTGATAATTCTATATTTTGTATCAGAAATGTATTTTTTGAAAGATCTGTTCTATAGTAAATTTTATGTAGATTTATATCATTGTTATAAATAAAGTAAAGCGATAAAGAATAAAATTCTATTGCATAAATTCATGACAGAGGGAGCAATAGTTGCAATTACCCGTTTTTGCGGGTAATTGCAACTACTTGTTTTTACTTCTTATTTTTCTATGGTGCTTACTACTGTAAAATATAGAACACATGCCTTGAATATCGTTCTTTCGATTTATATAGCTATGCCCTTGCTACTAATGTCAAATTTTGCGCGAAAACACTTTTCAGCAAAGAATCCGGTAATTGCAACTATTTTACTACAAATAGTGATGGGAACCTTATCGTGATTTTTATCGACTCGATGTTTATTTTAATCACAGTAATCTTTTAGTTATGAAACAGCCTCTTTTACTCTTATCTTTAAAGTCTTCAATTATCTTTTACTAATTATTTTTTCTAACTTTATTTCAATCGCAATAAGTCATATTTTAGAAGTTAAACAGCCTTTTTATATTCGTTTCACATATTGAACGGCTTTGGAAAGGGCTCCGCTAGCGCCAACTAAATGAAGGGACTCAATCACTCAAACTAATTGCTAAGAACTCATAGCATAGTATGGAAGTAGATAGTATCCCTTTCAATAAAATATTACGTATCGACATAGTCATCGTCATTGTTACATCACTAGGTTTTTCAAACTTCATACAAAACCGGTCGTTAAATTGCAACTGTCAAAAAAGAAACAAAATGGTTACAATTACAAGACTATGCACTTTTTGTCTGGCAAATGTAACTACAACCATAACTCTAAGTAGATTTATCGTAGAATACAACAAACACATAAAAAACAACTTACTGTGTCTTATAATCACTCTCACTGTGAAAACACCGGCGAAAAACCACGAAAAACAATGTTTTTCAATAAATTACGAAGAGCGTCCGAGCGGCATCACTTCCGAAAAATTGGCAGTTTTACAAAAAGGCCTGTCATTCGCTCAGTTTTGGTCGTATCAACACCATCTATATTTTTAGACTGAGACTTTTAGAAGAAGTTCAATACCACATCTATCGATGTTCAAAAATGTGATCCTAGAGGGAGTTATTGACTCCAGTTGCAATTACCGGACAGTTGCAATTACGGCACTCCACCTTACATATAAGTGAACGTGTTCATAATAAATGTATGGTGCGCGATATTGTTGTGCTATATTATACTATAATGCTATAAAATTATAGCGTAATCTGAAATGCGCTTTAGTTGCTGCATCATGGATCAATGAATGTCAACAAGTTTACGTATTTGGGTGTGATTGATGATCCTATTAAAGTTAAACGCCTCAGGCAAAGAATATGATTAATTAATCCCGCCTGTGTAGGCGTTTAATGAGATTTGTCAATATTTAGTAAGTAAAGTCTATAACTTCAGTTATTAGAAAAACATACGGCTACTTGTGGAGCTGTGTTTACTACCGTACTTGATTTTTACGGTATTTTTTTGAGCTATTGTTTTTTGAAGGTTATTTTAACTCAGACGGTATGTGAACCCCGCATCAGCTTAACTTAGCTCTAGTCTAGTCCAATTGAGCTACTGGGCAACAGGGACTTCCCTACCATTTCACAAGGAAATTGAAAAAATAATGAAAAACCCCCGACATAATTAACATAATAAATGTATCCCTTTATCAACTAGAAAAGAGCTGATAATCTTCAAAGTTTTCATACGAAAAAAAATTGCATCAAAATTGGATTATCCGTTCAGGCTTCAGGAGCTATGATGCTACAAACAGACACCCATCTTTTTCGTCAGAGTTTTAAGGTTAAGAAATGTGTTTCAATAAGATCATTTTAATCTCACGAATGCGTGGGTTCCATCCAATTGGCCTCAGTTTTAGAAACAAATATGCCCACACGTTCTACTACTATCATTCTGTGGTTCTACTTAGAAACAATATCTGCAGAGGTGGCAAACCGGATTTTATAAAGGGCCAGTTACAGGAGTTATAAAAGTTTCAAAGTGATACACCAGGTGATCCTATTGAATAAATGACTTTGACTTAAACTAAAAAAAATTAAACACAGCTAGAGTATTTACAGACCGCAAAATTATAAAAGTAGCATAAATATTTATATAAATGATAGAGTAGGAAAATGCTTGTAAATCATGTTTTTATTCGAAAGTTTACCTGTAACGCTATTTAACAGTAAAAATATTAAATGCCAAAAAGTTATTAAAATTAAAGCAATAGTTAAAATGGCCAACAATTTTTTGCACCTTTAAAAATTATTTTCTTGCTAAAAATTCTATTTGTTTTGAGGTCTGCGGGCCCTAAGTTTGACATTAATGGTCTAAAATAGAATAGGCTTCGTTAACGATGTCATTTATCGTAGTCACAATGCGCTTGCGCAGCTTTCGCGGATTAGTTGGTACTTTGTAAGTTACTATTATAATTTATAAGTTATCAAACAAAAGAGGAAGTGAAGCGCTTGTGATGTAACTTGTTATTAAAAGTTCTTAATATTGATAGATCGCCATTAGTTAAGTCATGTTCACCACCATTAAGGTGAACGCACACCTATCCGCGCCGAACGTGTCGAAAGAATCGACCAAAAAGAATTTTAGAATTATTTATATGAAATCGTATGAAACCTCGCACACCTGCCAGATTCGGACGATTCATACGAATCGACGCGGACAACTGGTGTGCGTTCACCCTTGGTGGCTTTCCCTTTATCAGCCGTAAGCCATGGAAAGTAATTCAGATTAAAAAAAATAGCCTACTAAATAAAAAAATAGCCTAAGTACCTATACAAACTTTGGCAAATAAATGTTTTTCACGAGCTGAAAACGGCGAAGAAAAACATCTGGAGGTCGTCCTCCCTCACGATGTTTTACCCTCCACATTCACACAAACACAAAATTTGCTATTTCTCTTTATAATTTTATTTAGTAGAGATGTCAACTATGTAAAGATACCTTTGCGACAGCCAAACAAGTGTTCATGATTACTACATCCATTACTGTATTATTCATAACGCTTCTACAATATTGACATAAGAATGCATGTATTATTTATGTTATTAGCTATGATTTTATAAAAAGCGGTAACCGACTGATAACGGCATTTATATTGGATTTAAATTTTAAATGTGTGGGCAACCGAGCTCTGCTCGGATGCATAACGCCATCTAGTGGTTCAATTACGAACCACATTGCTCTTGTAAATCTTTTTGCGTGAAAATGCCGAGAAAACGGCTTTTCCCAGATATGAGACCTAGCTAGATCAATTTTTCGCCCCCGTAAACACCCATACTGCAAAATTTCATCGAAATCGTTAGAGCAGTTTTCGAGAACGTCAGTACAAACAAACTTCAAACATCAAACAAACAAATATTGTTCGTTTGATAGAATAGGTAAGAAGACTTTTTAACGAGTTTCCGTCCACGCTTCGTCGGTTAATGTTAAAGTATGTTAGTGTCAGTTTACGTTTTAAGTAAATATCCAGCCATGGATCTGAGGTAAACAAGGTCTCGTTTCACTTGCAATCCTTACCTATTCTTTCGAAAATTTTGACGAGCCTCACTTTGTTCGACTGGCTCCCCACTGGAGCTTGACTATTTAGATTGCAGATGGATCACCGAAAAGAAAGCTTGGCATACCGCGTTTGTTGCCCTGATTCTCATGGTGTTGGTCACGAAAGAACAGGAGTAGATTCACCTAGCTCTTAAGATGTTTCAAAGGGATCCTAATGGTCCTACTGAATATATGATATTTGAATTTTGAATTCTATGCCAATGCATAAGTTGGCTGGTGCAATCCGATTTGCATTTGCCACTTGAGTCAGACAAATGTTTTATTTATTTATTTCTTTCTTAAACAAAATCCACAGCTCTTAGAAAACTAGTGCACCAAAACTTAAATATATTACCGACAGCCAATAACGGATTTACATTATATTAACAGGTAAACCGACAGTGATCGAGGTGTGTGTGAGTGTCCGTTGTGAATGTTATCGTCAAAGTCATAATAATCATGTGCTCTCTTCTATGAATGAAGGATTACGACTTCTTCTTTTCCAAGAATGAAGGAAAAACCTTATTGACGACAACTGCCGGTGGCGCATTCATCAGAAAGCGTGCAGTAACAACAAAGCGCCGAAACTGGTCAGACTCGTGTTGGACATGTGAGAAAACAAACAGCCAAAGCTTGTTTGAGTTCAATTCGATGTTCTAAAACAAAATGTACAACTGGTGAGAAGAATTCAATTAAGATTTTGAATGTATTTTACTATAAACGAGTAATATTAGTATTACCACTAATATTACTCGTTGGCTGCCACTCAATAAACGCTTAACCGGTCACAAAACGCTTACCGCATTAATGATACTCAACTGTCAAATTAGTAAAGCTTTAAAGAATGTTTTTATCTTGTCACTCACACATTTAATTGAAAAGAAATGACAACAGATTTATAGTGGCCGCTCACCTATTTGCGCCAAATTCTCGAAGTACTGCCAGATCCGGTCAATTCGGACGATTCGACCGCGGCCAGGTGTGCGAGATTTCATACGATGTTTTATAAATAATTCTTAAATTTGATTCGTTCGGCGCGTTCGGTGAGGTTAGGTGTGCGGCCACCTTTAGAGGCAGTTTTAACTAAAACAAGCATAATAATCCATTATGAATAAAATTAATAATAGTGTCATACTGAACTCTAGAGTCCCATAATGTTAAACGAACCCCTAAGGCTGAGGCCAAACGAGCGTATTTTTTTGAGTTGTGATTCGCGTAATTTCGGTGCGTAATTTCTGCTGCATTTGCTTTCATGGAAAATTCCTGTTTGATTCACACGGCAACGCAAAATGAGTTGTCTGTTTTTGTTGAAAGTAGATTACGCGACTCATTTTTCGCGACTCATAAGCTCAAATAACTCAAAAAATTACGCTCGTTTGGCCTCAGCCTAAATAATAGATATGAGAAATACTAGTCCGACTGCAGTTTATGCAATTGACAACATAAACTTTTTACTTGCTTGTTAATCGAAGTGCGATTTAAAACTAGAAGGTGCAATAGAATGATTTTTCGTAACTTCAATCACATCTACAATCTGAAAACGACAAAGCATCATCTCTTTTGATTCAGGGTAACATAAAACGAAAATAGACACAAAGACACCTGCGATACGTTTCGGTACCTTAGGTACGGAACCCGCAGATCGTAAAGTCGACCGTAAACGTAAATCTATAAAACCGCAAATACTGATGTTGGCTCACTTTAATTGTACATTTTTATGTCCCGGAGTGTAAAGAAACTCGTGGAATATCCTTTGAATAATGACTTTTTTACTCAAACTGACATGGCTTCATTGTGCTTTTAAACCAAATACTTCAGCTGTACCATGACCTATTAGTAAAAAATTCAGTTTAGGAGCTATCCTGTTTAGGTTCCTAATCTGGATCGCAAACTATTTGTACCATGGCCTGTTTTAAAAGCGACAGTTTTGACACAAAAGTGAACCAACTCAACGCGTACTAAACGGTCATGGTACGAATTGAATGAACGAAACTTTATCTAACAATTCAGTTAGGTCATGGTTAGGTTCTGATATTTCGTCAGCGTCATAGCATACGTCAAGCAAAGCAGTTCAGTTTAGGACCTAAACTGGATCGCATATAAAGCTCATGGTAGGCAGCTTGATTTGACGTACTTCGTTATATACTTAGTTCTTTTACAACGATCTTTATCAAATGGTTTTAACCGATTTTACGCAAGCGAAGCCGGGGGCAGAAGCTACAAAAGCTACGACTGCATCCAGCAAGTGGCTAAATTAAAATATTATAAAACCGATCATTGTTATTTATAACAGAGAGTGCAGAAAATTGCTCAGCTTATAAGCTCGAGTTGCATTTCTGTTCATAACTCCGAAGATCCTCGACAGATCCTCACCAAATTTTTATGGCACCAATCGGAAAGTACCTACTCTTTCAGACCCAAAAATAATTTTCGAAATCAGTCTAGGCTTCTTAGAGTAATCAGTAAACATAGGAACCAATATAAAAAAAAGCACAAAAAAAAGATTCCGACGAATTGAGAACCTCCTCTTTTTTTTGAAGTCGTTTTAAAACAAATCATCTTCCTACCCTTGTCCCACAACCCACAATACGAGGTGTCGACACAACATTATTCTTCTTTCACTGTTCTTTATTTTAATTTCAGAATAATTTCGTTTGGTAATTGCCATGAATAAAGAACAAAACGCTCGTTCTAAAGAATATTGTCCTTTCTGAAGGTTTTGAAGTGGAAGTGGACTTCCGAGACCGGAATTAACTTGAATTGCGCTTTTTAATGGAAATTACAACATCTTTGAACGTAATAGAACGTTATTTAAACTTTATAAATAAAAGTTCAAAGTTTAAATAATGTTGGAGAACTAAAAATACAAGTGACTAAATAAAAAAATTAAAAAACCGACTTCAATAAATTTTCTGCACTCTCGAGGTGCATTTCTGTTCATAACTCCGAAGATCCTCGACAGATCCTGGCACCAATCGGAAAGTATACCCTTTCAAACAAACAAAGAATTTTCCAGGAGTCTTTGAGTTAGTTCGTACTTCGTATGAGCAAGTGGCCAACTCTGGTGACGGAGTTTTGTTTGAGTAATCCGTGAACATAATCTACATAAAAAGATTCCGAGAACCTCCTCCTTTTTTTAAGTCGGTTAAAAAGGCTGAATGAAACACGTCTTTGGTGCCTGTGGTCTCTTAGGCTAAGACTCCACCTGTCTTAGCCTTAGTTTCTTATTCAAACGTACTGGTCAGGGTCTCATTCAGTATTCATCTCGCTATTCACTGCGGTGGTCTGAGGCAGAATCTTACATCTGCAATGCACAACTTCTTTTGTGCTTAGGTATTTTACTAAACACTTTCCCCTCTACTTATTAAAACTCTGTTAAAAATTGAAACACCGTTTAAACTATTGCCATCCTTTTTTGTTAGATATAGTGATAGGGCGAATCTTAAGCATTTATGTATTCAGGGTCTTACATGAAAGATATTGTTTAAAGTTGAACACTGGTTATACAACGTCCTGTCTTTATTTGTGGATAGTGAGTGACGAATAGAGACAGGACGTTGTTTAACCAGTGTTTCACTATAAACATCTTTCATAAGTAAGGCCCCTTTTATTAGGTAAGTAAGGGGGTCAGTGTTCAAGTCTATAAGTAAGGCCCATTGTTATCCTATCCTATACATATAGGTACCTACCTATTAAACGAGCAATATTTAAGAAATTGCAAATAATAATTGTTCAACATAAACTGCCATTTTTCTTAATAACTGTAAAAAAATCAATGGACCAGTCACAGCAGGTACAGGTGCGTGAATGAAACTCTTGCGCAGGTCAACGAACTTTATCAGCACAATTAAATTCGACCTTATACCTTAGAAATAAAGATTACATTAGCTTGGGATAATTCCAAATAATCTTAGTCTATAATTGTTATGAGTTTCCGGTGCAAAAAACTGTGGAGGCGTGTTATTTTGCTAAACATTATTATAGTAAAGATTATGTTGATGTTTTCCCTATTTTTACCCGACTGTCTAGGAAGGGTTATGTTTTTCACGTGTATCTTGTATTTAGGTATAATGTTCCTTACTATTATGCTCTGTGGCTGTTAATATAGATTCGCTTAATATGATGATTCACACATAAGAATTGTATACTTACTTAACTTACTTACTTAACGTAAGTACTTAAAAAAAGAACTTACCTACTTTCTTAATGTTGTACAAAAGCTTATAAATCCAACCAATCAGAAGTTTCTCAGAAATACACATTCCACCTAAAACACACGGCGGTACTCTCATGCTAAACCAAATATTATTCTAACAGAGGTAAAGTTGGATATAGCCTGGCAAACTCTCAAGGTTAGGGGTGTCAATAACCAAGCGTCGATTACCACTAAATATTCATAAAGCAGGGCTGATACAGACAGTAAAGTAGGTTAATATTAAGCTTATTAAAATTGTATAAGAAACTGAAGAGTTGAACATTTTATTATTATAGGTAAATTTAATTGAACTAGGTAAGTATGTAATATACAATCTTCTCAATTATTTTTAAATTTTTATTTTATTTTAGCGTCTGGTAGTATCTGTTATGTATGTTTGTTTGTTTTTATTAGTGAAACCTGGACCAATTTGAAAGCCGGTTTGTAAATATATGAATTAAATTAATATTTAAAAATATAATAAAAAATGCAATAAGTTGATTTAGTTGATGTAAGTAGGTAAAAATCATGATGTCTTGCTTCGTCACTTTGATCATATTGTGTTAACTAATATTATAAAGGCGAAAGTCCGTGTGTGTGTGAATGTTTGTTACCACGTGTCTCCATAACTACTTAATTAATTTTGATGAAATTTGGAATGTAGATAGTTTAGGTTCTGGAATAACACATAGGCTACTTTTTATCCCGGAAAAATTTATGGTTCCCGTGGGATAAAAAAAGTAGTCCACGCGGGCGAAGCCGTGGGCGTTCACTAGTTGTGTTAATGTGCATAGTAACAGAATAAATATTAGTACAAAACGAAAAAACACGCTTTTGTAGCTGATTGACAATAATGTAAAAAAATTTTTTTTTTTTTTTAGTAAGTATGTTTTAACTTTTTTATTGTATTGTCATCGGTTCCTGATAAGTGTGCAAAGTTTTGGAGTGGGTCAAAATTACGTCATTTCAGTTAAATAGACATATAGATCCAACTGAAGCTAATAAAAGCTTTTAAAAATATTCAAACATTTACACTACCTACCTACTTTTGTTGCTGACGCTGTCCTCTTGAATTGTTTGACAGGACACGTCAAACGGTAATTGATTCCAGTACTTTGACAGGAGACGTCAAGCGGATAATTGACTTCAGTAGTTTGGCAGGAGACGCTACAAGGGTCAAACGTAGCGACATTTCAATAAAGCTGATGTTTTAATAAACTCTGCTTCACTCAACATGTCAGAAAGTTTATATTACTTTCGAGAGTATAATTTATGTTGTCAGACGAGCTGGATTACTGTCTTTTGATGGTGTTTCTTTTTTCAGGTTTTTTCTTATCGACTACGTCTACCTATGTAAAGTAAACGTCAACGATTCTAGATTTTTCTAGACTTTCTTCAGAAGCTGGGCTAAAGTGGCCTTTTTTGGTGTTTCAATGTGTCGTTTTATGTTTCATAATATGCTTCATAAATGCTGTAAAACATAGTATAACGAAACACCAAAAGTGCCTACCTTCCCAGATATACTCGAATTACCTAAGGCTTCTGGTGTTGACATTGGGCCCGCCATCCCATGTCAGACGAATTGAAGTAGTTTCGATTTTCGATCGATCTCCTCCTGACAACTGAATATAGATATTTGTTGAGGCAACCCTACACAATAAACCTCTTTAGGCATCTCGATGCGTACAATAAAACTTCATTTTACGTATTGCCGGTAAAAAATGGGTATTTGCCTTAATATTTTATCGAAAGTAGGCTCCAGGGAGCGAGGTACCTTGGAATTGTTCAGTAAATCACCATAAGCGATTGATTGTTTTTCAGCTGGGCAATTCTACTAGATGACAACGTCAATCATTCCGCTGCGGTTTGTTTCGATCTCTTATATGGTGATTCCATTTGGTGAAAAGTAGAATGGCTTTTCAAAAATTTGTTCTGCCAAAGTTCAATTGTTCAAACCTTAGCTAAAACCTCACCACAACTGAGTCGTTTGTCATTAGTTTCTCATTAGTAGAATCGGCGTTTTCCCACTAGCCCGGCACGGCACGGGCACCGGCGCCGGCGACGTAAAAATGTATGAAAATGTACTGCTCGTTTTTGCACTTGCCGGGGCCGGCACCGGCACGGTTTCATACATTTTTGCATCCCCACCACCGGCGCCGGTGCCGGTGCCGGTGCCGCACAATGGTCCCGAATTTGGTGCTCCATACACATAGAAACCAAAACTCGATTTATTAATTTTTTTTTATTGGGGAGTGTTCTAGTACTACACAATTCTTATTCAAATATGTAGGTACAGTCACCATAGCAAGCTTCATGACGGAATAAAAAAAAATTTAGTTTTTTTTTGTATGGAGGAGAACACTTAAATAGGATTATCTCTCGACTCTTAGAAACTCAAGGGCTGCCGCTTATAGAGGGTGTACACCCATACGAGGCCGTCTTCATAAGCTACCAATCTCGCACAGCTGGGCACGGTTTTAGCACCCAGAGCAAACTGAATATTCGAAAATTTGCCTACTACACCAAAACTAGAATTTCTTAAATGTTTGCATGGTAGATTGTTCTAATTCACTATTTTTATCTAACTATGTAGGTACAGTCACCATAGTACGCTTTACTTAAGAAAAAAAAATATTTTGTCTTTTTTTGTGTATGAATGAAAACACTTAATTCGGATTTTCTCTCGACTCATAGAAACTCAAGGGCTGCCGCTTATACAGGGTGTACACACTGATAAGGCTGTCCTTATAAGCTACCAATCTTGCACGTCTGGGCACGGTTTTGGCCAAAAAACTAATAATTCGAAAATTTTACAGCAATACCGAAACCAAGATTTCAAAAAAGTTTGCATGGGGGATTGCTCTGATACACGACTTTTATCAAAAAATGTAGGTACAGTCACCATAGCAAGCTTCATGACGGAATAAAAAAATATTTAGTTATTTTTGAATGGAGCAAAACACTTAAATTGGATTATCTCTCGACTCTTAGAAACTCAAGGGCTGCCGCTTATACAGGGTGTACACCCACATGAGGCCATCCTCATAAGCTACCAATCTCGCACGGCTGGACACGGTTTTGGCGCCCAGAGCAAAATGAATATTCGAAAATTTGTCAACTACACCAAAACTAGAATTTCGTAAATGTTTGCATGGTAGATTGTTCTAATTCACTATTTTTATCTAATTATGTAGGTACAGTCACCATAGTAAGCTTTACGTAAGAAAAAAAAAATATTTTGTCTTTTTTTGTGTATGGATGAAAACACTTAATTCGGATTTTCTCTCGACTCTTAGAAACTCAAGGGCTGTCGCTTATACAGAGTATACACACACATGAGGCTGTCCTCATAAGCTACCAATATTGTACGTCTGGGCACGGTTTTGGCACCCAGAGCCAAAATACTAATAATTCAAAAATTTTACAGCATTCCCGAAACCAAGATTTTAAAAAAGTTTGTATTAGTAGGGGATTGCTCTAATACACGATTTTTATGTAAAAATGTAGGTACAGTCACCATAACAAGCTTTATGACAGAAAAAACAACTATTTAGTTCTAGTTTTGTGTGGAGGATAACACTTAAATTGGATTATCTTTCGACTCTTAGAAACTCAAGAGCTGCCGCTTATACAGAGTATACACCCACATAAGGCCGTCCTCACAAGCCACAAATCTCGCACGGCTGGGCACGGTTTTGGCGCCTAGAGCCAAATGATTATTTGAAAATCTATAAACTACACCGAAAGTAAAATTTAAAGCTTGCTGTCGTGACTGTACCTACATATTAAGATAAGAATAGTGTATTAAAGCAATGTCCCATGCAATCCCCCATGCAAACATTTACGAAATTCTAGTTTTGGTGTAGTTGACAAATTTTCGAATATTCAGTTTGCTCTGGGCGCCAAAACCGTGCCCAGCCGTGCAAGATTGGTAGCTTATGAGGACGGCCTCATGTGGGTGTACACTTTGTATAAGCGGCAGCCCTTGAGTTTCTAAGAGTCGAGAGATAATCCAATTTAAGTGTTTTCCTCCATACAAAAAATAACAAAATATTTTTTTATTCCGTCATGAAGCTTGCTATGGTGACTGTACCTACATTTTTAGATAAAAATCGTGTATCAGAGCAATCCCCCATGCAAACTTTTTTGAAATCTTGGTTTCGGTATTGCTGTAAAATTTTCGAATTATTAGTTTTTTGGCCAAAACCGTGCCCAGACGTGCAAGATTGGTAGCTTATAAGGACAGCCTCATGTGTGTGTACACCCTGTATAAGCGGCAGCCCTTGAGTTTCTATGAGTAGAGAGAAAATCCGAATTAAGTGTTTTCATTCATACACAAAAAGAGACAAAATATTTTTTTTTTCTTACGCAATGCGTACTATGGTGACTGTACCTACATAATTAGATAAAAATAGTGAATTAGAACAATCTACCATGCAAACATTTACGAAATTCTAGTTTTGATGTAGTTGACAAATTTTCGAATACTCAGTTTGCTCTGGGCGCCAAAACCGTGTCCAGCCGTGCAAGATTGATAGCTTATGAGAATGGCCTCATGTGGGTGTACACCCTGTATAAGCGGCAGCCCTTGAATTTCTAAGAGTCGAGAGATAATCCAATTTAAGTGTTTTGCTCCATTCAAAAATAACTAAATATTTTTTTATTCCGTCATGAAGCTTGCTATGGTGACTGTACCTACATTTTTAGATAAAAGTCATGTATCAGAGCAATCCCCCATGCAAACTTTTTTGAAATCTTGGTTTCGGTATTGCTGTAAAATTTTCGAATTATTAGTTTTTTGGCCAAAACCGTGCCCAGACGTGCAAGATTGGTAGCTTATAAGGACAGCCTCATGTGTGTGTACACCCTGTATAAGCGGCAGCCTTTGAGTTTCTATGAGTCGAGAGAAAATCCGAATTAAGTGTTTTCATTCATACACAAAAAAAGACAAAATATTTTTTTTTATCTTACGTAAAGCGTACTATGGTGACTGTACCTACATAGTTAGATAAAAATAGTGAATTAGAACAATCTACCATGCAAACATCTAAGAAATTCTAGTTTTGGTGTAGTAGGCAAATTTTCGAATATTCAGTTTGCTCTGGGTGCTAAAACCGTGCCCAGCTGTGCGAGATTGGTGGCTTATGAGGACGGCCTCGTGTGAGTGTACACCCTCTATAAGCGGCAGCCCTTGAGTTTCTAAGAGTCGAGAGATAATCCTATTTAAGTGTTCTCCTCCATACAAAAAAAAACTAATTTTTTTTTATTCCGTCATGAAGCTTGCTATGGTGACTGTACCTACATATTTGAATAAGAATTGTGTACTAGAACAATCCCCAATAAAAAATAAAATAAAAATCGAGTTTTGATTTCTATGTGTATGGAGCACTAAATTCGGGACCAACGTGTGCCGGTGCCGTGCCGGCTAGTGGAAAAACGCCCAATAGGAAACAGTCGAAAATCTAAGGTTTAGTCGAGGTTTTGCTTGAGGTTGATAAAAGTTTGGGAAAAAGTTACTGTTGTACTTCAGGACGAACACAACTTCAAGACTGAACAAGCGCGAGTAAGCGAGTGAGTAAATAAAAAATTATTTCAAAAAAAACAAAAAACCCGACTGCGTTAAAACTAAAAAGAAAAAAAACAAGCCTGCAAAGAATGACTCACAGTCGGTACCCATTTATTTGATTACCAATCAAATCTTCCCAATGTTTTGGGTCCCGACTGTGAGTAATTCTTTGCAGGTTTGTTTTTTTTCTTTTTAGTTTTAACGCAGTCGGGTTTTTTGTTTTTTTTGAAATAATTTTTTATTTTACACTTTTTAGTTATGATGATTATTAAGAGCCATTATACAATTTCACACTCGACAAAATCAGCGCTCGGAGGGACAAAAGTTGCTAAATTCTAACACCCGATGAACAGCGCTCCGTTTCTTAGACTAAACAGTTTTGGTAATTTTCATGTGATTGATTTATTTGAGATAGTAGTAAAAATACTTTTTGGGTAGGTACTTAGGTAGGTACCTATAAGTATAACACAAATCAAAGTCGGGTTAGTTACACCTTGAATACAAATAATTACAAAAAATAAACGTTTGTTTCTTTGTCCCATAAACCATATTGTGCTGATCTGATGGAGTCAGGAGCTTTTCAACAGAACTCTTCAGTAAATAGTCCGATTGAGTTGAAACTTGGATCTCAGCATGTCAGTCAAGTTCCGACTACAATGAAATAATATGGTGACAGCTAGCTCATCTGATGATGGAGTCAGGACCTGTTCCATGGAACTTTTTAATGATATGGGTATCAAATGACAGGGCTTGATGAGCGCAACACAATGCTGATCTGATGATGGAGCCAGGACCTGCTCCATGGAACTTTTTAATGATATGGGTATCAAATGAAAGGGCTTGATGAGCGCAACACAATGCTGATCTGATGATGGAGTCAGGACCTGTTCCATCGAACTTTATAATGATATGGGTATCAAATGAAAGGGTTTAATGAGCAAAACACAATGCTGATCTGATGATGGAATCAGGACCTGTTCCATGGAACTTTATAATGATATGGGTATCAAATGAAAGGGTTTTATGCGCGAAACACAAAGCTGGGTTAGGATTTACTTTTGACTTCGATTTTTGATGTTTGATTTTTCATTTTTAATCTTGATTTTAATTTTAAAATCAAAATCAAGAAATAAAAATCAAAATAAAAATCCGAGATCCGAGAATCGAGAAATGAGAAACAAGAATCAAGAATAAAAAATTGAAAATCAAGAATTAAGAATCCGAGATACAAGATCCGAGAATCGATAATCGAAAATTGAAAATCAAGAATCAAAATCAAGAATCAAGAACCCGATATCCAAGATCCGATAATCAAGAATTGAGACTCGAAAATCGAAAATCAAGAATCCGAGATCCGAGAATAGAGAAACTAAAATTGAAAATCAAGAATCAAGAATCAAAGTGAAAGTCAAAATCAAGAATCAAAGTCAAAGTAAACCCCGACCCAGCTTTGTGTTTCGCTCATCAAGCCCTTTCATTTGATACCCATATACTCAATACTCAATACTCAATACATTTATTGCTGTCACATGGTTGTAGATACATAGTTGTTATAATGTATTAAATAGTTTCACACATGAACCCTGTTAGGGTATAGCAACAGGAAAGCAGACCGAGGTATTTCTAATAGGTATTTAATTTTGATTTACATGCGTATCTAAATATTTAATATGTGTCAGAAAATATCACTTAAGTCAGGTTGTTGTCACGAAAAATAATAATAATAATAATGTCAATAAATTGCCTATTGATTTATCTAATTGATTAATCTAATTGATTTATCTATATTGCCTAATAGATATCATTGTAAAGTTCCAGGGAACAGGTCCTGACTTCATCATCAGATCAGCATTGTGTTTTGTTCATCAAGCCCTTTCATTTGATGCCCATATTATCATTAAAAGTTCCATGGAACAGGTCATAACTCCATCATCAGATCAGCATTATGTTTTGCTCATCAAGCCCTTTCATTTGATACCCATATGATTAAAAAGTTCCATGAACCAGGTCCTGACTCCATCATCAGATCAGCATTGTGTTTCGCTCATCAAACCCTTTCATTTGATACCCATATCATTAAAAAGTTCCATGGAACAGGTCCTGACTCCATCATCAGATCAGCATTGTGTTGCGCTCATCAAGCCCTTTCATTTGATACCCATATTTTTAAAAAGTTCCATGGAGCAGGTCCTGACTCCATCATCAGATCAGCATTGTGTTTCGCTCATCAAACCCTTTCATTTGATACCCATATCATTAAAAAGTTCCATGGAACAGGTCCTGACTCCATCATCAGATCAGCATTGTGTTGCGCTCATCAAGCTCTTTCATTTGATACCCATATCATTATAAAGTTCGATGGAACAGGTCCTGACTCCATCATCAGATCAGCATTGTGTTTCGGTCATCAAGCCCTTTCATTTGATACCCATATCATTAAAAAGTTCCAGGGAACAGGTCCTGACTCCATCATCCGATCAGCATTGTGTTGCGCTCATCAAGCCCTTTAATTTGATACCCATATCATTAAAAAGTTCCATGGAACAGGTCCTGACTCCATCATCAGATCAGCATTGTGTTGCGCTCATCAAGCCCTTTCATTTGATACCCATATTATTAAAAAGTTCCATGGAGCAGGTCCTGACTCCATCATCAGATCAGAATTGTGTTTCGCTCATCAAACCCTTTCATTTGATACCCATATCATTAAAAAGTTCCATGGAACAGGTCCTGACTCCATCATCAGATCAGCATTGTGTTGCGCTCATCAAGCCCTTTCATTTGATGCCCATATCATTAAAAAGTTCCAGGGAACAGGTCCTGACTCCATCATCAGATCAGAATTGTGTTCCGCTCATTAAACCCTTTCATTTGATACCCATATCATTAAAAAGTTCCATGGAACAGGTCCTGACTCCATCATCAGATCAGCATTGTGTTGCGCTCATCAAGCTCTTTCATTTGATACCCATATCATTATAAAGTTCGATGGAACAGGTCCTGACTCCATCATCAGATCAGCATTGTGTTTCGGTCATCAAGCCCTTTCATTTGATACCCATATCATTAAAAAGTTCTAGGAAACAGGTCCTGACTCCATCATCAGATCAGCATTGTGTTGCGCTCATCAAGCCCTTTAATTTGATACCCATATCATTAAAAAGTTCCATGGAACAGGTCCTGACTCCATCATCAGATCAGCATTGTGTTGCGCACATCAAGCCCTTTCATTTGATACCCATATCATTATAAAGTTCTAGGGAACAGGTCCTGACTCCATCATCAGATCAGCATTGTGTTGCGCTCATCAAACCCTTTCATTTGATACCCATATCATTAAAAAGTTCCATGGAACAGGTCCTGACTCCATCATCAGATCAGCATTGTGTTGCGCTCATCAAGCCCTTTCATTTGATACCCATATTATTAAAAAGTTCCATGGAGCAGGTCCTGACTCCATCATCAGATCAGCATTGTGTTTCGCTCATCAAACCCTTTCATTTGATACCCATTTCATTAAAAAGTTCCATGGAACAGGTCCTGACTCCATCATCAGATCAGCATTGTGTTGCGCTCATCAAGCTCTTTCATTTGATACCCATATCATTATAAAGTTCGATGGAACAGGTCCTGACTCCATCATCAGATCAGCATTGTGTTTCGGTCATCAAGCCCTTTCATTTGATACCCATATCATTAAAAAGTTCCAGGGAACAGGTCCTGACTCCATCATCAGATCAGCATTGTGTTGCGCTCATCAAGCCCTTTCATTTGATACCCATATCATCATAAAATTCCATGGAACAGGTCCTGACTCCATCATCAGATCAGCTCGCTGTCACCCTATTATTACATTATTAGTTACACTACAATTCAGATCATTATTCTGCTTTAACGGCCTTTTTAGCCCCGCAGAAAATATTTAAAAATAGGTAATTAATAACTTAGCAACCAATGTATCAAACGCTCCTATTGCGCTATATTCTTCGTAGCCAGCGACGTGCTTTGTGAGTGGACTCAGTGCGAGCTCCGGGATGCAAAGCGATACGTCCACCCCATAGAAGCGCTCGGCGCGGTCTGCTTGCGTCGAGTAGATAGGGTAGTAGATACGACGCGTTTTAGGTTGTTTTAAAAGATTTTTCATTGCCAATTTTTTAATCTTTTTGCATTTTTTTTTTCAGAAAAGGATTGATTTTGAACTGAAGTTTATTTCTGTTTTGTTAATTTTACGAACAAGAGTTCTAAGTCAGTTCTGAGTAGCCAAAATCAAAAGCAATTCTTTGGCCGTTTTCTCGAAATTTGGACTAAGTTAAAGATTTTTTTACTCAAAAACTAAATAAAGGTAGTAAAAAGTGATCCATTTAATAGTTTGGTTGACTATCACAGCAAAACATCGTAATTTTTTTATACCATTTGGACGTCAAAATGATTCGTAAATATGGTGATTTCTAAACCTCTTACAGCAAAAATTCACAAAACAGTCGCTGGTTTGAGGTCAATTAATCAAAAAGAAATAATAAAAATACAAAAGTAGCTCATTTAATAGTACAAAATTGAAATGATATTTCATGCTGTGCCATAATTTTTTTAAAAATACAGTGTTTTCATTGAAAAATCCTGCCCCGAAACATCACGTAAATCAGAAAATTCTGTATAATGCCTCTTAAGATTTGTTTATTTTTTCTTAAAGTTTGGTACGTAAATTAGCGAGAATGATTATTAATTAACTTTAAACCGTTATATTTCCTAAACTATTATTTTAAATGAAAAATGGTAAAAGAAACCTAAAGTTGATTTTAAAATACCTATTCAACGATACCCCATTTGACATGGTGTGACGATTTTGAATTTTTGAATTTTGACAATATGGCGTCTGGTTGCGGCACTACTGAATTTTGATTACTTTCATGTCTTTAGTGACACTCACAAGGTTGAGACAAATCGATTGACGTAAGAATCATCAAAATCGGTCCACGCGTTTGGCCTCTAGAGTGCCACATAGAAACATCCATAGCGAGCATTATTATTAATCAACTTTAAACCGTTATTTTTCCTAAACTATTAATTAAAATGGAAAATGGTAAAAGGAACCTAAATTTGATTTTAAAATACCTATTCAACGATACCCCACTTGACATGGTGTGACGATTTTGATTTTTTTAATTTTGACATTAAGGCGTCTGGTGGTGGCACTGGTGAATTTTGATTACTGTCATGCCTTATTAACACTTCCAAGGTTCAGACGAATCGATTGACGTAAGAATTATCAAAATCGGTCCACGCGTTTGGCCTCTAGAGTGCCACATAGAAACATCCAAACATACATACATAGACTGATAAACACATTACCCTTCCTTTGCTTTGCGCAGTCGGGTAAAAAGCGTGTTAAATAGCGTTGAATATTTTTTATTTAAATCCGCTAGCTGAAGTCATTCTTCTCGAATGGTTTGTGTTCCTGCGGTTGCCAGAGCTCTGCGAGGAAGCGCTGCGATGACAACTGGTGGAGCAGTCTTGTCCATTGTGTTGTCGACACAGTGATTCCAAGGATCACGATTCCTCTGGTGTCACAGGCAGGCATCACACACAGGCTACGATAACCGCTTACCATCGAGTGAGTCGTATGCTTGTCTTTATAGTATAGGTACCTAACTAATGAACGCGCGCGGCTTTGCCCGCGTGGACTACTTTTTTTCCACGGGAACCATACATTTTTCAGAGATAAAAAGTATGTGTTATTCCAGAACCTGAACTATCTAGGTAGGTACATTCCAAATTTCATCAAAATCGGTTTAGAAGTTATGGAGATACGTGGTAAGAAACATTCACACACACACACACACACACACACACACACACACACACACATAAACACACACATACACACACACACACACATACACACACACACACACACGCACACGGACTTTCGCCTTTATAATATTAGTAGGAACTGTAGGAAGTAGGATAAAGAAATAAGTTAGCTAAACAATAAATAGAAACAGTCCTATGAACTTTCGCAAAACGAATGTAAGGTTTTGTGGTCGCCGCACTCACCGCTGATATCCTAAAACTTTTTCATTTCGCAAAAGCTTTTCATGAACTTGAATAATTTATCAACTATGCTCCCTTGGCATAGGTTTTGATGTTGGAATTGGTTTATTCGTATAGTTAGCATCAACACTCGTCTCACCGACGTATTATGTATGTATTTACTAATACTATTTGTACATTGTACTATTTGTATGTATGTTCGTATAGGGCTCAAATCACACTGCCGCAGAGTCGAACAGACAGTTTATCGTGCCTTCCGAAGCATGGAAGCGCTCAGCTGTTAATGCCACTAGCGAGCGGTCACTTATCCAAATTGTGACACCTCAGAAAGTCGCTTAACTCCAACGATGTATCAAGAACGTCTAGCTACGCCAGAAGAGCTTAACCGACCTTAAAAAAGCGGCGATGAGCTTGCAACCTGCATCTAAAAGTGCAAGGAGACAGCCGTGTCTGATATCACTTTTTTCATAATAGCGGCCTTTACACGGTAGAGTTTTTACCACGGTTCTGGACTGTACAGATATCTGTACAGATATCCGTACAGATATCTTTACAGATAACCGCGGATAAAACTGTCAAAGGTTGGAATGGCGCGTGCTATTTCCCGCGGCATCTGGACTGTACAGACATCTGTACATATATCCGCACAGATATCTCTGCGTGTAAATGCTGCTAATAGGTACTTATCACGTTTATTGCTACTCGCAAATGGTACACCAAATAGTCAACAAGCTAGACACCGCGAACCACGCGTGATATTCTCCAGTCAGTGTTGTGCGTCCTTATTTGTGTTGTGTGAGGATATACGTCAGTGCTTTATAATCAGAAACTAGTGCTATTAATACTACAAGTCCTCGTATTTATCTCCAAAATGTGTACATTTCTTAAACTGGCTTTTGAGATGTCCTTTTGTGGCCAAGCTTTAGACTTATTTTGCATTGTTCGTTTTGTTCTTTTCATAAAATATTCTTTAGAACGAAGCATTTCGGTTTATAATATTTAAGTGTAATTTTGGCCTTAAATTTTGCTTATTGAAGAGTCAAAAAGCATACTAGCCATGGCAAAGAGTAAAATAAATAAATAAATAATGCTGGACATTTCACAAATGAAAAAAAGAGTTTTATAATGTTTATAAGTACTTACTTACATAGTTTAGGGTGATTTTTTTTTGTGCTTATTTTATATACACATATTTTTTTCCCATTTTCGCTAAACGAAAAAAAATGATTTAAAAAACATTTTGCTTTTCTAGGTTTGGGATTAAAAAATGTATACATCTATCGATACAAATGCGCCTTCGCAGCACGTTTGTATCGATATAAACGCGAACCAAGAGTGGGGCAGCGCGTTCGCATCGCGTTTGTATCGATACAAACGCGCTGCAAAAATCGCAGTGTGCCCACTCCCTTAGTACACAACCTTATACCTCACATAAACTGAATACAACTTAAGAGGCATTAGACAAAATTTTCTGATTTACGTGATGTTTTGGGGCAGGATTTTTCAATGAAAACACTGTATTTATAAAAAAATTATGGCACAGCATGAAATATCATTTCAATTTTGTACTATTAAATGAGCTACTTTTGTATTTTTATTATTTCTTTTTGATTAATCGACCTCAAACCGGCGACTGTTTTGTGAATTTTTGCTGTAAGAGGTTTAGAAATCACCATATTTACGAATCATTTTGACGTCCAAATGGTATAAAAAAATTACGATGTTTTGCTGTGATAGTCAACCAAACTATTAAATGGATCACTTTTTACTACCTTTATTTAGTTTTTGAGTAAAAAAATCTTTAACTTAGTCCAAATTTCGAGAAAACGGCCAAAGAATTGCTTTTGATTTTGACTACTTAGAACTGACTTAGAACTCTTGTTCGTAAAATTAACAAAACAGAAATAAACTTTAGTTCAAAATCAATCCTTTTCTGAAAAAAAAAATGCAAAAAGATTAAAAAATTGGCAATGAAAAATCTTTTAAAACAACCTAAAACGCGTCGTATCTACTACCCTATCTACTCGACGCAAGCAGACCGCGCCGAGCGCTTCTAGGGGGTGGACGTATCGCTTTGCATCCCGGAGCTCGCACTGAGTCGACTCGCAAAGCACGTCGCCGGCTACGAAGAATATAGCGAAATAGGAGCGTTTGATACATTGGTTGCTAAGTTATTAATTACCTATTTTTAAATATTTTCTGCGGGGCTAAAAAGGCCGTTAAAGCAGAATAATGATCTGAATTGTTGTGTAACTAATAATGTAATAATAGGGTGACAGCGAGCTGATCTGATGATGGAGTCAGGACCTGTTCCATGGAATTTTATGATGATATGGGTATCACATGAAAGGGCTTGATGAGCGCAACACAATGCTGATCTGATGATGGAGTCAGGACCTGTTCCCTGGAACTTTTTAATGATATGGGTATCAAATGACAGAGCTTGATGAGCGCAACACAATGCTGATCTGATGATGGAGTCAGGACCTGTTCCCTGGAACTTTTTAATGATATGGGTATCAAATGAAAGAGCTTGATGAGCGCAACACAATGCTGATCTGATGATGGAGTCAGGACCTGTTCCATGGAACTTTTTAATGATATGGGTATCAAATGAAAGGGTTTGATGAGCGAAACACAATGCTGATCTGATGATAGAGTCAGGACCTGCTCCATGGAACTTTTTAATAATATGGGTATCAAATGAAAGGGCTTGATGAGCGCAACACAATGCTGATCTGATGATGGAGTCAGGACCTGTTCCATGGAACTTTTTAATGATATGGGTATCAAATTAAAGGGCTTGATGAGCGCAACACAATGCTGATCTGATGATGGAGTCAGGACCTGTTCCCTAGAACATTTTAATGATATGGGTATCAAATGAAAGGGCTTGATGACCGAAACACAATGCTGATCTGATGATGGAGTCAGGACCTGTTCCATCGAACTTTATAATGATATGGGTATCAAATGAAAGAGCTTGATGAGCGCAACACAATGCTGATCTGATGATGGAGTCAGGACCTGTTCCATGGAACTTTTTAATGATATGGGTATCAAATTAAAGGGCTTGATGAGCGCAACACAATGCTGATCTGATGATGGAGTCAGGACCTGTTCCCTAGAACTTTTTAATGATATGGGTATCAAATGAAAGGGCTTGATGACCGAAACACAATGCTGATCTGATGATGGAGTCAGGACCTGTTCCATCGAACTTTATAATGATATGGGTATCAAATGAAAGAGCTTGATGAGCGCAACACAATGCTGATCTGATGATGGAGTCAGGACCTGTTCCATGGAACTTTTTAATGATATGGGTATCAAATGAAAGGGTTTGATGAGCGAAACACAATTCTGATCTGATGATGGAGTCAGGACCTGCTCCATGGAACTTTTTAATAATATGGGTATCAAATGAAAGGGCTTGATGAGCGCAACACAATGCTGATCTGATGATGGAGTCAGGACCTGTTCCATGGAACTTTTTAATGATATGGGTATCAAATTAAAGGGCTTGATGAGCGCAACACAATGCTGATCTGATGATGGAGTCAGGACCTGTTCCCTAGAACTTTTTAATGATATGGGTATCAAATGAAAGGGCTTGATGACCGAAACACAATGCTGATCTGATGATGGAGTCAGGACCTGTTCCATCGAACTTTATAATGATATGGGTATCAAATGAAAGAGCTTGATGAGCGCAACACAATGCTGATCTGATGATGGAGTCAGGACCTGTTCCATGGAACTTTTTAATGATATGGGTATCAAATGAAAGGGTTTGATGAGCGAAACACAATTCTGATCTGATGATGGAGTCAGGACCTGCTCCATGGAACTTTTTAATAATATGGGTATCAAATGAAAGGGCTTGATGAGCGCAACACAATGCTGATCTGATGATGGAGTCAGGACCTGTTCCATGGAACTTTTTAATGATATGGGTATCAAATGACAGAGCTTGATGAGCGCAACACAATGCTGATCTGATGATGGAGTCAGGACCTGTTCCCTGGAACTTTTTAATGATATGGGTATCAAATGAAAGAGCTTGATGAGCGCAACACAATGCTGATCTGATGATGGAGTCAGGACCTGTTCCATGGAACTTTTTAATGATATGGGTATCAAATGAAAGGGTTTGATGAGCGAAACACAATGCTGATCTGATGATAGAGTCAGGACCTGCTCCATGGAACTTTTTAATAATATGGGTATCAAATGAAAGGGCTTGATGAGCGCAACACAATGCTGATCTGATGATGGAGTCAGGACCTGTTCCATGGAACTTTTTAATGATATGGGTATCAAATTAAAGGGCTTGATGAGCGCAACACAATGCTGATCTGATGATGGAGTCAGGACCTGTTCCCTAGAACTTTTTAATGATATGGGTATCAAATGAAAGGGCTTGATGACCGAAACACAATGCTGATCTGATGATGGAGTCAGGACCTGTTCCATCGAACTTTATAATGATATGGGTATCAAATGAAAGAGCTTGATGAGCGCAACACAATGCTGATCTGATGATGGAGTCAGGACCTGTTCCATGGAACTTTTTAATGATATGGGTATCAAATGAAAGGGTTTGATGAGCGAAACACAATTCTGATCTGATGATGGAGTCAGGACCTGCTCCATGGAACTTTTTAATAATATGGGTATCAAATGAAAGGGCTTGATGAGCGCAACACAATGCTGATCTGATGATGGAGTCAGGACCTGTTCCATGGAACTTTTTAATGATATGGGTATCAAATTAAAGGGCTTGATGAGCGCAACACAATGCTGATCTGATGATGGAGTCAGGACCTGTTCCCTAGAACTTTTTAATGATATGGGTATCAAATGAAAGGGCTTGATGACCGAAACACAATGCTGATCTGATGATGGAGTCAGGACCTGTTCCATCGAACTTTATAATGATATGGGTATCAAATGAAAGAGCTTGATGAGCGCAACACAATGCTGATCTGATGATGGAGTCAGGACCTGTTCCATGGAACTTTTTAATGATATGGGTATCAAATGAAAGGGTTTGATGAGCGAAACACAATTCTGATCTGATGATGGAGTCAGGACCTGCTCCATGGAACTTTTTAATAATATGGGTATCAAATGAAAGGGCTTGATGAGCGCAACACAATGCTGATCTGATGATGGAGTCAGGACCTGTTCCATGGAACTTTTTAATGATATGGGTATCAAATGAAAGGGTTTGATGAGCGAAACACAATTCTGATCTGATGATGGAGTCAGGACCTGCTCCATGGAACTTTTTAATAATATGGGTATCAAATTAAAGGGCTTGATGAGCGCAACACAATGCTGATCTGATGATGGAGTCAGGACCTGTTCCCTGGAACTTTTTAATGATATGGGTATCAAATGAAAGGGCTTGATGACCGAAACACAATGCTGATCTGATGATGGAGTCAGGACCTGTTCCATCGAACTTTATAATGATATGGGTATCAAATGAAAGAGCTTGATGAGCGCAACACAATGCTGATCTGATGATGGAGTCAGGACCTGTTCCATGGAACTTTTTAATGATATGGGTATCAAATGAAAGGGTTTGATGAGCGAAACACAATGCTGATCTGATGATGGAGTCAGGACCTGCTCCATGGAACATTTTAATAATATGGGTATGAAATGAAAGGGTTTGATGAGCGCAACACAATGCTGATCTGATGATGGAGTCAGGACCTGTTCCATGGAACTCTTTAATGATATGGGTATCAAATTAAAGGGCTTGATGAGCACAACACAATGCTGATCTGATAATGGAGTCAGGACCTGTTCCATGGAATTTTTTAATGATATGGGTATTAAATGAAAGGGTTTGATGAGCGAAACACAATGCTGATCTGATGATGGAGTCAGGACCTGGTTCATGGAACTTTTTAATCATATGGGTATCAAATGAAAGGGCTTGATGAGCAAAACATAATGCTGATCTGATGATGGAGTTATGACCTGTTCCATGGAACTTTTAATGATAATATGGGCATCAAATGAAAGGGCTTGATGAACAAAACACAATGCTGATCTGATGATGGAGTCAGGACCTGTTCCCTGGAACTTTACAATGATATGGGTATCAAATGAAAGGGCTTGATGAGCGAAACACAAAGCTGGGTCGGGGTTTACTTTGACTTTGATTCTTGATTTTGACTTTCACTTTGATTCTTGATTCTTGATTTTCAATTTTAGTTTCTCTATTCTCGGATCTCGGATTCTTGATTTTCGATTTTCGAGTCTCAATTCTTGATTATCGGATCTTGGATATCGGGTTCTTGATTCTTGATTTTGATTCTTAATTTTCAATTTTCGATTATCGATTCTCGGATCTTGTATCTCGGATTCTTAATTCTTGATTTTCAATTTTTTAATTTTTGATTTGTGATTCTTGATTCTTGTTTCTCATTTCTCGATTCTCGGATCTCGGATTTTTATTTTGATTTTTATTTCTTGATTTTGATTTTAAAATTAAAATCAAGATTAAAAATGAAAAATCAAACATCAAAAATCGAAGTCAAAAGTAAATCCTAACCCAGCTTTGTGTTTCGCGCATAAAACCCTTTCATTTGATACCCATATCATTATAAAGTTCCATGGAACAGGTCCTGATTCCATCATCAGATCAGCATTGTGTTTTGCTCATTAAACCCTTTCATTTGATACCCATATCATTATAAAGTTCGATGGAACAGGTCCTGACTCCATCATTAGATCAGCATTGTGTTGCGCTCATCAAGTCCTTTCATTTGATACCCATATCATTAAAAAGTTCCATGAAGCAGGTCCTGACTCCATCATCAGATCAGAATTGTGTTTCGCTCATCAAACCCTTTCATTTGATACCCATATCATTAAAAAGTTCCATGGAACAGGTCCTGACTCCATCATCAGATCAGCATTGTGTTGCGCTCATCAAGCCCTTTCATTTGATACCCATATTATTAAAAAGTTCCATGGAGCAGGTCCTGACTCCATCATCAGATCAGAATTGTGTTTCGCTCATCAAACCCTTTCATTTGATACCCATATCATTAAAAAGTTCCATGGAACAGGTCCTGACTCCATCATCAGATCAGCATTGTGTTGCGCTCATCAAGCCCTTTCATTTGATACCCATATTATTAAAAAGTTCCATGGAGCAGGTCCTGACTCCATCATCAGATCAGAATTGTGTTTCGCTCATCAAACCCTTTCATTTGATACCCATATCATTAAAAAGTTCCATGGAACAGGTCCTGACTCCATCATCAGATCAGCATTGTGTTGCGCTCATCAAGCCCTTTCATTTGATACCCATATTATTAAAAAGTTCCATGGAGCAGGTCCTGACTCCATCATCAGATCAGAATTGTGTTTCGCTCATCAAACCCTTTCATTTGATACCCATATCATTAAAAAGTTCCATGGAACAGGTCCTGACTCCATCATCAGATCAGCATTGTGTTGCGCTCATCAAGCCCTTTCATTTGATACCCATATTATTAAAAAGTTCCATGGAGCAGGTCCTGACTCCATCATCAGATCAGAATTGTGTTTCGCTCATCAAACCCTTTCATTTGATACCCATATCATTAAAAAGTTCCATGGAACAGGTCCTGACTCCATCATCAGATCAGCATTGTGTTGCGCTCATCAAGCCCTTTCATTTGATACCCATATCATTAAAAAGTTCCATGGAGCAGGTCCTGGCTCCATCATCAGATCAGCAGTGTGTTGCGATCATCAAGCCCTGTCATTTGATACCCATATCATTAAAAAGTTCCATGGAACAGGTCCTGACTCCATCATCAGATGAGCTAGCTGTCACCATATTATTTCATTGTAGTCGGAACTTGACTGACATGCTGAGATCCAAGTTTCAACTCAATCGGACTATTTACTGAAGAGTTCTGTTGAAAAGCTCCTGACTCCATCAGATCAGCACAATATGGTTTATGGGACAAAAAAACAAACATTTATTTTTTGTAATTATTTGTATTCAAAGTGTAACTAACCCGACTTTGTTTTGTGTTATACCTATAGGTACCTACCTAAGTACCTACCCAAAAAGTATTTTTACTATCTCAAATAAATCAATCACATGAAAATTACCAAAACCGTTTAGTCTAAAAAACGGAGCGCTGTTCATTGGGTGTTAGAATTTAGCAACTTTTGTCCCTCCGAGCGCTGATTTTGTCGAGTGCGAAATTGTATAATGGCTCTTAAATAAAACTTTTCAATCAAAAAAATACAATTACATTTGACAATGAAAAACAATTTACAACAAAACGTAGAATACATAATGAACAGAGAAATTTCGCGTGATTTTTATTTGAATTGCAAAGTAATTCGCGAAACCAAAAAGGGTGGCCCATTATTTCGTGGCTCAAATAAACTTGATTTACATAAAAATGTCAAAGGAAACTTGAGGAAGTCGTCAAGGTTGAGACGGATAACGCTGGGTTCCGAATAAAAATAATTGGAATTGCTTTCTCGACATTTTAATCAAGGTAAGTAGCTTGCAGCTTTGTCTAGCTAGGTAAGGTACTGCCGAAAGAAGCGACTAACGTCTAGTAGGAAGAAGAATGTAGTTCGTATGAGCTAGTAGAGGCAATTCTAATGGCGGAGTTTTTTTTTTTTTATTTATTGTTTTACATAGAAAATACAGGGATACAATATGTATTGTACCTTGAAACCTTAATAGGTTTGTCTAGGTACTCACATTCGTATTTTGGTAGGTAGGTACCTATGAAGGCTTCCGTCATCGATTAACGACTTAAAAGCCGGGACCAATCCGCCAGGTGGCGCTGTTTGTTAAACATCTCTAAATTTCTAACATTTTTGAAAAATTCGTGATAATTATAAAAGTGTGGTTTTAGATTAGATTTTATTAAAATTATAGTTATCTAGTGCCAAGTTAGCTTCGGGAACGTTTTCTCGCAAAACCATTCAGTAAAATTCAAATCACAAGACATTTCTTGAATCAACCGCCGAAAGACTTGAAACTTTTCGCGCCGTGCAAAACAGATTATATCGTGAAAGTGGTGTTATTTTCATCTCATATAGGTTCCAGAAGTGTAATTATGTCGTTGGAAACATAAATTTCGATCAGTGGGAACTATTCAGTACTTTTTATTTTTCAATACTCCAACAGCATAAATAACACGCAGAGCCATCTATCGAGAAATTGATTCTAACTTGATAATAGTGTGGTGTGATCGACTGAAGTTCTTTGGGAATTGTTGAGATGGCGCCAATTCGAACTCCGACACGTATTGGAACGTGTAGTAAATGTTGTCAGCCGTTCTTGACGAAACATTTCATGACTTGCTCATCATGCAATATAAAGCTTCATTTAGACACCTGTTCGACTGTAACTGACAGACACTATTGTACTATGAGTGCTGAGAGCAAAGCGAGATGGAAATGCGGACCTTGCATCGTGAAAAATGCCAAATGTAATCTTACGACACCCAAACTACAAAGACAATGCCATATGAATGATAATGAAATGACATCTGTCACTAATGACTCTCCCAGACATCTTAATGTGACTTTTAGAAAAAAAGTAAAAAATACTTCCAATTTCGAACCAACACCAACAAGCGCAAGCCAGCCCACTTCCTCTAATAGGGAACACGTCATGATAAGCAATGCTATACTCTCTGAAGTTAGGGATCTCAGAACCACAATTACCAACCAGTTAGGGATCCAAGAAACTAAAATAGATAACCTAACAAAACTATTCACAGAAATAAAAACTGAAGTTTTTGACCTGAACAACAAGGTTGACTGCTTGAGAATTGATGTAGATGGCCATCACAGCTCCACGGAAAACATCGTAGAAGAGTATCGTCTCCTGAAATCTCTGATACAATCCAACAACAACCAGGTTAGTGAACTGCTTAGTACAAAAAATAAAATACAACATGAAATAGATTTCGCCAACAAGAAGTTGAAAGTTGTTGAAGAAAAGGTAAAATCTCCTATACCCAGTACTTCCAAATGTACAGTCGCCGACAAAAACTTAAGAAATTCAAACACAAAGCGAAATCTGACTGATGGTAACGTTTTTGCTCCACTGATGGTCATAGACCCTGACCAGGCCCAGAGAGAAATTAAATTCAAAAACCAAAGATTATCTTTGAATGTTACGACTAAACAACCTTGCATTGAAGAAGTCGAAGTCGACTCTGATTGCGAAGAAGATAATGGCACGGGTTGGCAAATACATCAGAACCGAAAAACTAAGCGTATTAAACAACATTTTATAAGAGGTAGTGGTCAGCAAAAAGACCAGCTGCAGACGGTAGAGCGGACAAAAAAGCTACATGCTTGTTTTTTTAAATCTAATACCACATCGGAAGCGGTCATTGCCCATATGGAACAGAGGAGTACGAAAAAGGGGTTTGAAATCCGTAAGCTACAACTAAAACATGATCGCTATGCATCATTTGTTATGACTATCCCAGAAAGTACATTCCACCTGTTTATGGATCCTGAGTCATGGCCTGAAGGAACGGAGGTACGGGAATGGTTTCAACGAGGTGCCGGATGTGTCACGAGTAGGTACAGTCGTCCCCGCACATTCGGCCAAAATGTATCAGGAACGGGGAGCACAGAAGTACCGCTTTCAAACTAAGCAGAGTGTACAGTATTTCCATGCCATTTATCAGAACGTAAATGGGCTTAAAACAAAACTCAGTTATTTCCGACGAAACTTGATCCCATTGGACGCAGATCTCATAGCAGTAACAGAAACTAACCTAGATTCGTCAATAAATGATGCTGAGCTAGTACCATGCGATTGGAACATACTTCGACGCGATAGGCAGTCGAGAAAAGGAGGAGGACTGCTCTTGGCGGCAAAATTAGGAATCGAAGTTCATCGTCGTTGCGATTTAGAGACTATAGACTGTGAAGATCTGTGGGCTACCATCAAATATAACGGTAGAGTTTATTATGTGTGTATAATTTACATAAGTCCTAGTGCCAAAGATAGTGAATATATGAACTGGTTTTGCCAGGTAGAGAATAATATAGAGAAGATAAAGGGTTCGTCCATTATTGTTCTTGGTGACCTGAACCTTAATAGTGCTACTGTTAATATTAACAATTATATGTCGTATTTTTTAAATTACTGTGATCTCATAGAGCATAACTATATTTATAACCTTCGTAGTAGTAAATTAGATGTTGTATTGATAAGTTCAGGTATAAGTGATGTGAATGTGAGTATAGCTGAGGATGGCCTGGTGGAACGTGCAGACAAATTCCATCCGCCTCTTGATGTGATGATAAGCTGTGGTGGATCACCAGTAGATAACAAAATGAAGGCTAGCAATATCGAAGCCGCTACAGACTGGAATTTTGGTAAGGCAGATTTTATATCACTTTATAACTGTATACTAAACACATCCTGGAATGATATTCTCTTAGAAACTGACGTAAATAAGGCAGTTGACTCTCTGTATGACTCACTTTATAATAGTTTTAATTCTTGTATTCCAAAGAAAGTACGTCAACCCTCGCCAACTAGGCGCTATCCCACCTGGTACACAAAAGACATAATAGCAGATATTAAACTAAAGTATGTATTGCATAAACAATGGAAGATGAATAAAGATCCACATGTATATAGCTTTTTTAGCGCTATTAGATCAAGTATAAAGATAAGAACGTCTCTAGCATATGACGACCATGTAGTACACCTACAAGACGAGCTGGTTGTGAATCCACGGGCTTTTTGGAACCACGTGTCTAACTTAAAAACTAAGGGAGGGTTTGAACCTTCGATTACACATGATGGCACTTGTTACAGTGGTCCAAATGCAGCCATAGCTTATGCAAATTACTTTAAAAGCGTATTTCTGCCACTTACACCATCGCTCTGTGCAGAACATGTAGTTGCTGCAGGAAACAACAGTCTCATAAGCGTATCCAATATTTCTGAAGTTGAAGTTGAATACCAGATTTCAAGGCTAAAGTCAAAATGTTCCACAGGACCAGACAATGTGCCATCGTTTGTAATTAAAGCTTTTAAGGCCCAGTTATCTTTACCGCTAACTCATATTTTTAATTTATCACTACTGACTAGCACGTATCCTACACGATGGAAAGTGTCTCGAGTAACACCTATACATAAATCAGGAGATAAAGCACTTGTTGAGAACTACCGGCCCATAGCGATCTTATCCTCGTTTGCAAAAATTTTTGAAAGTATCCTACACAATATCATTTATAAACAAATATCACCATACCTCAGCAACTCGCAACACGCCTTTAGAAAGGGACGGTCAGTCAACACAAACCTACTTACATTGGTAAATTTTATATCTAAAGGAATGGACGAAAACAGTCAAGTTGACGTTATATACCTTGATTTCAAAAAGGCATTTGATAAAGTGGACAATGATGTGCTTTTAGAAAAGCTAAGCTCCTATGGCTTTGCCCCAAATCTTCTAAAGTTTTTTGCCAGCTATCTGAGTAATCGGGAACAGTTTGTTAGACTTGGGTGTTATGATTCTCCCCCCTATCACACACGATCTGGGGTAAGTCAAGGCTCTTCACTTGGACCACTACTCTTTACAGTTATGATAGACGATTTAGACAGAAGTATCACTAAAAGTAACTGTCTGATTTATGCTGATGACGTTAAAATATTTAGTAAAATCCTAACATCGCGGGATTGTGCAGACTTGCAACAAGATGTGAACGCAATCCAAGCATGGAGTGACAAAAACCGGCTTCACTTTAATATCTCCAAATGTCAGGTAGTTAGCTTCACTCGTTCCACAAAAAGTATCGTTGCTCAATATACGTTGTGTGACGAGACCATCGCGAGATGCCACTCAGTAAGAGACCTTGGAGTAAACTTTGACACGGAACTCAACTTTCATGACCATATCCGTACTCTTACTGCCACCTGTTTTAGAAGATTAGGATTTGTAGCCAGAAACAGTCATAATTTCACTAACTTAAATGCAATCAAATTACTATACACTTCTTTAGTCCGATCAAAATTAGAATATAGTTCCTGTGTGTGGAACCCGTACGAAGTTACTTACTCGCTAATGCTTGAGAAAGTTCAAAAACGGTTTCTGCGATATTTTTATAAAAAAATGTATGGGTACTACCCGTACATGTACCCTACAAACTTTCTCCTAGGAGCCCTTGGTTTTAATTCTCTTGAAACTAGACGACTGTGTGATCAAATGCTGAATCTATGCCGTATACTGCGAGGTGTTACCGACTGTCCTACTTTGCTGAGTGAAGCGAGCCGGTTGTGTGTCCCTGAACAACGAGCCAGGTTCCGCCCTGGTAGGGTGCGCTTCTTCGAGCCAGAGTGGGCGCGCACGCAGCATTGCCAGGAGTCGCCTATCTCCCGGGCACAACGTAACTTAAATGAGCTGATCACCAACCATCCTCAGTTCGATATATTTGCGGATGGATGGAAGTTGATTGAGAGAGAGTGTTTAGGTTACTGTGAAACCCAATGAAGAAAATTTTCCTATCTTTATGTTTTTACTCAGTTTTTATACTATGTTATATTGTTTTTTGTTTTAATTTATGTGTCCTTAGATATACGCCTTAGAATAAGAATTCTGTAAAGTAGTATCTAAGTTTAATATTAATAAATAAATAAATAAATAAATAAAGTTATATTAATAACACAAACGCTTCTTTTTAACAGACTTCAAAGGAGGAGGTTCTCAATTCATCGGTATTTTTTTTGTGCCTTTTCTAAGTATCGTCGATTACTCAAAGACGCCTGAACCGATTTGGAAAATTATTTTTTTATTTGAAAGGGTCTCAGAATAAAGGACAACTTTCGTTCTGAGGAAAGGGTATACTTTCCGATTGGTGCCATAAAAGTTTGGGGAGGATTTGTCGAGGATCTTCGGAGTTATGAACAGAAATGCACCTCAAGAGTGCAGAAAATTACTCAGCTTAAATAACATTGAAGTCGGTTTTTTTTTAATTTTTAATTCAGTCACTTGTTCGTTCACTTGTTTGAGTCTACATATTTTAAAAGTCATGGGCTGTGGTAGGTAAGTATACTTTTTAATTAAAGTAATTTAAATTTGTAACAGTTCTTTTGCAGTTTTCTGCAAAATGTGGTATCAAATATGTTTTTGGACAAACCTCTAACTAGACCTTAGAATCTACAAAGGATCTTAAATTCCCAAAAATCTTAGATCATTTAATTTTGGGATAAATCAATTTTAGAACTAAAGAACAGTGTAGCTTAGCTTTCTATTATCAAAAGAAAATTTTCATTCTGTGTTTTCAGGGATTACCGCCCACAAATATGAACCATTTTACCTTTCTAGAACATTAGTATAATCTTCGTGTAGTCTTTGATCATTTTTCGAAAAGCCATTGTATAATGGTGCGTACAGACTGGTGCAACGTAACATTCAATGAAAGAATTTGCCGTTCATATTGGTGTAGTGTATAGTGAAATAAAAAAGTTGCACTGCCCATCGAAACGGCTAACTTCACGAATGCCAAGATCCGTTGGAAGAAGTGTACGCGAGAAGTTTGTAGTGACAAGCGGGCCTATAAAGTTTGCTATTGCCGAATCGCAGTATAGAATTGAACTATTGCAATCTCTTTTCATTGACTGGGAGTGAAAAGAGACATAAAAACATAAAGACTAAATAAAAAGAGACATTGTGATTCAGTTTTAGCGACCTTTTTAAGTCCGCAGAACACGCGCTTAGGGGGTGTCCACGCTTGAAGCGAACATGCAATAGCGGCCTTTACACGGTAGTTTTTACCACGGATCTGGACTGTACAGATATCTGTACAGATATCTGTACAGATATCTGTACAGATATCTGTACAAATATCTGTACAGATATCTTTACAGATAACCGCGGATAAAACTGTCAAAGGTTGGAATGGCGCGTGCTATTTCCCGCGGCATCTGGACTGTACAGATATCTGTACAGATATCTCTGCGTGTAAATGCTCTGGCATCTGGACTGTACAGATATCTCTGCGTGTAAATGCTGCTAATGAAAGGCACTATGACACATTTCATGTTACATTTCAGCAGTCTGTACGCACCATTATACGAAAAATATACCGAACGATTTCAGCAACAAGCTAATGAACCGTAAAACATTAATATCAAATGGTTTTATTCGATCAAGCGAGCGTCATATTCATAAATACTCATACATCATTCTTTGATGGTTTACTTTGATTTTTTACATTAGATTCCTTTTAATTATTTTTTCTATACCACCCTGTTACTATACCTACGAATATGTCTCTAAGGGCCTCCAGACTCTCGTAGAGAACCCCCGAGAACACCCGAGAAGCGTGAGTGTGAAGAGCTTCTCGCCTTCTCGTTCTCTGGCTCGCCTGTTCTCCGACCGGTGTCGGTATTTTTGGCCGAGCCAAAGGATTTCTCGGGCGAGAAAAGAGAAGGGTCCTACACTCACGTTTTGTCTCATTGCAGATTAATGAGCGGCGGTGGGCAGACATCCATATTGTTTGTTTTTTTCGAGAATTTTCTTTCGTAAAAATGTGGAATAATAAATAGAGTTGAAATTTATCGATTTTTTTCAATCTGAGCCTATTTTATGGGATGCTAAATATCGAAACTACTAAGATAAAAGTTTTTTACATTAAGTTTTTTATTTTTTTTTAACATTATTTTTAGTTACAACATTCACAAAGTTACAGTATGCAATGGCACACAGAGCCAAACCGGGTGCAGTTTCAAAATCGACGTCCATACCGGATAAGCAACAGATCACGACTGAGAACAATTAAGAGTGTGGATAGCTTGTTTGTTCTTCGCGAAGTCTGGGGCGAGACTTCTCGCCGAGCCTTCTCTCGAGAGTCTGGAGGCCCTATCTGATGTCTGAAGTATTTCGTATGCGATGGAGGTTTTAAAATATTTTTGTCTTAAAGATTTTTGCAAAATGGCGGCACTAAACAAGAATGAATATAATATTATGAGTTATTGTTGGCATACTCGTAGTAGCTGCGATAGTAGGTACTTTATTTTATACATGTTGGGAGTAGGATAAACATTTTCTCTTTTCTGCGTTTTGGCAAAAAAAAAATTGTAAGACACACGACCTAAACGTTATTTTATTGCAATTATACCTTTGCTTTATTGTTTCAGTGTTGGAATGCTCTTTCAACGCGTTCAGTGTCACTGACGCAATTATTTCAGTAGTTCTTCTGAGGGCATCGAAGTGGTTGGGCATTGAATGCACAGTAGGTAAAAGCAACAAAATCGTTTGCATTCGCATTGTCACATTTCCTACTGCGACATTTCTTCGTCAACAGCTATTTTGTATTCAGAGAGAAAAGTTCCGCTTAGCATTCAGAGCAAAAGCGACCTTATTGATGTCTCTTTCATTTCAGACTGAATAGCATTTCTTTTATGCGGCCTCTCTCATTGCGGCACAGATTCTGAGTTTCAATCTCTTGTTGTGTTTGATGCTGTTATTGCTGTTTGTTTATTTATTCATGACTAGCTTCCGCCCGCGGCGTTGCCCGCGAGGCACCTACGTAACATTAGCCTGTGTTCATCCTGAATGTTCATTCTAAATACTGGTGAAAGAATTTTTGGAATCGGAAGAGTAGTTTCGGAGATTACTTCCTACATACAAACAAACTTTAATTCTTTATAATATTAAATACAATAAATATTAATATTCAATATTCAAATATTCAATATTCATAATATTCATGATAATACAAACAATATATTTCTATTATTTTTTGCAATGTTACTACATTTACGAGCAGTTTTGACAGTTTTCTATTTTAATCATATGGAGATGTTGAAAGTGCTAAAGGAACTCTAAATTCAAGATTACAAGATCTTGTAAAACGGTGGAACAATTTTATACAATTTCTGGGGCTTCAAAGGGATAGCGGTCAGACGTTGATGTTAAGAACTTGTAAAGAAAAATATAAGTACTTAACCCTTAAGGTAGCAGAGCAATTTTTTTTTAAATTTAGCGAAAATTGTTTTTGAACTAGCTTATTTAGGCTATAGAGACACAAGAATAGTAAATAAAAAAAATCTTATTTTTATAGTTTAAAAAAAAAGGCACGTATATTATACTATACAATGCCACATTCATAGAAAACAACACGATAATGAGTATGTATAGCATACTATACATTGCCACTGTAGAGTTACGACGATACCTGTGGTACTGTGAGTGAAGATCCGGTACCAATGGTTAGTTATGATGAAGATGAGTTTGGCACTTCTGCAGATGATGAAAACCAAGTCAACATGAGACGTTAGGTGACAATATTCCACTTACACCAGTTCTTCAAGAGATATTTTCGAGTCAATCGCAGATAATTTATTTGAAATTCCGTTAGTACCCTCATTTTTTTCTAAGCCATCATCATCATCGATAATCCGCAGCTCAACTTCACTCGCTGCTGGGTTTAGGCCTCCGTTTGCGTTTGCCAATCTCCATGGTCCGCCGCTCTCCTCATCCAAGTCCGGTCCCCAATAGATGCTATGTCGTCAGCCCATAGCGCTGCTGGACTACCGACGTTTTTGTACTCTGTTCTTGGTCGCCATTCAGTTATCAGCTTACTCCACTTATCGTTCTTGGCCTTTCCATGTGCCCTGCTCAACTCAACATCAAATTTTTTACCTTTGTTCGATTTTGAATCTCGATTTTGGGAATACGGTCTTTATGCTGCCAAGCATAGCAAACTCCATGACTTTATGTGCCATGAAACTCAAATTCTGAATGCACGTCTGTCTGACGTTGCTAAGAGTAGACCCAAAAGAAAAGGTGTATAGCAACAAGTTGTTGTAAATACTGACAAAGAACGTTGCAAAGGCAAATTGAAAAGCAAACTCAAGATAGGTACCAGAAGAGAATGCTTTCAGCAAAGTTGAAATAGTTGTTGTGCCTTATTTATAAGGAACCTTTAGGTTCCTTATAATGCACAACCATTTCATCAACGCTGAAAGCAGTGTTATCTATCTTCTACAGACAAACATCGTCATCAGCTCTCATTTGGCGAATAAAAAGGGCGCAGTTTGTAATATAATTAATATCACTAATACCACGCATTGTTATTGTAGCCAAAATGTATAAAATGCCGGATTATGTTGGAACCTTTTTACAGAACCTTTTGTCGGGGGTCTCCTCTTAGCAACTTCAGGCTTGCATGGAGAATTTGGGATTGATGGCACAGAAAGAAATGAGGATACTGGCGGAATTGCAAATAAATTACACTCTGATTGACTCGGAAATACCTCTTGAAGAACTGGTGTGTGTGAGTGGAGTATTGACCTAATGTCTCTTGTTGGATTTGGTCTTCATTTTCTGCAGACTTCTGCAGATTGAGAGTTGAGATCATCTTCATCATAACGGTTGGTTCAGTACTTACTACTTATCTAATAAATTTAGCCCATCTAAAGACGAATTTAGGGAAGGTGTCAGTGTGATCTCAAAAGATCCCACGTATTTCATCTTCACTACTCCTTCCGTCGCTTGAATCAAATTAGCATTTTCGTGACGTACTAGCAACAAAATCTGCTGCGACCGTTTTCTAGCACAAAATAGAATGAGATGCTGGATACCCAAAACCACAAAGCAAACAAAACTGCTTTATAGGTGATAAAAACAAAACTCCTTTATACTTACGGTAGGGGAGAAGATAAATTTTTGAACTTTGTGTCAAAAAAGTGCGCCAAAACCTTCAGAACCTTTTTACCCAATGAGTGGCAATGTATATTATAGTATACATAACAAATAAGTACTACTTTGGTGAATGTGTGGTAATGTATAGCATGCTATACACTCAAAGAAAACTCATAATATCTGGCAAAGTACATTACCAAAAAAGGTTTTTTTTGCGCAGACGTACACGTTATATATTTGTTATGAAATGTTATGTAACAGAAAGCATAATGTAAAGTAAAAATAATTCAAAAAAAATTATCTACCATAAACATCACGAATCGTCAATGGGTGCCGTCAGAGTTTTGTGATTTTTGACTAAACTTTCAATCGCAATGTCAAAATATTTTTTTTCCAAGTAAGAAAATGAGTTGAGGTACTAGTTAAAAGAAAAAAATAAGTTCCATCAAATCTAGAATTGACGTGAGATTTTTTTGAATGTAATGTATAGTATACTTAACGAAGTTACTTTAAGGGTTAAAATACATAAAATCACGGTTTTTTTCAGTAGGTAGGGTTTTTCCCACAGATTTCTATTTGCGACGACCCTGGCACAACTTTCGCCTCATTCACTCTCCAGTCTCCTACATCTGTGATGGTCACATTCCGTATAAAGAGCGTAGCGTGCCCAATAGTCCGGTAACGTTGCATAAAAGTCCGTCCGAAGAAAAAAAAAAAAAAAAAAGCGTGCCAGACATCGACAGTCAACGACAGACGTCGTTGGTCGCGGCCGCTCTCAAACAAAACAAAACAAAGGTAGATGCTGGGCAATACTCCATCTCAACAATGTCCCAGGCACTACAGTATCCCGTGTGTAGGCAAAGATTGCCTCCTGACACTGTATAAATCATCTAGTAAAGATGAAAAGGCCTAAGTTCTTTTCACTTGGAGTGGAAACAGTGAAAATACTTCTCGTAACGATCACGTATCACATTGAAAAAAACCCCGCTTCCTTTACGATCCGCTTAAATTTATGATTAAACCCCCTGGGAATCTGCCGGATAGCGATTTTCAAAGTTGAAAAAACCGAAATTGAGCTAAAGGTAGAATAAAAAGAATTCTCTCGTTATCAAGATTCTCTCGGGTCTTTGTTGCTTTTACTAGCTTCGGTTTCAAAGCTCTAATGAAAGTTCCGTAAAAGCACGGTTTTAATCTATATCTAGGTACTAACATAAAGCGGAAGAGTTTGTTTGTTTTTTTGAGCGTGCTAATTTCAGTCGGATTTGAAAAAATATTTCTGCATGTGATAGCTAAACTCTTGAGGAAGGTTATAGGTTACTTTCATCATCATCACTATAGATCCATGGTCTTTGGTGAAATGTTACATTTTATTCAATTCTTTATTTACTTATTTATTTTATCATCAATTAAACTAGACTAGACACACAAAAATGGATAGAATACCTAAATTCTTAGTTTTTTCTTAGCTCTGCCTACTTTGGGGCTACATGATGCATTATTTATTTATTTTATTTTAAATCATAACTGATCCAGTGGCCTTAAAAAGGTCGCTAAAACTGAATCACAATATGAAATGAACTATAATGCCGTCTCTTTTCACTCTCAAACAATGAAAAGAGATGGCAATAGTTCAATTCCTATATTGCGATTCTGCAATAGCGACCTTTATAGGCCCGCTGATCGCGTAAACGAATCATCATAGATCGTTTAAACGCGACATACTTTAATGGGCTCCGTTCAATTCCCGTCCCATTTCCTGAGCTTCCTGTATCGGCTCTACACTCTCGTAGAGACTTTCATATCAAATGAAAATAAAAACAAAACAGGATTACGACTATATTTCCAAGGCGTGGTAGAGATTCTCTTAGTTCTTTGGACATTCAAAGATATTTACATCAAATTACAAAACTCCGTCACCAGAGTTGGCCACTTGCTCATACGAAAGAAGAAGAAGATTACATAAAAACATATTTGGCACTAACACTTTGCAGAATTTGTTGTGCTTTTCTGAGAGAGAAATCTTATAAAACAATAATAACTAGTAGTTCGCCCCGAACTGAGATCTCGCGCACCGTAGATGGCTTACATTTGGACTTTCTTCTGACTACCCCTATAATTTCAAGTGCTACTACTGTCGAGTATGCCTATTGCGCTATCTCTTCATGGTAAAAAATACTTGCATGCATGCAATACATAATGTTGTGTCTAATTTTTCATTTATTTCATATTTTTTATGAATTCTCGTCGTATTTCTAAAAGTATACGTCCTAGAATAAAAATAATTATTATTTTGGAATGTACAAATAAAGACCTTTCATTTGACACCCCACTCAATATATTTGTTTACTTAACTTTTTTACCTCAATTATTTTCATTCTTTATCAAAATTTTTTTTTATCACGAAAATAAATCAAGTAGCATCTAAAATCATTGCAAACCAAACCGCAAAGATGCCACTCTCTTTTTAAGACCGACCAGTCAATGAGCTACGAAGACATCGAAACTCTATGAAACGGGAGCTCTTGCAGCTCTGGTTTCGTAGTTTTTGTTCTTTGGTCGTATTTCAAAAACTATATATCCTAGATTAAAAATAAAAACCATTTTGGAATGTACAAAATAAGCCCTTTCGTTTGACACCCCACTCAATATATTTGTGTAACTTTAAAAAAAAATTACCCCCTTGGGAACCTAATATCTTCACAACCCCTTCATCGATTAAGCTCATATGCTCCACCGTAAATTTCCTTACTACAACCTATTGACCTACCAAGTTTCATGCAGATTGGATGAACGGTTCGACAGTTATGCGCGAACAACAATTCGTGAAACATACATACAAACATACAAACATACAAAGCAAAATCGCCCAACTTACCACTAAGATCTTCGCTCGCTTCGCTCGCTCGATCGAAAATATCGTGTTCATTACGTGGATTAGGTTAAAAAAAATGATATTTCTCCGAACAGATGACGTAGGTACTGAATAAAGTGTTTTGATTCAGATTTGTGTTATTTTAATTCATTTTGAAGTATTGTAATAGATGGCGCTGCTCTTTTTCCATTACACACCTGCTTATGTTAACGCCATCGAGTAGATAAGGAAAATGCCAAAAAAGCATGCGACAATCACCGAGAGTGTTGTGCCGCCACACGTCTAAGCTACTTCTGAGCGTAAGAAATGCAACGTTTTGCATACACAAGTAGATTATGTTTCAATTTTACGAGAATGTTACTTAGGAGAGATGTCTTCTTGCATAAATATTATGGTTACAGAAATATTTTAGTTACAGTATTTAATATTTTCTAGTTTGTATGTGCATTTCGTGCATATGTAAGACTTTTAATAGCAATGCGACAGCAATCACTACGCGACTGGTCCAAAAATAGCACTAAAAATCGTAATAAGAAAGCCAATCGCACGTCTATTGCTCGCCTGTCGCAAAGTGCACTTTGGCCATAGTGCATATTGCGACCGTAATACGATTTTCAGTGATATTTTTTGATAGGTCGCCTGGTGATTGCTGTCGCATTGCTATTAAAAGTCGTAATCAAAGCGCGTGTGCAGGCTATCCTGCGGCTCTGTCCTTCGAAAAGCACCGCAGAGGCAAGGCAGGGAACGTGTTTTACTTAATTATAAACATATGTATCCGGGTATTTATCGCGTAAATTACCTTTTTATTTAGCCCGACGTTTCGCTGGATTGTACCAGCCGTGATCGCGGGAACGTCGGTCTAAATGAATAGGTAATTTACGCGATAAATACCCGGATACATTTGTATTTATAATGTGTGATCGCGAAAGTTTTACTTAAGTCTACGACCTATGGTCCAAGGTGACTCAATTACCGTTATGTCTTCCCAATTATAAAACAGATTATAATTCTAATATTGTAGTTGTCATAATGAATCAGACAGATGAATTAAGGAATTTCTCTGCGTCCATTACAGTCCCAGAGGAGACCTAAAATCAATTAGTTTGATTGGCAACCCATTATGAACCTAGTGCTTTGATAAGCACTTAGCTAATAGCCTAGGCCTGATACCGAGTGAGGTATGTTTGACCAATAGGGGCTGCTATCCATTTCCTAACAAATAGCTTCTACTATCTTTCAAAGTGATCTTAGTGGTCCTACTGAATAAATTTGAATGTAAAATTTTGTAGTTTTGAAAACATTCAAAATTGTGTGGGTACGAAAAAAAGCCTATATGCTAGGTATTCTATGCCGAGATCTACAACTATTCCAAGTTTCATTCAAATCGGTCCACTAAAGGCGTGATTGTAATCCAAACATTCGAACCAAAAAACTTTCAGATTTTTTTAATATAATTTGGGATTTGTTCACGGGCTTTTATCGCGTTATTTACCGTAAGTATATTTAAAAACCAGTTTCCCCTCATTATAATCTACACTTTTCGTAACTGCCTATACTTACAATTAGTTTTATCCTGGTTCCTTATGTGCTCTAATTACCTGTAAATATAAATTTCACATTAGTTTTCATTTTTATCAGTAAATATCAATACGTATGATGCTTATTCATCAATCTGCCCTTGACCACGAGAGCTGTAACGCACTCGAAACGTCGGGAAATAATAAAATAAGGTAATTACGCGATAAAGTCCCGTTAAAGTCCCGATAAAGTCGTTTAAATAATGCTAATTAAGCCACGGGTTCCCTATGTTTTGTTTCACCGTTAAGAGCTCGTGTCAAAGCTTGTATGGAACAACTGTACAAAAACAAAGAAATCTCTACTGAACAGCACATGCTTTAATTTAAGTCTTGCTCGTTAGGCTGTGAACTAAATGCTCACGGAATGCTATTCAACAAACCCATTCATATTATGAATGAGATACGTAGGAGCCCGCTTAACTACTGTAGGGTACTTAAGTATGCACCTACATCTACATTTACTGCTATCTACAGATTGCTTACTCAGTGGGTAGTTTTTTTATCTTGGTAGTCTTTTTAAAATCGTAACCAAGCTAATTGAGTGTACCTAAATGGGACTGCTGGAAAGGGACAGTAAGGATCTAAAAAGGTCAGGTCAAAATTAGGTAAGTACCTACCCTAAAACGGCTTCTGCCTACTCTAAAGAGCCGTTGAATGTAGGTATTACATACGTAACTAGTAGTTCGCCCCGAACTGAGATCTCGCGCACCGTAGATGGCTTACATTTGGACTTTCTTCTGACTACCCCTATAATTTCAAGTGCTACTACTGCCGAGTATGCCTATTGCGCTAGCTCTTCATGGTAAAAAATACTTGCATGCATGCAATACATAATGTTGTGTCTAATTTTTCATTTATTTCATATTTTTTATGAATTCTCGTCGTATTTCTAAAAGTATACGTCCTAGAATAAAAATAATAACTATTTTGGAATGTACAAATAAAGACCTTTCATTTGACACCCCACTCATTATATTTGTTTACTTAACTTTTTTTACCCCAATTATTTTCATTCTTTATCAAAATTTTTTTTATCACGAAAATAAATCAAGTAGCATCTAAAATCATTGCAAACCAAACCGCAATGATGCCACTCGCTTTTTAAGACCGACCAGTCAATGAGCTACGAAGACATCGAAACTCTATGAAACGGGAGCTCTTGCAGCTCTGGTTTCGTAGTTTTTGTTCTTTGGTCGTATTTCAAAAACTATATATCCTAGATTAAAAATAAAAACCATTTTGGAATGTACAAAACAAGCCCTTTCGTTTGACACCCCACTCAATATATTTGTGTAACTTTAAAAAAAAATTACCCCCTTGGGAACCTAATATCTTCACAACCCCTTCATCGATTAAGCTCATATGCTCCACCGTAAATTTCCTTACTACAACCTATTGACCTACCAAGTTTCATGCAGATTGGATGAACGGTTCGACAGTTATGCGCGAACAACAATTCGTGAAACATACATACAAACATACAAACATACAAAGCAAAATCGCCCAACTTACCACTAAGATCTTCGCTCGCTTCGCTCGCTCGATCGAATATGATAGGTAAGTACTCTATTTTTAACCGACTTCCAAAAAGGAGGAGGTTCTCAAGTCGACTGTTTTTTTTTTTTCTCGGGTTACTTCCGACAAATTGATTTTTACGAAGAATTCTTGAAATAGTAGAAAAAGGTGATAGAATTTTTTATTGTGTAAAATATAATGTATTACTTACCTAATTCTGCATTCTTTTCGTAAAAATCCATTTGTCGGAGTTTTACGAGTGAACGAAAAATAGTTATGAAAATGGACCAAAGGGGAAATAAACCATGCTGAGCTGGATAATGCTCGGTCGCATTCCCAGTGCGTCGCGCAATTCTGCCGTGAAACGTGTGTTCATTTCAAATTTTTCGATGGCACTAGTTTCTTGGGGACTTACTGCCAACATTTTCATCATAACGTTCAGTAAGTTCTATGACAGGTTAAATTGTCGGTCCCGGCTTTTAAGTCGCTAAGCCATGACAGAGACCTTCAGGCGGCATAAAGACTCCGTCACGAGAGCTAGCCACAAGCTCATACAATCTTCCCTACCTTATTTTATGAGAGGAAGGGCATAGTGGGATTTTCTCACTCTATATTCGAGCAGCCCGACTGAAGTACCTCCTTACAGAATATCGCAGCCAAATAACATCATTCTTCTCGAATAGTTTTGTGTTCCTGCGGTGAGTAAGGTTGCCAGAGCTCTGTGAGGAAACGCTGCGGTGACAACTGGTGGATCAGTCTTGTCTATTGTGTTGTCGGCGCAGTGATTCCTCTTCAGGGTCAGCAGCGCGAGGGACTCCTCTGGTGTCACAGGCGTCCATAGGCTACGATAACTGCTTACCATCAGGTGGGCCGTATGCTTGTCTCTACCTTAGTGTATAAAAAAATTATTCGATGTTTCGCCAATATTAGACGAAACTAGGAGATTACGCGACGACTTCCCATGTTGTTCACTAAAATGGAATTCAATATTTAAGTACCTACTTATAGGAAGATGGATCACCGTATAAAAATAGCCCAGAAAGAGCCTACAAAACGGAAATTACTGCAGCATCAGCTCTCCTGACCGAATTCGGAGGTAAAATAGACTGGACGACTTGGCAAGTTATGGTTGTTTTGCTATCTGGACATTTCGACTACTTGGTATTTTATGCTGGGCATTTTAACATCTTGATATTTTGACCTTTGGACTAATACCACTATACCCCAGTACTGGTGTATTGGAGTCATTAAAATCTGTCCTAGCTAGGAGATTATAACATGAATTCATCAGAAACTGATGCTAGGAGTGCTACCGCGGTGTTCATTTAGCTCCGTCGTGGTTATGCTCATTTGTCTGCTTTCAGGGTCTCTCTGGCCGGAATCTTTTGTTTGAGCGTGGAGAACAACTTTGTGAAATTGGAATTTGGATGCAGAAAAATACTTTGTTATCACAAGTAGTACTACAACTAAGGCCTTTACATCTTTACTAGATTTAGTGGCAGGAGGCAATCTTTGCCTACACTTAACAGGACACTGTAGTGCCTGGGACATTGTTTGAGATGGAGTAGGCTTGCCCAGCACCTAAACCATCCTTTGTCTCTGTGTGTGTGAGCTGTGTTGGCTCGGCGGGATAGTACCTCGACTTTAGAACCGAAGGTCCTGGGTTAGAATCCTGGCCGTGCGTCAATGGATTTTTCGTTTCGGAAAATGTATATGCGCATTAATACGTGCTCTAAACGGTGAAGGAAAACATCGTGAGGAAACATTTGGCCGGTTAAATAGTATAGAAATACTTGAAAATACGGTTATTAGGAGGGTGGTTGAACGTGTTGAAGTAGTCGTCAAAATCTTTTACTTATATAAGACTAGCTGCTGCCCGCGGTTTCGCTCGCCTGGTACCGAGATAAAAAGTAGCCTATATTATTCTTCAGCCCTCCAACTATCTCCACACAAAAAATCACGTCAATCCATCGCTCTGTATTGACGTGAAAGCAGGACAAATAAACAAACAAATAAACACACTTTCACATTTATAATATGGATACGGAGGTACGGATTTAATAGGAAGTAGTAGTAGTACAAATTTCCGAGTAGGTACCTAAAGTTATTTTTGGTGTCGAGTCGAGTAAGCCAGGCTTTTCTCGTAATACGTTAAACTATGGTGGCCTCTGTTTTCTTTGCCATCCCAAATATACTAAAGGCGGGTATCCAAATATTTATTTAGGGGAATAGTCCTAATAAAGCTTTGTTCAAACCTTGTTTAAGTGGTTAACACTTCGGCTGCAGGTCGAATGTATGTCGCAATAAAAGTGTTGTATGAACAAAAAATGTATGTTCGTGTCTAGTTCTAAGGCTTGTGTACCTACCCACCTATCTATGCTCTGACTGAATGCTACAAGTAAAGTTTTTTTAAATTCTATTCTACATAAATAAGCGCTCGAGTACGGACCGAGTTCGAGTACCGAAAAGTGTGTCACCGAAAAGAGTGTTAGGCCCCAAACCGTGTTTGTTGCCCTGGTTCTTCACGGTCTTGGTCGCGAAGGAACAGGAGTAGAATCACCTAGCTCTTAAGACGTTTCAAAGTGGTACACTTGTGATCTTATTGAATAAACGAATTTGACTTTTGACTTTTGACTTTTGACTTTTGGACTTCAAATACAAGTCAACACCCGAATACGAAAACGCTGCTTTGTTTAAGGAATGCTTATCATTGACATTAACTGTCATTTTTGTAAGCATACTATTTTCAGGTAATAACGTCTCAAATAGATAAATACATCTCAAATATTAAAAGTAGCTTTTCAATATTCGGGCATAAGATAAAAAAAACCTTAATCTAAAAATGTAAGTACGTGAGTTTTTTAATCTGAGACAAAGAAAATGAAATCTGAAAATAAGTAATAATTAAAGAAACAGATTTCTTAACACAATTAGTAAAGAAACTCGAAGAAAATTTAATCGGCAAATCGACTCGAATTTAACGATCAAAGTATCTTAAGAACATAATGAGTAGGTACCTGCCTATTGTACAAAATTATATTGAATTAGAAGAAATTAAATCTTTACGACCTTCAAGGACACAAGTCTGTAAGTCTCACTAGATAATCTTTAGTGATATTTATTAATTAGGTTTTTTAAAGACGCGTCGAAAGCTTGCTAGTGGTTTTTAAGAAAGCTACCTGTCACTCCAATGTGAAACGTTCGTGGCGTAGCTGAAGGGCCCGTGGCGTAGCCGAAGCGCCCGTGGCGTAGCTGAAGCGCCCGTGGCGTAGCTGAAGCGCTCGTGGCGTAGCTGAAGCGCTCGTGGCGTAGCTGAAGCGCTCGTGGCGTAGCTGAAGGGCCCGTGGCGTAGCCGAAGCGCCCGTGGCGTAGCTGAAGCGCCCGTGGCGTAGCTGAAGCGCTCGTGGCGTAGCTGAAGCGCTCGTGGCGTAGCTGAAGCGCTCGTGGCGTAGCTGAAGCGCTCGTAGCGTATCTGAAGCGCCCGTGGCGTAGTTGAAGCGCCCGTGGCGTAGCTGAAGCGCCCGTGGCGTAGCTGAAGCGCTCGTAGCGTAGCTGAAGCGCTCGTAGCGTAGCTGAAGCGCTCGTAGCGTAGCTGAAGCGCCCGTGGCGTAGTTGAAGCGCCCGTGGCGTAGCTGAAGCGCCCGTGGCGTAGCTGAAGCGCTCGTGGCGTAGCTAAAGCGCTCGTGCCGCCGTAGCTGAAGCGCTCGTAGCGTAGCTGAAGCGCTCGTAGCGTATCTGAAGCGCCCGTGTCGTAGCTGAAGCGCCCGTGGCGTAGCCGAAGCGCTCGTGCCGTAGCTAAAGCGCCCGTGGCGTAGCTGAAGCGCTCGTGCCGTAGCTAAAGCGCTCGTGGCAAAGCTGAAGCGCCCGTGGCGTAGCTGAAACGCTCGTAGCGTAGCTGAAGCGCTCGTGGAGTAGTTGAATAAAAAATATTTTTAAGTAAGTAGGTACTTACTGCACATTTACAAATTACAATAATTTTGAAGCCGTTACAAAATTGCATATTCATTTTGTATATATTGCCTTTTAAGCATGTGCCATAATAGTCTACTAAATGAGGATTAAATTCTCATTAGTAGTACACTGCAAAGTAATCCTAAACAGTTTTATCCAATAGGAACTCTATCACCTACGTTATAGAGTCCTTATTCCTTGAAAATCATGAACGTGGAAGGTAGCCTAATGCAATTACAGGCTTCCAATGTCATGGGGACTTTGAGAAATGTACCAACGTCTTATTTTATTAAATGGAAGATTGGATATTAATCCTTAAGCCTTTACATCTTTACCACAGAACATATAAGTAATATTAATTAATTACTAATGAATTAATTGATTACTCTGGGATTTTCAATGAAATATTCTTTGAAAATTTTCATATTCGAATTCCGTAAATAAATACTTATGCCTTACTTACAAAAAGCGAACTTTTCTAACCTACATCTGAAATATTACACTTACACTTCTCACAACGGATCTAGTCATTCGTGAAGTTAGCCGTTTCGATGCGCAGTGCAGCTTTTTCATACAAAATTTTCTACTGCGCAGCGAAACGGCTGACTTCACGAATGCCTAGATCTATTGTGAGAAGAGTACATGAGAATTTGAGTTTTTTTTAATCTTGTCTGAGATTCAAAGTTACTTCGTCAGCTTTTTATATTCATCATCTAAAGTCGAGAAAGTGACTGAACACTTCTTTTTGATGAATAAAAGTTAAAATAGTATTTCACTAGTTTCTTAAGAAAGTAAGAGCCGTATCTGTTTAGTGTTCCCGTTTATTAGGGTTCCACCCTCATGGGTGAAGTTGGGACCCTAATTTAGGCCGAATGAGGCCCTAATCCGAGGGCTCATATGTTTCATTACGTGTTAGGCATTTTATTGTTGCTCTCGATGTTTTTGTTTGCCTTTTCTTGCTAGAAAACAAAATTAGGTTACCTATACCAAATATGCTATGTAAGTACTTACTATCTATGCTTGTATTTTGGAAAATAAATTGAATTGAATTGAATTGAAATTGAATTGAATTGAAATAGTTACTTTCCTATATTTGTTGAATGGCATTCACATACATTTTGTTGTGTGTAAGCTGCAGAATCATTCTGTAAACTCACTTCGAACGTCGAAGAGCAGCAGAGTCATTCTGTACAAAACTCACTTCGAATTCACTCAAGTGACCGAGCTCACTAAATACGCAAGAATGTATTGTAAGTGTTTGTAGTAAGATTCAAATTTCGAATACGAAATTTGAAATCTCACAGCGGATTCAGCGCTTCGACGTTCGAAGTGAGTTTACAGAATGAGCCTACTGAATCCGCTGTGAGATTTCAATTTTCGTATTCGAAATTTGAATCTCACAATACCTTTTTATGTATTTAGTGAGTTCGGTCACTTGAGTGAATTCAAAGTGAGTCTACAGAATGACTCTGCTGATAATTACTGTCCATCATTAGTAAATCGAAGCGACTTTATTAATCTTGGGCAATTCGGAAAAGCCCCGCAGTTCCAAAGTAATTTCAGTAAGATATTTCAAACAAATTCAGTAGGTACCTAACTGACTAAGTATAATAAGGGAAAATATTCCATAGTTGAAACATAGTGACCAAAATTACAGTAAGTAAAAAATAATCCATACAATACTTAAAAGGATGGATTAAATAAGATCGAGCTCACGTAACGTAAGCCGATCGGCTACAGCTACGTGCTTACAGGACGTGCTTACGTCTCTCCGTGTCCCATTAGCCTGGCCGCATACGAGCCACAAAACACGCGTCACAAAACGCCGCTACCGACGATTTTTCTGTAGTTTTCATATTATTTTGTATTGACGCGCCACGTGGCGGCAAAAGTCGCTGCCGCTGGCGTTTATGGCTGCGGTCAGTGGCTCATTTACGCCGGCACTTACCTAAAGCCTTACCTCGCATCCACACGTTGGGGCCAACGTTGGCCCCAATGCCTCTCACCAACGTGTGGAGCTGACAAAATTGCATTGGCCCCAACGTTGGGGCCAACGTTGTGGCTGATTTTGCTAGATCCACAAGTTGGCGAGTGACATTGGGACCAACGTTGGCCCCAACGTGTGGATGCGAGGTTAAACCAGCGGTCGGTGAGCCTTAAGCACGGCGTCGCCTAGCCATAGCCGATCCCCTTACGTTACGTGCTTACGCGTGTGCCTCGATCGCCAGTATGCACGAGGTTACTATTCTATCCGTGACTATAGTAAAGTTGAGATACTTTATGGAATTCTGTGCAGCGCCTCTAGCGGTAACTTCACTAAAGTAAGTTCAGTCCATACAATTGTCCATACTTTACTATAGTCACGGATAGAATAGTAAACTCGGCTATCGAGGCACTGGTTGACGGCCATACGGTGACGATCCCTTTCCGATTTGATATGTCTGCTACGATCTTCAAGCCTACTTTAATTGGAAAGCATCATATCGACCGACGTCCCTCATTATACCTCCACTTTAATTAAGAGACTCCTTAATATATCCGCAGATATTAATATTTATTACAGAAATTTTCTTGAGAGTTTTCTACTGAATATAATATATTTAAATGGAAACCTGTCGGAACCCACTGAGTGCATGTAACACCTTATATAAACTCGGACACTATTCAAATTCCTTTATAAGTTTCTATTGAGGTAATAAATTGAATGAAACGGGCTCGCGCTCTAATCTCTGATTTTAAATTGATCTTTATGGTATAATTTTTTTTTTTTTTACCAATAGTTTGATTGCGATTTGCGATTCGAACGCGATGCGAACGCGCAGCCCCCCTCCCGGCTCGCTTTTGTATGGAAAAAAACGCATTGCGAACGCGCGTTTGTATCGATGTTACGGGCAATTTGATAAATCCGGTCATTATGAATAATGACCGGTCCGTATGCATAATGACCGTGTCAATTGGGCAATGTGATAAAAATTGCATGATTAATCACTTTGCCCGGTCATTATGAATAATGACCACCCTATCTTGGGCAATGTAATAAATTAGATGAATAGCAGTGTTTTAATTGATTTACTACATTTCTGGCGCTTCGGCGGCCGCTACCGCGGCACGCTACGCTCGCCTCGCGCGTAGTTTTTTTACTAACCTAACATAACCTAACCTACAGATTTTAATCCAATTTATCACATTGCCCGGCTAGAAGTAGGGCACTATGCATACTGCCCGGTCTAAGTGATATATTCAAGCCTTGATTAATCAAATGGACCACGGGCCGTCGGGCATTATGAATCCAACCGGTCAAAGTAATAAATTTATCAAATTGCCCGACGCTCTTGGTCATTATTCATAATGACCGGTCCATATGAATACTGCCCGATTAATCAAATTGCCCGTGACATCGATACAAACGCGAAGCTCAAAAACGCGCTGCAGAAAACGCAATGTGTACACTCCCTTATGTATCATTTCATTGAAAATGAAAAGTCATATCATTTATTTCGGGGCCGAGTTGGTAAAGGCACTCCGGCTTAAGGAGGATCGATTGTATCAAAGCGGGTTCGAATCCCTTCGGAATCGACTGATAAGACTTTTCATTTTCAATGAGCTTATAGTGTAAAGCATAGGTTCTCAACGTGGGCGATAACGCCCCCTTGTGGGCGTTTGAGAGTTTCAGGGGGGCAGTAGAAGACCCAGAGAAAATTAGGGGGCATTGAGATGGCGCATTAAGATATAAGGGGGGCCCTTGAAAAAGTTTTTTTCTCAAAGTGGGCGGTGGGCAAAATAAGGTTGAGAAACTATGGTGTAAAGCAATAAATTCAAAGCAATGAAATCAAGAAAGACTTCACACTCACATTCCGGGTTCGCGTTTGTATTGTATCGAAAAAAAACGCGACGCGAACGCGCTGCTCAAAAACGCGCGTCATAAAACGTCGTGTAAAGCCTTGTGAATAAGCTTTGTTTAAAATAGGGCATGAATACCGGGATCCCGTAATACCGAAATACCGGGATCCCGGAAGATTTGTCCGGTATTTCAATACCGGTATTGAAGTAATCAATACCGGACAATACCGGTATTGAGGAAATCAATATCAAATAATTCCGTACGTTAGTATGGTTAATGGATCCCGGAATTCGGTCTTTTGTCGTGCGCAGTAGAGCATTTTCTTGCTAAATTGTATACCTACTGTGCATCGAAACAGCTAACTTTACGAATGCCTAGATACGCTAATCGTATTGTACGTCTATGTTTACTTCAATTACTATCATAAGAATTACTAGCATCCATGTGCCTGCGACTGCGCCTACCTGGGTAAAAAGTAGCCTATGTGTTATTCCAGATCATAAACTACGTCGCGGCCGGCAAGTGGTATTACGGTGGGTTTACACGCTCACGTGCAAACAGAAATTCATCGAGACAGAAATATGATTAGATCAAGCACGGTGTAGCTCTGTCACTTTCATCTCGAGGAGACCGGACGCAACAGAAAATAATGTGCTCGTTGTCTGTTTGCACGCGAGCGTGTGAACGCGCCTTAAAAATGGTTCGCTGGCCAGCTCTAGCGCTCTCTCACTCTTATGCTGGGGCCACACTACGGGGATATGGCAAATTATTTGCCAAATTTCGTATAGCCACAATACAGAATACCAGCAAATAATTTGCCATATCCCCGCAGTGTGGCCCTTGCATTACTCTACCCCCGCTTCCGCGCCGCATACTATCGCATCAGTTGGTTCGCAAATGTTGTGTCTGTGAGTGTGATTACTTTTGTGAAATTGTGATGCTGGATTAGCTGCTGAATCGCTCCAATAATGTAAGTAAAATATTGTTTTATTCGCAATGTTTACTTAGGCTGGATTCGACCAAACTGGATTAAGTTTTTACTCGATAGTAAACTACTGTTTTTTTTTGTATATTTTGACATTGTCAAGTTGACATCTTATAACCAGGATAATTTGTATGCATATTTGTATGTTCGGTTGCGCTTTCTAAACAATTGTATTACGAATTAAGTCGGCTAGTTACTCTGGAGTAAGGTGACTTTTGGTCGAATCCAACCTTAGGCACAGATTACTAATTACTAACAGATGCCTGACTCCGGGAAAACGTTTATTTAAATAGCGAATATATCATCAATACTACAAAGTTTAATTCAGCTCGCACAAGCACTTCATGCCTACTCGTTTTTATACCTAAACTTGGCGCCTCATTCTAACTCTGTCTGTCGGCGTAACTCTGTCCCTGTCTTCTATCTGGCGTGGCACTCAGGGTTGCTTCTCGCGACATAATATTTATTAGGTATTATTATCTTTTAGTAAAATTGATCTACCGTTATGCAGGTAGGTACGTACATAATTATCTCTATTCTAAAGGTGGTATCACAATCTCAAAGGTAGGTACCTACCTACACTAGGTGAGTAGATTACGAAGAAAGCAAAATAGGTAGGTACCTACCTAATGGATCCTTGCTCCTTGCTCTTTGTACGGAATTAGGAGTACCTACTATACCTAAGTTTGTGAATGAAGGTAGGTAGTCAGTGTTCCTAAAAAATGACGCTGAGCAAATCAAAACGTATTACCTACCTAGGTAGGTAGGTAGGTACCTATTAGCTTTCAATCTTTTTAGTAACTTTAGTACCTAGGTACCTACCCAAACAACACAAAAGTATTTCACTTTCAAAACTTTCGTGAGTTGTACTAGACATTATTTAACCCAGATGAAGATTCTCCGGAATCCGGATGAATCGAAACATTGTCGGTATCTAAATCGACGAAATTTTTACGTGAGTAGGTAATTCCCGTGTGTCAAATAATGTCTAACTCAAAAGTAGGTACTACTTATTAAAAAACATACCTACTACATTTAATAACCTATAATACGAAGTAGGTAATAATAAGTAATAATAAATGATAAAAGTAAGTAAGTACTTCTTACCTTTCCATGTCATTGGGAAGAGAGAAAAACGAGAGATCCCGATTGCTGTCATTATTTCCACAGCCATAAACTATACAGTAATTTTTTGGTTTCATTTTATAAATATTACGGCCGAGCCAGCCGAGCGCGGCGTGGCGCGGCGCGGCGTGGCGCGGCGGCGCGTGACACTCCACTGAGCTCGGCCCGCCCGGTGGGCTCGCCAATGTACTTGTAGCTTTGTACCTGACGCGCGGAGTGCGCCATCTGTTAGTAATTAGTAATCTGTGCCTTAGGGTGACAAATCAACATCGAGATATGCTGCGCTGTACTGCGCTGTGCTATGGTTGGTCAACTCGCTCGTCTAATATTTTAATGAGGATACAACTATAGATACTATATTTTATACATGTTCATAGAAATACAAATAATTTTGATTTTATTCCTGCAGTTTTTCTTCGTATCATGTCCTTGACCAATAAATCTTGCTAAAATTAGCTTAAATTACATTCAATATTTTTGTTTTTTAGGAAAAACTAGAATTTCAAATAAAAATGCCAATACCGGTATTAATACCGGTATTCCGGTATTGGGCTCCAATACCGAACTCAATACCGGTATTGAGATTTGTCCCGGTATTGCATGCCCTAGTTTAAAATAACAAGTCGGATTTTACTCGTAAATCCACGGTCAAGTTTCAGGCGTTAGGGGATGAGTATTGTGTAAGAGCCCTTACAGGTAGGGGTTGTTGCCAGTGGTAGTAGGTAGGTACTCAGTTGTGTGAGCACTTACTGTTTAGCACTATGTTACACGGAGCACGTAAAACACAAGATTCACTAAGTTAAGTTTATTCAGTTCGTAGTTACAAGTTAAGGTAAAAGATGGCTAATCTATCCCTTGGTAGTGCCTTGTGCGCGAGTAGGTTACGTACTGACGTAATTGTGCAATATAAAATATAAAATAACTAAAATAATTAAAGTGCAGCGCACGCGGCCTAAAGTAAAACGCTGCGTGCGCAAATTGCTTCTGTATGGTGAAACCGTACATATTGAATTAACAACCCTAACGATGGAGAGAGAAATGAACGCTTTAGCCGGTTAAATACCGTTTCAGTAGAATTTGTTTAATTATATTTAATATAATATAATTATATAATTAATATTATAAAGGCGAAAGTCCGTGTGTGTGTGTGTGTGAATGTTTGTTGCCACGTATCTCCATAACTACTAAACCGATTTTGATGAAATTTGGAATGTAGATAGATAATAACCGGGAATAGGACAGGCTACTTTTTATCCCGAAAAATTGCACGGTTCCCGTGGAATAAAAAAATTAGTAGTCCACGCGGTCGAAGCCGCGGGCGTCCGCTAGTTAAATATAATTATAATGTAATAGCTTCTGCCCGCTGCTTCGCTCGCGTGGAACCCGGATAAAAAGTAGCCTATGTCCTATTCCCGGTTATTATCTATCTATCTTTTAAATTTCAGCCAAATCGGTTTAGTGGTTGTCGAGTTATAAAGGAACAAACACAACACATTTTTTATTCTTTAATTTTTGATTACGTTTTGTATATGTATGACTTTTAACACGTAGACTGCCACCGACAGAATGGCTGCCGCATCACAAAGGATGGCAATGAAGGTGTTAAACTTGTCCCTATAAAAGCTACAGGTACTTTTAGCGACCATAAAGCAACCAGTGGCAAAAGACAAGGCAATTTAAAAGCTCACAAAGGAATCTAAACTGCAAAGTATAAAGACAAACAGACCTTGAACGGGAGACTTTGCAAAGGAATTGCAATGCCAACGTATTCTAGCCACACGAGAGAAGATTACAGCGAAGTACATTACTTCAAGCTTTACGCCGGCTCCATACGTTGGGACCAACGTTGGTCCCAACGTTGGGGCCAAGATTTCGTGAACCATCCACACGTTGGCGATACACCAGTCTTGTTCCGTCAGAGCCAACGTGCAGACGTCCGATGTCTGCGCGTCCGATACAGAAATTGAAATTTCTCTAAGTGATTTTACATTACTGAATACCAATTTTATCACAATCACATCACATCATGTCACTATCACACTTCACACAACACACTATAATAAAAATGCGAAAGTTTGGATGTTTGGATGTATGTTTGTTCCTCTCTAACACGACAACCACTTAACCGATATGGGTGATATTTAAAATACAGATAGATAATAACCGGAAATAGGACATAGGCTACTTTTTATCCCAAAAAATTGCACGGTTCCCGTAACATAAAAAAAAAAATAGTAGACTCCATCATCAGATCAGCTCGCTGTCACCATATTATTACATTGTAGTCAGAACTTGACAAATATGCCAAGTTTCAACTCAATCGGCCTATTTACTGAGGAGTTCTGTTGAACAGCTCTTGACTCCATCATCAGATCAGCTTGTTGATACCATAATATTTCATTGTCACCGAGAATCTATAAGTGTGCAAAATTTCAGCCCGATAGTTCTACAAACACAATAAATAAGGAATACGATGACATTCTCGCTCGTCAGTCGACACGTGCGCTCACGATGCGCGTCGAAACGGGACTGAGCATAGCGCCAACGTGTGGACGGATCCCCAACGTTGGCGCGCCAACTTCCTTTGATAAAACCGACACGGCACGGCCAAGCCCCAACGTTGGCCCCAACGTTGGCGCCAAGCTATTTTGTCAGCACCACACGTTGGTGAGAGGCATTGGGACCAACGTTGGCCCCAACGTGTGGATGCGGGGTTAGAATTGACATCGGTTATTTTCGTGTTTTCCGAATGTCCGACAGCAGTGTGATTCCACAAAACAGAATGCGACAGAAGTGCACGTCATTATCAGCGCAGCTCGCACGTCTTGCAACTAATTTGCTTTTCTTAAAAATGACATTGAATTTATTTGCTTGCGATAAAGTTGAAATTATAAGTAATTTTCATTTCCAAATGACTTTTTGTCAATCGTTTTTGTAATTTTATGCGATTGTTTCGGATGCATTCTTTTTCTGGTTCTACTGTAACTATTCTATTCAGAAAGCTGTGTCATAGTGACATGACTAGATTAGATACGTGTTGTGCCCGTTGTGTCGGTCATGGCCTATTTCGAATTTATGTTTACACGGTTATGTCAGGATGTCGGGTAGTTTTCAGGTAAGTATTTTATAAAAATCAGTCATAAACTCATAAGTCATAAGCATAACATAACAGACCGGAAACGGTTTCGGAATGTATGTATGTATATTGTTTTTGGTGGAGCGAGCGAAGCGAGCCAAAATCTGAGAGTATACTAACAAACTACGTTTTTCATAGCGCGTTTTAAACCAGCGCGTTCGCAGGGCGTTTGTTTTTCAATACAAACGCGCGTACGAAAAACTAAGTGTGCCCACTCCCTTAGTGGCAACTTGGGCGATTTCGCGTTGTATATTTGTGGGTTTGTATATTTCACGAATTCGTGTTCCCGTACAACTATCGTTCATCCAATCTGCATGAAACTTGGTAGGTCAACAGGCTGTGCTATTTAAAACTGGGGAGCATATAAGCATAATCGATGAAGGGGTTGTAAAGTTTACTACAGGCTGTAGGCCTACTACCAACACTAAAAACGATATATCTTGCGCTTGTTACAATTATCGTTGTTCAGTTTAAGTTGGTGGAAGCCTAATTCGGAACAATTGACCAACGTAAGCTGAACTACGATATTATATCGTTTTCGGTTTTGGGATAGGGGCCCTGAGCTACTGGTAACTCCAACACGTGAATTTTTAAACCCTGAATACATCGGCAGAGAAAGAGGAGCCTGGGGCAATTTGTATCGCTTCTTTACACAAAAACTTAAAGTGGCTCGTAATGGATCGTTTTAGCTCGGTCTGTTCCGCTCCCACTGAATGAATAGCAAGGTCGGAGCTTTACTACTAACATAATAATGAATCTGAAAGTTAGTATTTTTGTGTTTCGTAGTTTGCATTTATGAGACTTGCTTGGTTTTCTGTAAAATGTGAATGTAATATGCAAAACTAGCGGACGCCCGCGGCTTCGCCCGCGTGGACTACTATTTTTTTTATCCCACGGGAACAGTGCAATTTTTCGGGATAAAAAGTAGGTAGCCTATGTCCTATTCCCGGTTATTATCTAACTATATTTCGAATTTCATCAAAATCGGTTTAGTAGTTATGGAGATACGTGGTAACAAACATTCCTGGAACCACAGTCTGAAACCAGCCAACGAATTGAAGCTGACTCAGAATCAAAATGTGGAGTCGAGCAAAATGTAGAGCCTATCGTGAACTCAATGCCAGCTCGGACGGTAGAGCCGGTTCCCATTGTAGAGATATCAAATGCTGCAGAGAGGCATGTGAAAAAGAAACCCGAAAAAAAACTCTTTTTATTTGGAGGTTCGCAATGTCGGGGACTAGCGACCTCTCTTAGAAGATCGAGGTTACACTGCAACTACGAGCGCTACCAAGTATTATCGTTCTTAAAACCGAACGCGACCTCGGAGGAAATACTTAACTGTGCCAAACTGTTTGATATAACTCCTGAGGATCGTGTTATAATCTGCGTTGGACAGTGTGACCGGAACCCGTTGACGATTATGACTGAAATATGCGTTTTCTTTAAAATCATTAAATGTCCAGTGTTTGTCTTGGGAGTTCATGAAAGTCCATTTCTTAATGAATATAAGCTAAACGGAATGCTAACAAGGTTATGTAAACAAAATGAGAAATGCACTTTCATCGATATTGATCATAACTACAGACTCTCTTCTACTTATATGTGTCATAAGATAAATTATGCTATTGACTATTTTGACTATAATGACAAATTTCTAACTTTTCGTAAAAGACACTCGCAGGCCTATTCTGGCACAAAAAGTCTGAAGCGGGATGAGTCCCTAGCGCATTCTCTCAATATGAGTACACAAACATTAGGTGGTCAACTCCAATCCGTTAGTACTCAAACGGACATGTGTGCAATTATTGTTCAAGAGGATGAAACGTTTTTTCGTGACCAATGATGGGTTAAAAGACAAAGGTAAAGACTTACAGCAACTCCATCGTCCTAAGTTTCTTGATTTTTATTATCAAAATATATGTGGAATTTCAAACAAGAAAGATGACGTCAAAGTTTATTTGAGAGAGCGTGCTGTAAATCCTAACTTTATTTGTTTATGTGAACATTTTTTGAATGAGCAGAGCATGTCTGTCTTTAACTTTGATGGTTATTATATTGGTTCATATAATTACAGAGTCAATAAGCTAAGAGGTGGTTCCATAATATTAGTTGATATTAATAAAAAGACGACAGAGCTGAAGATTTGTAGGCAGTTGTATAAACGAGACAGTTTCGAAATATGTGGAGTCAATGACGTAAATTGCCACCTTAATATTATCTGTTTGTACAGAATCCCAGATGTTAAAAATTTTGATGAATTTATGAGTAGATTAGAAAAACTTTTGGAACACTTCTTCAACAAAAAATGTATTATATTAGGGGATTTTAACGTTAATTTTCTAAGCGACAGTGAGAATCGATGCGAGAAAAGTGAGTTGACTACCTTACTGACGTGTTATAACTTTAGACATCTTATTAAATCTAACACATTTCTGAGAAACGGATCGGAGTCATGCATTGACAACATCTTGACCAATATTCCAGAGGAGAAAGTATTAGATAGTGACATACATCATAACGGGCTCGGGGACGGACATGCGGGTCTCTTCTGTAGACTGGCACTTGAAAATATTCTCCCTGAAGCAGAAGCTTTCTATACATCTAAACTAAGAACCTTTTCGGAAAGAAATAAGTGTATTTTTAGACAAAGTTTAGTAGAGAGTGATTTAATGAGTTGTAATATTAATAATTTCATCAAAAAATTCCAACAACTGTTTAATTCTGCTTTTAAGAAAAGATTGGTGAAAGTCTGTGCTATTAGGAGAAATAAAATTAAATGGATAACTAAGGGCATTAAATCGTCAAGTAAAATGAAACGATTTCTGAACTCTATGAATAAAACTGATTGTCATTCTTCTATATTAGAGTATAGAAATAAATACTTAAAAATCTATAAAAAAGTACTGATAACTTCAAAAAAAAACTCAGTTAAGACTGAGTTAGTCAAGGCAAAAAATCGAGCCAAACATATTTGGAAAATAGTTAATAGACACAGAAATACAAAGAAATCAGGTTTCATTGACAACTACAGACTAAAAATAAATAATGAAATTATTGATAATGCCCAAGATATTTCTGACATTTTTTTAAACCAATTTGACTATAAAACTGATGACATTGATGATAATAACTTTAACAAAGCTTTGACCTTCTTATTTAAAAATTGTAATAGAGTTAATACTGACATGGAAATGACAACTACCAACAGGAATGAAGTTAGAATTATTGTCAAAAAGATGGTAGCTAAACGTTCATCAGGATATGACGATATACCAATTGCGATAATCAAAGATAATATTGACCTACTTGCTGAACCATTGTGTATCTTCTTTAATAACTGTATTAGATCTAACATTTTCCCGGAACAACTAAAGATTGCTAAAGTTCTACCGATACACAAAAAAGGAACAAAGAACGATCCGAAACACTATAGGCCAATTTCTCTATTGCCAATCATTTCTAAAATCTATGAAAAAATAATTAAGGATAGGCTAGAATCACACCTTCGTACTAACGATATTCTCAGTAAACGGCAATTTGGGTATCAACATTGCGTCGGTACTAATGATGCTATTGATCTGCTAATTAATGAGGTGATTAGCAACCTAAATGGCAAACGTAAGGTAGCGGGTCTATTTCTCGATCTCTCCTCTGCTTTTGATATGGTCGACCACAATATTCTTTTAGCCAAGCTTGAACATTACGGGGTAAGAGGCGATGCTCTTTGTCTTGTTAGATCATATCTTAGCAACAGAAAGCAATTTATTGAAGTTAAAAAGGTTGAGGGAGGTCAGGAAGTGGTAGCTAAGTCTAAATTGTTAAATATAAGACGTGGAGTTCCACAGGGGTCTATTTTAGGACCCATATTTTTTGTTATTTTTCTTAATGACTTAATTAATCATGTGACCAGTTGTCTTCCTGATGTTAAATTAGTTGTTTACGCAGATGATACCAACGCGGTAGTTCCGGCATCATCTCTTGATGAGCTCAAAATCAAAATTGAAAGCGCACTCCAGGTTTTCAATCAATGGTTCGACGTTAATAACTTAAAGCTTAATATAAAGAAGACCCAAGCAATACTATTTAGAACGACCGCGCATACCCATGAACCTATTGATATATTTTTAGCGGGTGATAGTGTTAAACTCTCCAAGAGCGTTAAGTTTCTTGGAGTTCACATCGATCAGTTCTTGAATTGGAAAGATGAGCTGAGCTCTATCGAGAACCATATTAGTTCAGCTTGTTATGCGCTCAGAAGTCTTAGAGAAGAGGTAACTATACCGCAGCTTGTCATGGTGTACTATGCTCTTGTCGAATCAAAATTAAGATACAGTGTGAAGTTCTGGGGAAATAGTTACGATTATAACATGCGTAAGGCTTTCACTATGCAAAAAAGAGCTATTCGAACCATAATGCGCATTCCGCAATGGCAATCATGCAAGGAGCATTTTCAAGCTCTTCACATTTTGACAGTTCCTAGCCTATATATACTAATCCTTCTTATGGACATAGCAAAAAACCCCTTAAAATATGAAACGGTAGAACAAAGAGTTAGAAGACTTACAACTAGGCGAAAGAATATTGATGCACCCTACTGTCCTAGGTTAAAGGTTGCAAAGCATGGCTCTCGATATCAGGCTGTAACACTTTTCAACTCACTGTCTCCCGACATGAAAGTTATCGATAGTCCTAACATATTTAAATCTCGACTTACAAATATTCTATTGAAAGGGTGTTATTATACGATTGACGAATTTGTGACATGTAATAATTTAGAATAGTTGGTACTTAATTTTAATCGACATCGTTTATTTTTTCTGAAATTATTATTATTGTTTATTTTTGTTTAATTTTTATTTTTACGTATTTAAAATTTTATAATAATTCATTACTTGTGTGTGCATGTGTAGATATATTTATAGACTTATTTTTTAATTATAATTAATGAATTTCAAATACGATGTGCACCATTGTTTGATGAATAAATGAAAATGAAATGAAAAATGAAAATTCACACACACACACACACACACACACACACACACACACACACACACACACACACACGGACTATCGCCTTTATAATATTATAGTAGGATACTAAGATATCAACCATCCACAACCAAAACTCAACCTCAGCTCTCACCGATCACGCAAGTGACTAGGTATTTGCTTTATGGACTGCAAATTACTCTAAACTTCTCGGTCCCAGCTATAAAGCTGTTAAACGATGACGGTTTAAAATCTACAAAGTTTCTAAACGCAAAAGTTTTGCACTGGCTCAAACAGAACTTACTGAATTATTAACCGAGCAATCAAAAGCGCGAATTGGCCTCGGTTCCTCCATTTTCTAGCGAAAATGCGGGAACTAGAAAATATAAAGCTCATTTAGGCAAGGAATTTCTATACTACGTACCTGGAATGCTGACTGAGACAGAAAACAAGGTCCGCTTGAGAGTTAAAACTTGGGCGGCGTGTCTCTTTCTAAAGGGTGACCATAAACTAAACATTCCTAGTCCCTAAGGGGCCTTTTCCATCATTTTCTGATTTACGTGATGTTTCAGGGCATGATTTTTGAATTAAAATACTGATACAATTTTGATCCTTCATTTTGATTCTTGAATCTTGAATCTTGATTCTTGAATCTGAAAACTGAAATTTTGAATCTTGAATCTTTGAAGTGAGAGCTGTCAAACTTAAAACCGCCATATCTCGGGAACTACTCGTCCTAGACTCCCCGTTCTCAGTTCAAATGAAAGCTAAGACCAAGATCTTCATTTAAAGTGACAGCTGTCAAACTTCAAATGGCCATATCTCGGGAACTACTCGTCCTAGACTCCCCGTTCTCAGTTCAAATGAAAGCTAAGACCAAGATCTTCATTTGAAGTGACAGCTGTCAAACTTCAAACGGCCATATCTTGGAAACTACTCGTCCTAGACTCCCCGTTCAAAGTTCAAATGAAAGCTATGACCAAGATCTTCATTTGAAGTGACAGCTGTCAAACTTCAAATGGCCATATCTCGGGAACTACTCGTCCTAGACTCCCCGTTCTCAGTTCAAATGAAAGCTAAGACCAAGATCTTCATTTGAAGTGACAGCTGTCAAACTTCAAACGGTCATATCTTGGAAACTACTCGTCCTAGACTCCCCGTTCAAAGTTCAAATGAAAGCTATGACCAAGATCTACATTTTCAATAACAGCTGTCAAAATGACATCTGTCATCTGAAATGTAGGTCTTGGTCATAGCTTTCATTTGAACTGAGAACAGGGAGTCTAGGACGAGTAGTTCCCGAGATATGGCCATTTGAAGTTTGACAGCTGTCACTTCAAATGAAGATCTTGGTCATAGCTTTCATTTGAACTGGGAACGGGGAGTCTAGGACGAGTAGTTTCCAAGATATGGCCGTTTGAAGTTTGACAGCTGTCACTTCAAATGAAGATCTTGGTCTTAGCTTTCATTTGAACTGGGAACGGGGAGTCTAGGACGAGTAGTTTCCAAGATATGGCCGTTTGAAGTTTGACAGCTGTCACTTCAAATGAAGATCTTGGTCTTAGCTTTCATTTGAACTGGGAACGGGGAGTCTAGGACAAGTAGTTCCCGAGATATGGTCATTTGAAGTTTGACAGCTGTCACTTCAAAGATTCAAGATTCAAGATTTCAGATTCAAGGTTCAAAATTCAAGAATCAAGGATTGAAATCCAGGATCGAAATCCAAGATCGAAACCAAGGATCGAAATCAAGGATCGAAATCAAAATCAAGGATCAAAATCAAGGATCTAATTCAAGGATCTAATTCAAGGATCGAAACCATGGATCGAAATCAAGCGCTGATTTTGTCGAGCGCGATAAGGTAAAAATATCCTGAAATTTAAATGACATGGGCACACTACTAATCCAACAACGAGTGTGAAAGAGACAAAGCACCCAAGAAAGCCTCTCAACAAGACCAACAATCCTTATAACCAAGATTAAATGATAATAGATCGTTGTTTAGTCGTGATAAGGTTCAAAATCCTTTGTACATTAAATGTCAGTAAGAACTCCAGTTACGTAGTTTAGAATCTTCTTGCATTTAGGTGCAGTCTAACTGCCAACAGCCTCAACATTGCGCCTTTTTTACCCGACTGCGCAAAGCAAAGGAAGGGTAATGTGTTTATTGTATGTAGCAGGTAACAACATGAACGGCACGCAGTTTTATATTTTTCTGATAAGGTGAATTGGGTTGGGACACTGTGTCCCAATATATTTGCGTAAGTAGGTATACTGCGTGGTGATATTAGCAGCATTTACACGCAGAGATCGGCCCGCGGGAAATAGCAGCGCCATTCCAACCTTGACAGTTTTTTCCGCGGTTATCTGTACATGTCCAGATGCGTGGTAAAAACTCTACCGTGTAAAGGCCGCTATAATCGTACCACGCGCCAGTTCAAAACTGTGACAGTAATTAACAAGACAGCTTTTTCCGCGGTTATCTGGACAGATATCTGTACAGATATCTGCGCAGTCCAGATGCGTGGTAAAAACTCTACCGTGTAAAGGCCGCTAATGTATTGCTAGCAGCGCCCTCGCGGCAATCAAATCAGTCAAATGTTTTAGAACCTGCCTCTGACTAGACTACCCCTAATATCTGTCAATGAGAATGAGTGGCTACGTCCTTGGTATTTATAGTCTTTTCTCATTATTCATCATAATTTGTCAATTTAGGAGAATGTTTTTTTTTAGCTTTTGTTAATGAAAACTTGGAAACAGATTTAGCTGACATCTGCACTCTAGGAAGGCTCTACCTAAATTGCGTTTTTTTTACATCACAATGTTAATAAGCAGTTTGTTTGAACTGAAGGCTAGTGAACGTGAGAAGGCGTTTACGAAGCTTGTCAGAGAAAATAGAGCTATCATTATTGTTTTGCCGCAGAAGAAGCAAAAAGGATGTAACCTTTCGCAAATGATTTTCTAGGAAATAAGCGATGCTTTCAGCGGGGTTAAAAAGGCCGTTATGGCAAAATCACAATAGGAATTGCACTTATGCCGTCTCTTTTCAGACTGAGAGTGACAAGCGGACTTAAAAAGGTCGCTAAAGCTGAATCGCAATATGAAATGAACTATAATGCCGTCTCTTTTCACTCTCAGACAATGAAAAGAGATGGCAATAGTTCAATTCCTTTTATGCGATTCTGCAATAGCGACCTTTTTAAGCCCGCAGAACGGCATATATTGCGATTTCTTTAGTGATTCTGCTATAGCGGCCTTTTTAGTCCCGCTGTCATTTTCTAGAATGAAAACCTTCGTCAACTGCGCCACAGAGGTCGTCAAATTTTTTCAAACTTTGAATCGTAACGCCGGCTCCATACGTTGGGACCAACGTTGGTCCCAACGTTGGCGCCAAGATTTCGTGAACCATCCACACGTTGGCGATACACCAGTCTTGTTCCGTCAGAGCCAACGTGCAGACGTCCGATGTCTGCGCGTCCGGTACAGAAATTGAAATTTCTCTAAGTGATTTTACATTACTGAATACCAATTTTATCACAATCACATCACGTCATGTCACTATCACACTTCACACAACACACTATAATAAAAATGCGAAAGTTTGGATGTTTGGATGTATGTTTGTTCCTCTATAACACGACAACCACATAACCGATATGGGTGAAATTTAAAATATAGATAGATAATAACCGGAAATAGGACATAGGCTACTTTTTATCCCAAAAAATTGCACGGTTCCCGTAACATAAAAAAAAAAATAGTAGACTCCATCATCAGATCAGCTCGCTGTTACCATATTATTACATTGTAGTCAGAACTTGACAAATATGCCGAGTTTCAACTCAATCGGTCTATTTACTGAGGAGTTCTGTTGAACAGCTCTTGACTCCATCATCAGATCAGCTTGTTGATACCATAATATTTCATTGTCACCGAGAATCTATAAGTGTGCAAAATTTCAGCCCGATAGTTCTACAAACACAATAAATAAGGAATACGATGACCCCAACGTTGGGGCCAACGTTGGGGCTTGGCCGTGCCGTGTCGGTTTTATCAAAGGAAGTTGGCGCGCCAACGTTGGGGATCCGTCCACACGTTGGCGCTATGCTCAGTCCCGTTTCGACGCGCATCGTGAGCGCACGTGTCGACTGACGAGCGAGAATGTCATCGTATTCCTTATTTATTGTGTTTGTAGAACTATCGGGCTGAAATTTTGCACACTTATAGATTCTCGGTGACAATGAAATATTATGGTATCAACAAGCTGATCTGATGATGGAGTCAAGAGCTGTTCAACAGAACTCCTCAGTAAATAGGCCGATTGAGTTGAAACTCGGCATATTTGTCAAGTTCTGACTACAATGTAATAATATGGTGACAGCGAGCTGATCTGATGATGGAGTCTACTATTTTTTTTTTATGTTACGGGAACCGTGCAATTTTTTGGGATAAAAAGTAGCCTATGTCCTATTTCCGGTTATTATCTATCTATATTTTAAATATCACCCATATCGGTTAAGTGGTTGTCGTGTTAGAGAGGAACAAACATACATCCAAACATCCAAACTTTCGCTTTTATAATATAGTGTGTTGTGTGAAGTGTGATAGTGACATGATGTGATGTGATTGTGATAAAATTGGTATTCAGTAATGTAAAATCACTTAGAGAAATTTCAATTTCTGTATCGGACGCGCAGACATCGGACGTCTGCACGTTGGCTCTGACGGAACAAGACTGGTGTATCGCCAACGTGTGGATGGTTCACGAAATCTTGGCCCCAACGTTGGGACCAACGTTGGTCCCAACGTATGGAGCCGGCGTAAGGTATTTAGAAAAGTCATTCTGTTCCACAAAAATATTAACATTTTCTAAATTCATAAAAATAATATTGAATTTCAGCCAGGATTAAATGTTCTATTTAATAAAATTCATGACTCAAAAAGGTTTCTTATTACAAAACCCTTACACGCTTTGAAAATGTTCGATATTTGAATTCGATCCGTCGTCGTTCGCTCGGATTATATCGAGTGTGTACTTGTGTAGGCGTTTTGGACAATTTTATCCTTTAACAAAGACATAAGTGTCTCATACAAGAACTGTTGAGTGAGCAATATTGGGCTAGCTAGTGGAGTGTTTGTAATGTATCTTGACCCGCGGGATTTGAGTTCGAATCCCACCTGTCATCAATATTTTTTTCTTGAATCTTTGCCTTTTATTTAGAAGAAAATTCATGCATATTGGCAAGGCAAATACTCTAATTAGTGTAAGAAATCCTCGTTATAGTAATGACCTAACTCTTGACCTGTCAAATCTGTCAGGAGTGTAAATTTTGTATTAAAATCTTTGTTCTAGAAAATTAAAAATATGACCATTTTAGTTTCATCTAAGTACCTACATACTGAGCATAAATAAATCAATAATGTATTAGCCTCACCAATAAAACAAACCTTCATAATAACATTGTACAGTTTTATTCCTTTGTACATGTAACAATTACTTATCGTACACCGGTACTGACTTATTACTAGTGGTTAATGACTCTCAAAATGAGACGTCTTTACAGTAGCAATGTCTACAAGAATCAATCCGCTTCTCGAGTTCTTTTTTTTTTTCTATCGTTAACAATCTACCCTCAATATGTTAAGCAATTAAATTGACTCAAACTAAGACACAGTAAAATGAGACACAGTAAATTAAGACACAGTAAATTAAGACACCTTACAGTTTAAATTAAATAATAACTTAAGCTTGATATTTTACATCTAACAACACAGAAAATATTAATAAATTTAGTGAAATGCTAACAGACGGCCGTCCTGTTAACGGAATGACCCTATTCCGTCTCGGCCATTCGAGAAGATAAGAAAAAAAATATTAGTAGGTACATATACTTTATACGCGTCAGCGGTAATCATAGTGGTAGGTACTTAACAATAATAACAACATAAAAATAAAGAATGCAAAAAAAAATTGTAAAAATAAACAAAAATAACACAAACCATAGCCTGGTTCTAACTTTATCGGTAGGTACATATTATTATTTACAAATAAATAGTAGTTAGGTACTATCTGTACTTCTTCTTGATCGCAAACTAGGAGTTTTGCAGAGCTGTTCGAGTGTTTTGCTGCACAACTGAAGACTAGATAATGCCGGTTACAAGGAGATCTGCGAAATTCAAGAGTAATATTATTTCAATGCATAACATAGACTATTTAAATGGAGGTTGTGTTTTATTTTCACAAATAATAAAACAGATAAATTATTATCCAGTGCGTTCTGTATCAATGAAATTAGGTAATACCAAATCGGTCTGATTCAGGAATGATGATTCACACTAATAATAATATTGAAAAGTGTGCTATTATATCATCATTTCAATAAAATTTAAAGACAATTATATTAATAACATTTTATATTTTGATGATTACTGTAAATAACAGAATGCCTCATCATCGCATTTTCATGATGCTATATTTAATTTGCTAAACCTATATGATAGGTATTATTATATGATGCAATTTTATATTTATGAAGCACTTTAGATCAGTGATCACCGCAATCATAAGAGCATATTTTACATGAATAAAAGAAACTTATGTTTAGTGATCACTGCAATCATAGCAGCATATTTTACTTGAATAAAAGGAACTTATGTTTAGTGATCACCGCAATCGTAGCAGCATATTTCACTTGAATAAAATGATACTTATGTTTAGTGATCACCACAATCATAGCAGCATATTTCACTTGAATAAAAGATACTTATGTTTAGTGATCACTGCAATTAGAGCAGCATATTTCACTTGAATAAAATGATACTTATGTTTAGTGATCACTGCAATTAGAGCAGCATATTTCACTTGAATAAAATGATACTTATGTTTAGTGATCACCACAATCATAGCAGCATATTTCACTTGAATAAAATATACTTATGTCTAGTGATCACTGCAATCATAGCAGCATATTTCACTTGAATAAAAGATCTTCTCCTTCTTCTTCAGCATATATTCGCCCACTGCAGGACATATAATATGCCTCTCCAATATTCTTCCACACTGCTCTATTACTGGTCTTCCTGGTCCAGTCTGTGTATGCCAAGCATATCCTTTTATGTCTTCGGACCATCTGGGGCGGATGGGCTGGCAACGCTCCTTTTTCCGAGCCGTGGACTCCACTCCATGTTGCATTTGGTCCATATTACTATTTACTTAGGTTCAATGTTGACCGCAGTTTTAGCAGTGTGTTTCACTCGAATACAAATATTTAAGCTTAGTGATCACCACAAATATAGCAGTATATCTCACTTTTAATTAGGTTGAATAATCTCTTATTTGAACTTAAGTCCAGTGTTCATCACAATCATTATGGCAGCAGGTGTATCTCACTTGTACATGCTTATCAACCAAATTATTTTTGTTTTCCAAAAGAAAGCTGTCCGACATTGAGCCAAGGGAAAACCTTTAAAATATTTTTAAAGAGATTAATCAGACTGCCAACATTGTAATAATATTCATGTTAATTTAATTTATATTCGAAGACATCATTAAATGGATTTTCAAAAAATGTGTCATTCGTAACTATGAGACAAGAAATAGGTTTTAAACTGTCTTTGCCAAGTACAAGACTAACAAAAGTAGATAAATAAATTCTTAGGAGCTGTACATACACATAAAAGCATCACTATAATAATATGAAACTTTTGACAAGTAAAGCGTAATTATGAGAAATAAACCGTCTGCCAACTTAAATTATAATAAAATCAATGGCACCATAACTTGCGTTTCATGTAAGCGGTTCTTTGGCGCAAAAATTAATATCAGACATTGCGTTGCATTGACATGCGGGCTAAACACCCAAGCCCGTAGATAAGTATATTATGTAAACAAAGAAATTACTAAGCCAAACGCCTCCGTAGTGGAAATAGGCCAGAAAGATTATTTAATTATAATATGAAATTAAAGTTTTTCTCTTAGACTGCAAGAAAATTAAAAATAATGACACGGTGTCTTAATAAGCTTATTATCAAATATAATATTTTATCGTTTTTGTTACGTATGGTATGAGGAATATTACTATTTAATACTATGTTCATTGTTATTATTCAGGTACTCTACTTATTGCAAATGTGACGTTCCAAAGTGCAATTTAATTTGTCCATTGTTCAATAAATGATATGGGTTTGAATTAGATTTGGAAGGTATAATAATATTTAATTCAAAATTAATTTAATTTACTCTCTTTGTTTGTTTATAAGTTTAAAACTAAGCGAGTGGGACTGTCTTAATATGAACCGACTCAAAGTACACATCAAGGTACAGTCATAACGAATGTTCTTCCCTCTGAAGTTAGGTGCAAGAAAGGATAGCGCATACCTTTACTGCTTAGAGTAAGGGAGATAGAGCATAATAACAGTCAACTTTAAAAATACAAAGGCCCGCCGCGATCAACGCAGCATTTCTCACATCATAGTGTGAAACCGGCATCCAAAACGGCACTTCTGTACAAAATGTAACAAAGGTAAAACTTGTGATCACCACAATATTGTAGCATATCTCACTTAAATCATTTTAATAGTGATAAAATTTATTCATCTTCATAGTCAATTGTGTTTATTTTATTATCATCGTTGTATCTATCATAATAGGTACGTATATCATGTATCATTTATCATGTACCTATAGGTAGGCAATTATATCATGTTGTATCGAAAACGTTATTCATCTATTTATTATTTATTCTTTTTTTTTATATATATTTTTGGAAGACAGTAAATATCAATTATAGTAATATCATACAGTAAAGTAGTTTTGTGTGCATCAGCACGATAAAAACTTCTTTCTTTTTTTTTTTTGTTTTGCGTTTCGAATGTCCGTCAATACTAGAACACTTCGTAGTGATCCTTATTTTTTTTTTAAAGAAACATCGCTTATTCCAAAAGGAGGACTTAGGACATAGCTTTTTGCTCTTAATTACATAAAAACCGGTTTGCTTTAATCATTTATGATCCCCAGTCTTTAAGAGTTATTCTTCTTTCTATCTTGCAATGTGAGAAATACAGGTAGGTACTTAAGTACAACTTAAGGAACGTGCGGAATGTTAACTTCTGCTAAATGAGGGAATGCACCAAATGTGCTTGGGCACACCTCTGACCACTCCCATAGACATCCTCAAAGGATCCAGAAATGCCTAAAGATCCGAAATAATATGTCCACCGCACTGCGGGAACACAATCGCGATCATATTACATTTAAATCATGAAACGTTGTTAAAACATTTAGTAGGTACTTATATTATATCTTCTTTATAAAATATAAAGACGCCAATTGGGGCCGCATATGGCTCGGGTATACGTGATAACCTAAAACAGCCATTTAAGCCCTATTTCAGTACATGATACCCCAATAATTGTGACTATTCAGTCATAATAATGCTCGCCCACAAATATAATTTTTGGTAAAGCTGACTTTAATTCACTGTAATCAAGTATATTCACCACTTTTTTTTTTTTTTATATACAGGGTGTGGCAAATTCTTGGTCACTGAAGGGTAGCTACCTTTTCTCTTGTAGTTAGAAAGTTTTGTTCTTAGAAAACTTCGGTTTTATTTTGAAGAAAAAAATAATTGCATTTTTAGATTTTTGAAAAAAAGTACAGTTAGCCTAAAAAATTACATTTGTCAAAAAAAACAAGTTGGTCTTAATCGACTCTATTTCCCACCAGGAATACTTCTCCCAAAGTAACATAGCAAATCAAATCGTAAGTTTTTGCAATAATTCAAAAAAACACACTCCTAATTTCATAGAAAATGTATGGGATGTGTTTTTTTGAATTATTGCAAAAACTTACGATTTGATTTGCTATGTTACTTTGGGAGAAGTATTCCTGGTGGGAAATAGAGTCGATTAAGACCAACTTGTTTTTTTTGACAAATGTAATTTTTTAGGCTAACTGTACTTTTTTTCAAAAATCTAAAAATGCAATTATTTTTTTCTTCAAAATAAAACCGAAGTTTCCTAAGAACAAAACTTTCTAACTACAAGAGAAAAGGTAGCTACCCTTCAGTGACCAAGAATTTGCCACACCCTGTATACTATGTCTTAGCTCAATAGAATAGGTATAGATTCTGCTATACTTATAAGTTACTATTTTATTCTTATCTTTATCAATACTCTGTGCCGACCATTAGGTACGTTTAGGTATTCTCGCAAAACCGTCAGTACTTATTATGGTATTATGGTTTACACAAGAGTTATGAAATAAACTATAATATGCTCAAATATAAAAAAAAACTAAGTTTACAATTTAACCATGACATTATTATAGAGTTGTTTTGGTAAATAATAGATACATTACGGTTACATAGCCATTGTCGGGTCTAATATTAGTCGAGATCCGGCACAATTTTGGAGTTTTGTTAGGATAGGTGTAAAACAAAACCAGATCAGATTAACAACTAAGGTCGATGGGCAGCCAGTAAATAGGCCAAGAGGCTGCTGCTGTATTCGCCAAATACTATAATCTTAATCATACTAGTTCGAATAAACCGATATAGCTAAGCTTAAGCTACGCTAACGCACGCTTAGTTACAGAGTACGCTAGTCACTAGTCAAGAGTGTTTATCAGAAAATCTACATAAAACGCTATGTTTTTCGTTTTTAGTAAAATATATAATGTAGATTGTAGATAATAGCTGCTGAACTTTTATTTTGTCAAAGCAATCAAACTTTAGGTACTTAAATGACTGGAGACAGTATGTCTAACTTAAAAAGTTTCAGACCAGAGTACTACACTAGACCAGGGTTGCAATTCTACTAGATGACAACGTCAATCATTCCGCTGAACTTCGCTTCGATCTCATAAATGTCAGCCATTTGGTTAATAGTAGAATAGCCCCTCAAAAATATGTTCTGCCAAAGTCCAAAACTTAGCTAAAACGTCACCACAACTGAGTTGTTTGTCATTAGTAGAATAGGAAACAGTCGAAAATGTAAGGTTTAGTTGACGTTTTCCTTGTGGTTCATAAAAAGTTTTGTAGTAGAATTGCCACCTAGGTCACTACTAGGTACTACACACTACTACACTAGGTCAGGTGTCAGTCAGGGCAATAGGTACACTTGGGCCAATTCTAATCAATGTCTGCATACACGAGGTTCAGATCCATTGTACCTATAGATTTATTTAACGACAGCATGTGTGCCATCTTTACCTCGACAAGAGTTTATCTTAGTTTAATTTGAAACAGTTAGCGTTTCGGTGTAAACCGTTAACTCTCTATTATACCGTAATAAATAATTAAAGTTTTTTTTTTTTTTTAAAGTAAGATATAATTATTTATAAGTAGGTACATATTTTTTTTTTAGTGTTACATTATTTTAGAGAGTGAGTTGGTTGATTTCAGCATAAACAAGGCAAAGACAAGGTATTGGTAGTATGTAGATCGAATACGCTGGCTCGTTTCATCAATCTCAGAAATCTAGATTTTGTAGATCAGTTTGTTTCTTGGTTCTCTTATCAATAAAGAAACAGGAGATCAGCCGATGAATTCAAATATCCAAAGCGGCTATGACGGAGCTCACCAAGTTAAAGAAATACCGAAATATAACCCGAAAGACTTAGGTCAGGCTGGTACGAAAGTTGGTATTCTCGATATTCCTGTGCAGAACCAAAATCGTCTCCGCTATATGCTTCCAATGCATACCCAGTTATTTCGGACACGTTGCTCGCAGAGACCTTGACAACTTTGTAAAACTGTTGATAGTGGGTAAAATCGACGGGAAAAAAAAACTCGCGGTCGCTCACCCACCCGTTGGTCACAACAAACCCGAAGCTTTGAAGACCGCCAAAGACATAAAAATGTGGGGTAGCACAGTACAGCGATTGATCAATCCAGTTTTCTGACTAGAGTACTTCAGTACTAATGAAGATGCCGACTTAGGAGGAGACATCAGTATTAAATTGTATCAATTTCAAATTACAGCATTTTGAATTATGTAGGTAAGTATGTCAATTAAACATTAAACAAAATAAACAGTAGAATTAACACTGAACTGAGTTAAATATTTTTCAGCAAATAAAGTATGTTCCAAATTGCAATTTATTTTACTTAGGAGTGTACTCGTATATCGTACCATAGTATAAATTAACACATTAATGAGTGCAATTTCTACTATCGGTCTTAGCTTCGTTAAAATAAAGATTAATTTAGAATGCGTTCGGCCGCGTCGCTTGCGACTACTGCTCGTCCCGAAATGCGACGAAAATCCAGTTTTTTTTAAATATATATAGGTATATAAAAAGTTAATTAAACAACCAATCAAACAGAAATAAAAAAAAAACAGAACTGAAGAAATACTTCTAGGGTTCTTGACAAAACAAAAACCAAACAAAATAGGGTGCTGATTTATCTCGTGATAAATAGCAAAATGTGTGCAAAACAGCTATTTTTTCAAAAAAATAATTTATCAAGTGGGTAAATTTTCATCAATCGTGTTTTCAAAAGACAGAATCCAAGATAAAAGTTCGAAGCATCTTTGCTCGAAATATTATTGTGATAACTTTCACAGTTTCTGAGATTGAATTAGGTAAGTACAAGTTGCATAATGCATACTCCTAAATACCTATCTCAGCATAAACAGAACATAAGTGGACGGTAGGTAATTGTTTGCTTTACAGTGAAACCAGAAAATAATGCGTTTCAGAAAACATCGTACAAAATTACAAAAACGATCGACGAAAAGCCATTTGGAAATGAAAATCACTCATAAGTAAGTACCTACTTAATTTCAACTTTATCGCACACAAATAAATATCAATGTTAACTTTAAATAAATATAAAATATTACTAGGTACTAGGTAAATTAAAAAAACAAATTAGTTGCAATTGCAAGCCATGCCGCATTCTGTTTTGTGGAATCACACACCGCTGCCGGACACATTCGGTTGTCCATTATAAGGCTTGAAGTACTGTATGTACATAGCACAGTGTGGGATTTGACGTGATTTTCGGACATGGTCTTTTTATTGCAGAATTCGTTAGTATTAACGATTTAAAACGTTAGAGTAGAACTCCCGTGTTTCAGTTAAGTTTATTTTCAGAGATATGAATTTTTGAAAATACCTATATTTTTAGTGCCAAAAAATTTTAAAGTGTTGGTGCGCCTACATTATAGGATTATTTAATAATTTGATTTCTGTATACCTAAGAATATCTAAAGCTGCAATTTTAAAAATTATTTTGAATCTTCTATATGCTGTAAAACGCGAGTAATTAATTATTTTATATTTTTGGTTTTTATTTTTTTACTCCGAATTTAGGTCGTAGTAGCACATCATTTCTTCACAACACATAGCCCCAGATCGTAAGCAACAATGTGGTAAAAAAACGGAAAGCTAATCTCGCGTGGATTGGAAGTTATTAAATAATAATGTTTTTGCCGAAAACTTTACAGTCGGGGTTGTCACTTTTTAAATCATAATTTTTTTTTCCAAAAATAAAGGAACTTATTCTTTTTTTAACTTTCCTTTAGATCGTTTACAACGATCCTTAGATTATGCTATCCTCAATTACTTTATATTATTGTGCATATTATTGAGCATAACACTTTTTTTACATTTAGAATCGCTATATCTCAGAAATGGTGAATCTTAGGAAAAAGAATAAACGGCAAATTTTGTGGAAAATAGCATGATCTACATTTATATTAATAAATAAATCTGTTTTTCATAAATACCTCGTTTCGTTCTATTACCCCAAAAAAATAAAAATTACCCTGCAGGGGTAAATAAATATCCACAGACACGGTATCACTGAGATTGTCAGCTCTATAATTTTTTTTAAATTTACGGCCAAAAGCGTTCAAAATTTGACCAAATATTTGTGACAACCATAACGGAAAAACTTAAATCACTGTAACTTCCAATCCACGCGAGATTAGCTTTCCGTTTTTTTACCACATTGTTGCTTATGATCTGAGGCTATGTGTTGTGAAGAAATTATGTGCTACTACGACCTAAATTCGGAGTAAAAAAATAAAAACCAAAAATATAAAATAATTAATTACTCGCGTTTTACAGCATATAGAAGATTCAAAATATTTTCTAAAATTGCAGCTTGAGATATTCTTAGGTATACATAAATCAAATTATTAAATAATCCTATAATGTAGGCGCACCAACACTTTAAAATTTTTTGGCACTAAAAATATAGGTATTTTCAAAAATTCATATCTCTGAAACTAAACTTAACTGAAACACGGGAGTTCTACTCTAACGTTTTAAATCGTTAATACTAACGAATTCTGCAATAAAAAGACCATGTCCGAAAATCACGTCAAATCCCACACTGTGCATAGGTATAAATCATAGTAGTCTAAGATCCGACTAAACACGACCCTCTACTATAGGGAAGATAACCAAGAAATGTGTTGGTACCTACCTAAGTCAATCATTCTGCTACCTTGGTTACACCTGGACTAGGTAGGTACTCTATACGTACTTAGGTAAATTGTTGATCGAAGACGATCTCCACAAACACAAACTGTAGGTACGCCGTACTGATATCCTAGCCTGTGCCGTGAGTGTTGGGTACCTACGACATGACTGAGGCGGTTCTTTTGTCCCGTACAAAATTCAACTTTGTAAGATTGGCTCAACTTCTACAAATGTCATACTTCAATTCAAATGTCATGTGACCGTACACAATAATGACAAAATCAGAAATCATGACGTTACACTTTCCTCGAGCTTCATTCAATCTTCAATCACTTGATAATGCCAATGACAAGAAAGGATGAACTGACCGAACAGATAGTCATAAATAATATGAAAATGAGTGAGTAGTCCGCCAATAATTTTCAGGCCGATCGGTTGTTGGTCACGTATCGGCATGCTCACAATATATAATAAACCGTCAATTGAAAATGACCGGCTCAAATGAACCGGCTCAAAATGAAAATGAACTTACTCTTACAAAAGTCAATCTAAAATCATGTCATAACATAACTCATACCCGACCACGAGTGCCGTGAAAGGATGGGAGACCAGATTAAGGTCGATCCATGGAAACTCACACGGTAGTTTACTTGCATAATGAATACACAATACAGTATGGAGTAGGTATAAAATATAGGCTAGACAACAACATCCACAACTTTCGGTTATTTTTTTTTTTTTACCTGTGTAATAATTAGACAGCAGTAGTACCTAAACAATAGTAGGTAAACGTAGAAAGGAGGTAGGTACCTATATATAAATAGGTAAGTATCTACGCAAAACACAACGTGATACCTAGTCACATTGTGTTAAACAAAAACCGCCAGCAATTACTTCAATATTGCGGTACTAGGCATGAATCCAAAAAAATGCAATATGCAATGGTAAGTACCTACCACCCCTCTGCAAATTTATTCGGGCCAGTACAAATACCTATTTAAAGCGCACCAACAACAAATAGCATATCATACACGAATCACCTCTGAGAGCTGCCTGCGCATTACAAACAATAATAATAAGTAGGTGGGCACCATAGTTTGGCACCCACCATCTATTCAGACTTCTCAACAAAGTAATCGTTGTAAGCCATACCCAGCTCATTTTTCGGTAAAAATTTAGTATTAAGAAGCAGGATTTTGGGGGAGGGAGTGAGGGGGGGAGGGGGGGAGGGTTCCCCCTCCCCCCTGGTACCACTCCCATTACAAGGTAACGCACCGTTCTGGAGATAATCAAATTTTTGTTTTTATATACAAACTGGTAAAAATGGTAAAAATTTAGTATTCGGTAACAGTATTTGGGGGGGGGGGAGGGTGGGAGGGATCCCCCCCCCCCCCAAATACCAGTTTTGTGCGACCAGATTTTGTGGGTGGGCTCGCTTCGCTCGCTTTTTTATATACAAACCTAACCTAACCTACAGGTGCCCCGTGTCGGATCTGATTTAGTTTCTCTTTTAGATGTGATGGGGGTTTGTGCCACCAGATTTAGTGGGTGGGCTCGCTTCGCTCGCTTTTTTATATACAAACCTAACCTAACCTACAGGGTGCCCCGTGTCGAATCTGATTTAGTTTCTCTTTTAGATGTTATGGGGTTTGTGCTACCAGATTTTGTGGGTGGGCTCGCTTCGCTCGCTTTTTTATATACAAACCTAACCTAACCTACAGGGTGCCCCGTGTCGGATCTGATTTAGTTTCTCTTTTAGATGTGATGGGGGTTTGTGCCACCAGATTTTGTGGGTGGGCTCGCTTCGCTCGCTTTTTTATATACAAACCTAACCTAACCTACAGGTTGCCCCGTTTCGGTTGCCCCGTATAGGTTAGGTTAGGTTAAAAAAAAAGGTTAGGTTACATTTGATTTTCTCAAGAACGGTGCGTTACCTTGTGATGGGAGTGGTACTAGGGGCGCGGGGGTTCCCCCCCCCCCCTCCCCCCCAAAATATTGTTACCAAATACTAAATTTTTACCAATTTTTACCAGTTTGTATATAAAAACAATAATTTGATTATCTCCAGAACGGTGCGTTACCTTGTAATGGGAGTGGTACCAGGGGGGAGGGGGAACCCCCCCCTCACCTCCCCCCCTCACTCTGCCCCCAAAATCCTGCTTCTTAATACTAAATCCAACCCCATTTTTCAGTCCTCTGACCTGTCTGATCTGTCCTCAGACGCATTTACGAGTGAAGTAATATTACAAATTACATACCAATGCAGGCCGAAGTTCTTCATCAACACTTCTGAATTATTAGCCTCACCAATAAAACAAACCTTCATAATAACATTGTACAGTTTTATTCCTTTGTACATGTAACAATTACTTATCGTACACCGGTACTGACTTATTACTAGTGGTTAATGACTCTCAAAATGAGACGTCTTTACAGTAGCAATGTCTACAAGAATCAATCCGCTTCTCGAGTTCTTTTTTTTTTTCTATCGTTAACAATCTACCCTCAATATGTTAAGCAATTAAATTGACTCAAACTAAGACACAGTAAAATGAGACACAGTAAATTAAGACACAGTAAATTAAGACACCTTACAGTTTAAATTAAATAATAACTTAAGCTTGATATTTTACATCTAACAACACAGAAAATATTAATAAATTTAGTGAAATGCTAACAAATGTATTTCTAAATATACTGTAGTTAGCAGTAAAGATTCAGCTGTCGTCATTGAGACTCATACAGCTATATGAGCTATATCTAGTGTTGCCAGATGTCCTGATTTGCGCAGAACGTCCCAATATTCAGGGGCCTATGACTCGATTCACTTTATCGGGACGATAAATGTCCCGATTTCGGTTAATAAAAAAAGCACATAAATAAAACACTAAGTACCTACCACAATTTAGATTTTTTTGAGATGGTGATGAGAACGTGATTTCTTTTTTACATTAAGTACCTACTTATTATTGTTAACAAGATAAAAATAAGCTATAATAATTGTAATAATATTACTTTGATCATCAAATCTATTTTTCAAATCCTTTTCTTGTCCCGATTTTAAATAAAAAATATAAACGCCCGATTTTTGTATTTTGCCGTGCGAAATGTAGCATAATCAGACTGGCAACACTAGCTATCTGTGGTGTACAGTCTAGGGCCCGTTATAGGCAATAACCGTTTGAAACTATCGCCTATCACTATCTACACGCTTCTACACGCTTTTATTATCGAAGTCGCACGAAGTGATATTATATCGATCTTGAGACTTCTCGAGTGGCTTGAGGTGATATTTTCAGTTTGAAGTAGGTTGAGGGTTTCAGAGATAGATAGAATTAGTTTCAGTCCTTTTTAGTACTTCTGTTCAATATGCTTACCTACCTATATCTGAAAATTCTTTTTTTTGAATGGGCGTGTCTTTGACAGTTCCTGGTTCCTTTAAATGCCTTTAAATAGTAGTACCTACCTTTATTTATGTAATAGTTATGTTGACTGAAAAGTTTATTGTTACTCGTGGGAACATTCCTACGAGTAACATCATTAGCATTAAATTACAGATATCTTGAACTTAAATTAACAGACAGAAACACAAAACCATTCTATAAATAAATTGAACAAATGGTAAACGGATTATTTTTTGAATAAAACGATTAGTTTCTTCTTCTCTTTTCTTTGACATAAGAGTGACAGAAAAATACATTCTCTAAGGCCTCACTAAATTGACTGGATTAAAAGCCTTCACTCAATGCATAGTCCCCTTCAATGTACGGATATATCCAGACGTCCCACAAAGGGTATTGTGTGACTCACTGGAAAAAATGGCATTCTTTTTAAAGCATAAGGGGTATTATCGATGAACTATAAACCTTTGTTGCACGGTAACACAGTGGAAAATATGAATCTCGTTTTGAGATTGATTTTATACGCTGAAGAAGCAAAGAGCTGATAATGACGTGCACTTCTGTCGCATTCTGTTTTGTGCAATCATACACTGCTGTCGGACATATTCGGAAAACACAAGCATGACCGAGATCTATTCTAAGGCTGGTTTTAGTGTCACGCGTACCGTCGGCGCTGATAGGCGAGTGATCTTTATTACAATGAAACAAGGATACTGATTGTTTAGCAAAAATGGCAACGCTGATTGCACTCGTCAGTGCTAAACAATTACAGTATCCCTATTTCATTGTAATAAAGATCACTCGTCTATCAGCGCCGACGGTACGCGTGACACTAAAACCAGCCTAAAGCTTGAACTACTGTAAGTAAGTACTTATTTGTTTTTTTTTTTTAGGTTTTTATTTTGTCTTTGAGACTTGACGAGATTCGTTTTCATGGCGGCTCCTCACTTGGCGTATCGTGTTCGTGTATTTGCATTATTTGTCCAAATACAGCAATGTGTAGACGGTCTATTTGATTGTATTTGCTTTATTTGCACGAATATGGCAAACAACGCAAATAGCAAATTTGCCCGTACAAGTCCATGTGTGGATGACGTATTTGACGGTATTTGAAATATTTGATTATTTGAAGGAAAACACAACAATATCGACTCACGAATACGCTAAGCCAAGTGAGGAGCCGCCATCAGAAATTATCGCTTCGATTTCTAATGGCGGCTCCTCACTTGGCTTAGCGTATTCGTGAGTCGATATTGTTGTGTTTGCCTTCAAATAATCAAATATTTCAAATACCGTCAAATACGTCATCCACACATGGACTTGTACGGGCAAATTTGCTATTTGCGTTGTTTGCCATATTCGTGCAAATAAAGCAAATACAATCAAATAGACCGTCTACACATTGCTGTATTTGGACAAATAATGCAAATACACGAACACGATACGCCAAGTGAGGAGCCGCCATAAGAAAAAGAAGATTAAAGAAAGTAATTATTGTTAGTCAGAATATCTTCCAATCTGCAATGCTACGACTCCATTGAGCAAAATGCACAAAAAGACGTAACTGTAAAGTCGCATTGGATAAAGAGATTTAATTCAAAAGTCTTATGTAAGAATGAATGTGGGAGTTATAAGCTCGTATTCCAAGAATGTTACCAAGTCATGGCTAATATCGGGTTTCGATGCAGATTGGATGAACGGTTAGATAGTTATGAGAGAACAAAAAAGTGAAACATACAAAGCAAAATCGCCCGCTACGTTTCTCGATCGATAATTTACAATACTTAGTGCAAAAAATGTTTTGTTTCGTTTCCTGTTTTACTGTAAATACCTTGCGCACTTGTCGCGCTGTCTTTCTCTCTCATAATAAAATAATAGTTCACCATCCTGTTCCGATTTCAGTAATGTCGCTAGCTCACACTAAAAGTACACCATTTCACAAAACATGTGATAAAATGTCGATCATTATCGAGAAAGTGCAAAATCATGAAGATAAAAGTCATAATCGTTCCCTCCGTCATAATACTCGTAGACTTGTAGATACCAATCGTTGCAAGTCCTATGCTCGTAAAAAGTAATGTTACTATCTGAATGCAGTGTTGTGTGAAATGAATATCTAACAAAACGTTACAGACTTTGTTGTTCTGTAAGTCCATCTATTGTCATTGTATCTTGCTATGTGCCCAGTTCCACTTCTGTTTTAGACTATATTGAAGAGCATCTGTTACTTAGGTTTTCATGCGGATGTCTGTGTTTCTTGTTTTTTGTATTTTTCTCAGTTTCAGGATACTCCTCTCCATTGCATGTTATGACAAAATTTTGTTTTTTACCTTTTCTGTGTATACCCATGTCTGGCTAGCGTAAGTTAAGCTTGGTAGAATGCAGGAATCCATTATTGTCTTCTTGAAATTGAGGTTGTATAGTCGTATTGCTCATTATACGGACTAAAATTGAAGGAAAAAATGTCATTTTTCCTTCAATTTTGATTAGTTTTGATACGTTTTATGTCAAAATTGAAGGAAAAATGACATTTTTTCCTTCACTTTTAGTCCGTATAATGAGCAATACGACTATAGTTCCCTTTTAAAATGTCTTTTTGTGCCCAGTATTTTTTTCATGTTGTATTTCCTCGGCTGTCAATTTCATTATCATTACTATGTTCATCAAAAGACACCAATTTGCCTATTCGTTTACATATTCTATTACATTTTCCCCTATTTTGATTATACTTTTGTGTCTGTTTGTCATAATTTTGGTTTTGGATGCATTCATGTGCAGGCCAACTTTTATGCTTTCTGAGTCTAGGTTTCGTAACATTTGTGTGAAACGATTTAGCATTACTACCTATTTACACAGACGCTACACATACACAATGTCATTTTTGTACACGCGCAATTGTATGCGTGAAGTAAGGTTGTCATTGTCACCGTATGAATAATTGCTGTACACTGAGGTCTCGGTCTCATCGTCGCGTTTGCGCGCGTGGCGCGTCCCTAGCTCAAAGTCAGCCCCTCGCCAGCCCAAATTCGGTCGCGCGGTGAGGAAGCCCCGATTGGCGGGAGTGGGACAGTGGCCATTCTATACGTAGTATTATTATCTATTCTATGGTTGAAACACTAAAATTTCACTGTTGGCTATTTCACCTAGTCATTTTGCAAATGATTATGGTGATTACGCAAACGGTTCTCATTTTAATAACTTGACAAAGTAAACATAATTTCAGAGCATTATCAACTTAGAACATTACCTCTAATATTCGCTTTCCCACACCGAGGTATATGCTGACTAGTTCATTACCCGACCGTATTTATACCTTTTATCTTGGTGTGTGACCTCCTATTTATACTTTTATTCTAATTTACAAATTGTATGGACAACTGCATCTATTTGAAAAAAACTTTCACTGTGTAAAATGTACATTATTTCATATGGATATGTTAATATTAGACACAGGATTATATGCAAATGCACATGCATTTTTATCGATTATTTTATATTTTACCTAATGTCTTGTGATGATTCATATTTTTGTTAGGTATATTTGCAGTATTTCTAGGTAGGGTCTAGGAAATTTTACGTTAGGTATAGCCGAAAGATAACATTTTGAGCAACAATCCATGCTAAACATCCTAACTATTACTACCGCTAGCAGTGACCCACTACCATCCAAATAATGATGCATACTTTAAACCATTTTAATTTTGTCACTTCCAAACTTCTTCATTAAGCTTTGCTTAGTTTTAGCATGTTTCACACAGATGGCGCTGTGAGAAACGACCACTATTTTCACTTGTCAGCCGTCAAGATACAACATACAAGAGTTATTATTCCGGCGAAGCCCCACAGGTAAAGGCTACAGGTGTTCTCGACGATTTCATTTTAAAGTCAGAGTCTCAGACAACTTAAAAGCTTTCGAGAAATTCTCTATATTCGCAAGAGTGGTATTTTCTGCTGTTATTTCAACAATTTTATCAAGCGCAGACGAAATAAGATTCTGTTTATGAAATATTTCGGATTACATTTTGTCATTATTTTGAAACTCTGCGAATTAAGTTATGCTTGCTACTAACATTGAACGTGTCTGTTACGCTCAATGGGTCTCACTTATGAAAGATGTTTAAAGTTGAACACTGGTTAAACAACGTCCTGTCTTTATTTGTGGATAGTGACGACAGGACGTTGTTTAACCAGTGTTCAACTTTAAACATCTTTCATAAGTAAGGAGGAATGTCTGTAGATGTAAACAGTCCTTTATGCGTCAATGGGTGACCGCCTAGTGGCAGTATCAACTGAGTGTTCCAGATCTATCGATCCCTATTCATTCTTACTAGGAAACTTATAAATGACCTGTATATTTCCCATTATTCATAAAAACCATGAAAACTGTCATATTAGCAAGGACTAGCTGTCCCCGAGAACTTCGTATCACCCGTGCGTTTTCGTCATCGCGATCTAGCATAGGGTCATTTTTAGTCCGCGCCATTTTGTTTTCATTTTGGAAAACTAAGCGTTTTTTCTGACTTTCTTTCTTTTTGCTCAGCTTCTAAGGTTCCTTTCGTGATGTTCAACAGCCTACTTTCTCTAACTACTCTGTTCATACTTTGAACAATTCACGAGGATGAATGTGTCCGGGTCTCCAGAGTATCTGCATTCAGTTCTCACCTGCAACAAAGGAAAGATTACGTTATTACTCTGGAGTATGTAGAAGACACAGTCAGTGTCTGTTACCATGAGAACCCGCGCACAACTACTCTTAAAAAAGGTAAATTCGTATGAGCAAGTGACCAACTGTGGTGACGGAATATTGAGGCCGCCCAAAAGCCTCTGTTATGGCGTAGCGACCTATAAGACATTTGTTTGTAGGTTCATTTTATTTCAAAGATTTTAAGTTGCCGAAAATGGCACCATTTGCAGCATATTTGCTATCTCTTATCCTACCATGCTGTATGGCATTGAAATAAGCATCAATGATTAAACAAAAAGATTACTCAGTGATTTGAATGACAAAATGATTAAACCCAAAACAGGAATTTCACCTATAGATACGTGTTTGTAGTTCAAAAGAAAATCTATGAAATTCATAAAATTAAAGTTTCCTACATTTTACGATTGCCACTCCAATTTACCAAAATAAAAACGAACGACTTTCAATCTTTTAAAATGAAACATGTAATCTTTTATCGTCCGTTCCATAATGTATTGGCCATCCCTAGCCAATATTCCCAATCGTCAGTCTGATATCTACCTTACTCCCATCCATTTAGGGTTTAAATTACTTTTTACAATGATTTATTAGATTACAATGAGCATCGCCTCACCTGCTACAACTTATTCAGGTCTATTTTCGATTGCTCGTGATTTTCCGAATCTTTTAAATTAATTGCACCTGTTACTTCTGAATCCATCATCGGCTACCGTATTCCCTAACTCAGTTGACATCAATTTGATAGGCACTGTGCACATTGTTGTTTTCCTAAAATGATGGTGATTACCACGTTACGTCAAAGCAGCAATGTACTGCATAATGCCTATCACATTGATGTGAACGGAATACGGCAGCAGATCGATTCGATTCCTTTTGAAAATTACATTGTCATCAGAACTTGACAGGGATACCAATTTTCAATTCGAATCAGCAGAGTCACTCTGTAAACTCATTTCGAACGTCGAAGAGCGGAATCCGCTGTGAGATTTCAAATTTCATATTCGAAATTTGAATCTCACAATACATTCTTTTGTATTTAGTGAGCTCGGTCACTTGAGTGAATCCAAATGAGTCTACAGAATGAATCTGCAGACTATTTTCTAATCCTATGATAAATACTCACTTCTATTCGTCAATATAACTAGGCTTTGGAGAATGTTATGTTCTCATCACTAAAAAGAGTTGGCATTCGATTTAACCATAGGAACCCTATATAAGGGTAAGTAGCGCTTAGCTCTTACTTTTCTGATATTTAAAAGTGATCCTTTTGATCAAATTGAAAATAATTATTATTGACTTATTGGGGTACCTAGTTAGAACCACGATCAAAAGTATATCTACAATTGCATAAGTTAGCATTCCATACGTGACAGGTTGCAATTTCAAGACCATCGTGGTCTATTATATTATAATACTAACAGTATTAGACTAGGTATACAAATTCCTCTATGTAGTCTTCTACGAGTCTTCTATGTTAGTATTCTAATATACAGCGATGAGCTTGCTACCTGTCACGTATCCTTGAGAGATTCAATTAGAGTATTTTGAATCTCTAAAGCCTTTACCTTCCATTGAATTTTCCTTACAATTTCCCAATTGGAATCATCCATTGAATGTCCCTGTCCATTTACGTAGTTTGTCCACATGTGATCAATCTTACTTTTCTATTGCTAAGGAACTGAACGAGCGTCCTGTGTAATCCATCACCATCAGCCTTACACTATCCGTCAGTCATTTACCAATAGTTATCTTATGTTATAGTTCGCGTCATGTATAAAGAACGCTGGAAGAAAGTGGAGGGGTGTGTTTTGTCTCATGTTTGCGAATAGGTAACCCATGACGAGACAAAACACCGCTCTCCGCTTTCTTCCAGAGTTCTTTTTATATGACGCGAACTATACTTGTTTCTGATTGCGGCTTAGCTCACGCTGCCGTCCGATAGCTAAAACGCCGTTAATTGATAAAACCATTTTTTTAATTTTGAGCTCTAAAACATGGCATTCCAAAGTGAAATTTGACCAAAATTAAATGTCACTTAACGGTGTTTTAGCTAGCGGACGGTAGCACGCAGTACCTATACCTGGATAAACGTACCTAGCTCAGTGAAAGAATTTCCAAATTCGGATCGGCTGTTCCAGGGATTACCCAAAATTCTACCTCTTTTTTCTTCGACACAGGGTTTTTATTTAACTTTAACGAAATAAAAGGGTTGATAACTAGTTTCAAAATAAATATATTTTTTTTTCGGTATAACTCATAATTATTGTCTGAATTTACTGTTTCGGTTTTCAGGAATAGGTTATGGCACCTTTAATCTCACAATCCTCAATTTATATTTATCTTTGTTCTTCTGTTGTACTATTGTGTGTAAATGTCTCTCAAAAATAAAATAAAAATCATTTAATATCAAATCTTCAAAATGTTTTTAATAATTTCTAGAAACACAGTCGCGAATAGCCGTAACATTCTTGTCATCCGCATTCACAATGTTTATCTATTTTAGATGTCCATGAACTTTTGCACAACTAGCTCAAGATAACTGTCATTATTATCTTCACAATAGCAATAAACTCCCAATATATTTTAAGGTCGAAAGAGCGAAGGCAGTGCAAAATCACTCTTGTGCCTTTAGTTTTAGAGTCCACGCGAAGGATCTCGAAATATCAGAACAAAGGTCAGACTTCAACCGTGAAGTCTAGATCGTAGGCAGAAATAGCTGCTGCATTTTGTATGAGGCATTATGGATCGATGATAAGGTTAATTTGAATTTCTATGAAACTGAAGCCAGTGCTTGAGGATTTTTCATTGTTGTAACATTTTGCTTTAAAAATGGTTCATTTTTGCTGATCGACATTTGAAAAATAAAAATGTTTTGAAATATACTTACAGTTATGTTTTGAAATATACACTATTTTTTTAAAGCAAGTCTTTAGCACGTTTCTTCGAAAATGAAAATCCTTATCAAAATTTTCTATTCCGACTGGATTCGAACCCGCATTGATCAAACCGATCCTCCATTAGCCGGAGTGCTTGAACCAACTCAGTCCGTCTCGGTCGGCTCGAAAATCGTGATTATTGTAAAAAGTTGTTTAAACACATTTCCTCTCATTTCCGCTTTGGTGGAGTCTAATCTTTATTGAATCAAACACATTATTCGCAACAGGTAATTCATTCACCTGTTGATTAGATTTACTGTAGAGATTATTTAATGAAAGGTTTAGTGATATACATGAACGTAAACACCATCTATCATTGACCGTGTAAAGGCTGATTTGAAAATCAGATTTGAAAATGCTGTATGCGTGAATTTCTGAATAAACCCCGTTTTGTATTAGATCTGAGATATTTTTAGCTGAAATTATTAATTTCACTAAAGATTTGTGATGAATTGATGACCAAGGAATAGGCACAATGTGACCAAGATCAAGGTAAACATTAATGCCTGCAGGGCAAAATAAAAAAAATACAAAACCGACTTCAATTAAGCTGGCTCAGGCACAGGCTCCGCTCAGGCGGAACGTGACACTTTGTCATACGTGCAGCGCGGGCGTTCATCGATTTATAAGACGTTAACACGTCAAAATAATCATCAAAATCGGTCCAAAGTTGAGATATCGGTAAACATACATAGAAAAATATGCTTACACTCTAACAGAACCTCCTCCTTTTTTGAAGTCGGTTTAACATCGATTTTCACTATTGTTCCGTAGACAAAACGCTCACAAAATTATTTAGTAACAATCGAATAATGTTCACATCAGACATTTAATAACATTTCTGTAGATTTTATGGAGGACTCAATTTGCTCTTTTGTTCAGACGAGCAATATCAAAAGGAGGTTTAGTCAAACACCGAATATTAATAGATGCTCTTAAGACGAAGCTCCATTAGTGAAGGTACACATTATTAAAGTACTCCTACGCAGGTATAGTTTCAGCAATAATAACTGGACAAGCGTGAGCAGGACATTCGGTGGGCTCTGTACCTACAGTTTTATAGCTAGTTATTATAAAGGAACTAACTATAGTCGTATTGCTCATTATATGGACTAAAATTGAAGGAAGAAATGTCATTTTTCCTTCAATTTTGATTAGTTTTGATACGTTTTATGTCAAAATTAAAGGAAAAATGACATTTTTTCCTTCACTTTTAGTCCGTATAATGAGCAATACGACTATATGGGAATTATATAGCTTGGAATACCAATAACGGGTGCTGATTTTAAATGAAATAAATAAGTCCTTGGGAACATTAAACTATGTATCCCTCCCTACTTATCGAGTATACCGTGTATACCTACTTATCGAGTAGGTATATACACGGAGAAGCCTCAACCGATTTGGTGAGGATCTGTCGAGTATCTTCGGAGTTATGAACAGAAATGCACCTCAAGATTGCAGAAAATTTATCAGTTTATAACATTGAAGTCGGTTTTGTAAAATTTTTAATTTAGCCATTTTTTTTCCTTAGAATTTTTTCTAAGCTTTTTTCATAAGAATTTTGTTTCCCTTCTTTGTTATGTGTGACTGAAAATGTCCAGCAGTCTACATGTTGCTCTGTCTACGCCTCACAAGCTTGACCACTGAAACGTAAACATCATAAATAACCGATTGCATGCGGAACTTGACATCGGCAAATTGGACTTACCACATTAGCGGCATTTACACGATAGAGATTATCCCACGGATCCGGACTGTAAAGATATCTGTAAAGATATCTGTAAAGATATCTTTAAAGATAACTGCGGATAAAACTAGCGGCCTTTAAACGCTAAAGATTTTCCCACGGATCCGGACTGTAAAGATATCTGTAAAGATATCTTTAAAGATATCTGTACAGATAACCGCAGATTTTGGACTGGCGCGTGGAACGGTATAAATTTACAAAGTTTTTTTCTTGATTCTTGAATTTTGAATCTTGAATCTTTGAAGTGACAGCTGTCAAACTTCAAATGGCCATATCTCGGGAACTACTCGTCCTAGACTCCCCGTTCTCAGTTCAAATGAAAGCTATGACCAAGATCTTCATTTCAAGTGACAGCTGTCAAACTTCAAAGCACCATATCTCGGAAACTACTCGTCCTAGACTCCCCGTTCCCAGTTCAAATGAAAGCTATGACCAAGATCTTCATTTGAAGTGACAGCTGTCAAACTTCAAACCGCCATATCTCGGGAACTACTCGTCCTAGACTCCCCGTTCCCAGTTCAAATGAAAGCTATGACCAAGATCTTCATTTGAAGTGACAGCTGTCAAACTTCAAATGGCCATATCTCGGGAACTACTAGTCCTAGACTCCCCGTTCCCAGTTCAAATGAAAGCTATGACCAAGATCTTTGTTTGAAGTGACAGCTGTCAAACTTCAAACCGCCATATCTCGGGAACTACTCGTCCTAGACTCCCCGTTCCCAGTTCAAATGAAAGCTATGACCAAGATCTTTATTTGAAGTGACAGCTGTCAAACTTCAAACCGCCATATCTCGGGAACTACTCGTCCTAGACTCCCCGTTCTCAGTTCAAATGAAAGCTATGACCAAGATCTACATTTTCAATAACAGCTGTCAAAATGACATCTGTCATCTGAAATGTAGATCTCGGTCATAGATTTCATTTGAACTGAGAACGGGGAGTCTAGGACGAGTAGTTCCCGAGATATGGCCATTTGAAGTTTGACAGCTGTCACTTCAAATGAAGATCTTGGTCATAGCTTTCATTTGAACTGAGAACGGGGAGTCTAGGACGAGTAGTTCCCGCGATATGGCCATTTGAAGTTTGACAGCTGTCACTTCAAATGAAGATCTTGGTCATAGCTTTCATTTGAACTGAGAACGGGGAGTCTAGGACGAGTAGTTCCCGCGATATGGCCATTTGAAGTTTGACAGCTGTCACTTCAAATGAAGATCTTGGTCATAGCTTTCATTTGAACTGAGAACGGGGAGTCTAGGACGAGTAGTTCCCGAGATATGGCCATTTGAAGTTTGACAGCTGTCACTTCAAATGAAGATCTTGGTCATAGCTTTCATTTGAACTGGGAACGGGGAGTCTAGGACGAGTAGTTCCCGAGATATGGCCATTTGAAGTTTGACAGCTGTCACTTCAAATGAAGATCTTGGTCATAGCTTTCATTTGAACTGAGAACGGGGAGTCTAGGACGAGTAGTTCCCGAGATATGGTCATTTGAAGTTTGACAGCTGTCACTTCAAAGATTCAAGATTCAAAATTTCAGATTCAAGGTTCAAAATTCAAGAATCAAGGATCGAAATCCAAGATCGAAACCAAGGATCGAAATCAAGGATCGAAATCAAAATCAAGGATCAAAATCAAGGATCGAATTCAAGGATCGAAACCATGGATCGAAATCAAGCGCTGATTTTGTCGAGCGCGATAAAGTAAAAATATCCTGAAATTTAAATGACATGGGCACACTACTAATCCAACAACGAGTGTGAAAGAGACAAAGCTACCAAGAAAGCCTCTCAACAAGACCAACAATCCTTATAACCAAGATTAAATGATAATAGATCGTTGTGTGGACTGTACAGATATCTGTAAAGATATCCGCGGATAAAACTAGCGGCCTTTAAACGGTAGAGTTTTTAGCACGGATCTGGACTGTACAGATATCTGTAAAGATATCTTTACGGATATCCGCGGATAAAACTGTTAAAGGTTGGAATGGCAGAGATCGATCCGCGGGAAAATCCGCAGGCCGATCTCTGCGTGTAAATGCTGCTATTATTACGAAATACATCGATTTATGCATCATACTTATATGAATTTAATTAAACCATATACGAAATAGACAGATCACAGTGGACAGTTGGAGGCACAAGGCACACTGAACTAAGGGACATCTTATAAAACAAGTTGTACTTATCTATGAAAAAAAAATCGGAAATATAAGGCTTTATTGTATTAATTTACGGGAAGTCAATGACTCGAATCGATATTGGGCACATGTCTCGATTGCACATCAATCGAGACATGTGCCCTATATCGATTGAATGAAAGTCGGTGCATGTCTGGGTCTACTAATCTACGGTGGTTTGTTTGTAATGGGTGATCTCTGAAACTACTCAACAAATTCTGAAATTTCTTTCATTACTAGCTAGGTACATTATTAGGCTACTTTTTATCAAATGATAATTATCGATCGAGCGAGCGAAGCGAGCGAAGATCTTAGTGGCAAGTTAGGCGATTTTGCTTTGTATGTTTGTATGTTTGTATGTTTGTATATTTGTATGTTTGTATGTTTGTATGTTTCAATTTTATGTTCTCGCATAACTATCGAACCGCTTATCCAATCTGTATGAAACTTGATAGGTCAATAGGTTGTGCTATGGAAATTTGCTGTGAAGCGTATGAGCGTAATCGATGAAGGGGTTGTAAAGATATGGGGTTCCCAAGGGGGTAAATTTTTTTCAAAGTTACCCAAATATATTGAGTGGGGTGTCATATGAAAGTACTCAATTTATACATTCCAAAATGGTTTTTAGTTTTCTTCTAGGTTCTATAGTTTTTGAAATACAGTGAAAAACAAAAATGATGAAAACCAATTAACGGAAGTATGGAGAGAGCTCCCGTTTCATAGAGTTTCGATGTATTCGTAGGTCTGGTTAACACACAAAGTGTGGCATCGTTGTGGTTTGGTTTGCAATGATTTTAGTTGCTACTTGATATTTTTTCTTGAGATTGAAAATAATAGCCGTGTTGGCCGAGTGGGAGAGTGCTCGATTTTCGATTCATAGATAGTAAGTTCGAACCCTGGCCGTGCTCATCAATGGATTTTTCGATTAGAAAAATTTAAATGCGCATTAACACGAGCTCTAAACGGTGAAAGAAAACATCGTGTGGAAACCAGTTAACTTTCTAATAGCGGCGATGGGCTTGCAACCTGTCACGTATGCAAATGCTAACTCCTGCAAACGGCATGTACCTACCAAAATTATAGAGGGAGACGGAGGGGGAGGGGGAGGGGGGAGGGGGAGGGGGAGGGGGAGGGGGAGGGGAGGGGAGGGAAGGGGGAGGGGAGGGGGAGGGGAGAGAGGGGTAGGGGAGGGGGAGGGGAGGGGGAGGGAATTGATTTTCTCATACATTTTGTTTTGAACTGCTATTTTAATAATTTCTCGAACTAAGAGGCCTTCCCTGAGGCGCGGTACGAAGTTCGCGGGGTCAACTATTGAATATAAACACGACACGACTTAATGTATTGCATGCATGCCTATAATCTTTACCATACTGAGGTAGCGCATTAGATATCATTATGTGGTAAACACTAGAAGGAGTACTAACGTAGGTATAGGGGTAGTCAGAAACAAGTCCAAATCTAGGCTATCAACACAACGGTGCGCGAGATCTCAGTTCGGGGCGAACTACTAGTTATTACGGGATTTTATAGCGTACCTTTTATTTATTATCATTATGTTAACAAATCGCGAAAGTTTAACAAGTTATACTTTTTATCAATGTGAACGAAACCGTGGGCAACAGCTAGTCTATGTGAGCGTTACGAAGCCCATAACTCATGCCCAGATTACTAAAGATAGGAACAAAATGGATGTGAAAATTACATTTTCGAGCTCTTTCTGAATGAAAAGTATTAAGGACTTATCGTAATAGGGAAAGGTTTGCTTTTGTTCCTTTTGAACAATTTTGGAATAGCTGTACCTACTTTAAAGCCGATTACGGAGGGTAATGATTTGTGTTATGTCAATGTATGTAACTAGGTGCTGCCCGCGGCTTCGCTCGCGTGGTACCCGGATAAAAAGTAGCCTATGTTACTCTCCAGCCCTCCAACTATCTCCACACAAAAAATCACGTCAATCCGTCGCTCTGTTTTGACGTGAAAGCAGGACAAATAAACAAACAAATAAACACACTTTCACATTTATAATATGGGTACGGAGGTACGGATATGTGGGTGGGTATATTATGCTTATAGTATTAACAATTTATCACACTAATCACACAATCACACTATCATCACACTAATCACACTATCACATTAATATGCGAAATTTTGTATGTTTGGATGTATGTTTGTTCCTCTATCGACAACCACTGAACCGAATTAGCTGAAATTTAAAATTTAATAGATAATGACCGGGAATAGGACATAGGTTACTTTTTATCCGGGCACCACGAGAGCGAAGCCGCGGGCGGAAGCTAGTTAGTCATATTACATTAATTCGATAGGTATTATACTTTTACCGTCCGCGTCCATACCTGGACGAAAGTAAAAGGTACTGACTGTCGCGTGTCTCATGCGACAAGCCACACACGTGACATACAGTACATTGTATACATAACCATATATCGTGAATACGTCGTGACACAAGGAAGACATTGTAATTAGAAGAAAACACAGTTCAATGCCAAAGGCCGAAATGGGAAGAAATTTTATGGTGTAAGTCTATCTAGGTAATTGGCAACAAGATGAGAAAGCAATTAACGAACTAGCCGACTTTCGTTCCAAAGGGGGGTTCATTTCCCGGCCGCACCAATGACCAGTGGCCATTAGTGGCCACTTTTAGGATGGGTGACCGCATGGTATTACGAGCTGAGCGCTTCCATGCTTCGGAGGGCACGTTAATTGTCGGTCCCGACTTTTAAGTCGTTAAGCCATGACGGAGGCCTTTAGGCGGCCTAAAAACTCCGTCACCAGATTTGGCCACTTGCTCATACGAAAGAAGCTTAAAAATAACCGGATACCTTGATAACTGTGGCATCACTAATATATAGGTAATATTACCGTACTCTCAAATCAATAAACGGAATCAAATATACCTTTACAAAAACTCTTCCACGAAACAGGATTTGATATTGGCTTGTATACGTCATTCGTCACTCACACGTGACTGAACTATCTGAAACAGGTACAGTCGACGCGGTTGATATTAAAATTTTTTAATACAAGAAAATACAGTTTTTACTTTTTATAACAAATACCAGTTCTCATAGTTGGAACATTTTTAAACTTTTGGACTTAAAAATATTTTAAAAAATGTTGTCGAGACTCTAAAAGCTGCGACGAGCTTGGCACCATTTTTAATACGCTTAGGTACTTTCAGTGTTAACTTTTATTTTTTGCGACTAGCTGACCCGACAGACGTCGTTCTGTCAAAGGCGGTCTGTCAGTATGAATGAAAAATTGTGGTAAAAGTAATAACCACATTTTTCCGCGCAATTTTTTCAATGTGTATAGTTACTACTAGCTTCCGCCCGCAAGGTAGGTACCTACCTACTTAATATAGCCTATGCAGATGCCCGCGGCTTCGCCCGCGTGGACTAAGTACTCCTTTTTATCCCACGGGAAACATGCAATTTACAACATTCAGTTTGGTCGAATCCAGCCTAAGTCAGATACTATCTAGGATTCTAGGCCTATCTGAGTTCGACTGTACCAACTGTGCTAAAAGAAAATAGAAGAGGAAATTGATTTATTACAGGATTTAGGGAAAATAGGAACTTTGGTTCAGGTATACGAAGTACGTGTGCGTTTTTTTTTTAATTTGGATTTTTTTAATACGGATTTTTTAACGGTGGGCTTGGGCACTCACGATCAATTCCATCGTCCAATCGATTGGATACTGCCAGTTTTATTATGCCGAATGGACCGTCGCGTGTGTGGGTGGACGTGGATCGGTATGACCGTTCGATTGGACGAAAAATCGAATTAGCATAATCATGCCGAATGGATCATGCCTATTAGAACGTGTATGGCGGTCGTTAGCGTTCCATACAAGACATGCAAGTTCGGACCCACCATACCCCTGGCCATACCCAACCATACCACCATAGAGATGTGACCTAAGGACTTCGACTTATTCCCAACACTTCTAGCTAAGTTAGCTAAGTTTATTTTGTTACCTACATACTTACCTTACACTATTGTTCTTTCTGTAGGTTCTTACTTGTTTTTAGGGTTCCGTACCTTAAAAGGTAAAAAAAAGGAACCCTTATAAGATCACTTTCTTGTCCGTCTGTCTGTCTGTCTGTCTGTCTGTCTGTCTGTCTGTCTGTCTGTCTGTCTGTCTGTCTGTCTGTCCGTCTGTCTGTCTGTCCGTCTGTCTGTCTGTCCGTGTGTCACCATCGATTATCTCAGGAACGGGTAAAGCTAGCAAGTTTAAATTTATACCATATACTAAGGTCTATAGTCCCTATTGTGAGTATAAAAATCAAGGTCCTGAGTCAACACTATAAAAAGATATAGGCAAATTTAGGTTTTCGTGAAAACTTGTAAGTACCAAAACTTACCTTAATTATCAACTTTTTTTATTTTTCGGAATTTTTCCTTTACTTGTGCTGTAAGGCCTTGCTTGTAACCAAAATTGACAATTCTAGGTCAACCGGAAGTACCCTAGAGGTTTTGGATCGAAAACCTAAATGGTAGTTCCCGTTGACCTAGAATAACGAAATTTGGCAAAAAGCAAGGTCTTATAGCACAAATAAAGGAAAAATTCCAAAAAGTTAAAAAAGTTGAAAACTAAAGGGTGTTCCCATACATGCATAGTTGACGCCAATTAAAATTGTCCTCCGAGTTGTATGGGCGCTCATACAATTAATACTAGCTTAATTGGCACCATGGCTAGGTACGGAACCCTCGGCGTACGAGTTCGACTCGCACTTGACCGGTTTTTTTGTGTGTCTGTGCTGCAATGTGTGTCAATAAAGAATTTATCTATCTATCTATTTACTATAATGGTATGGTTTCGTCCCACCCTACCCCCAGGGGTATGGCAAGGGGTACGGTGGGTCCAAAATGAAGCCTATCGACGCTATTAGAAATCGACCATTTTTTTAAAAGAAGATAACAAAGCCGTATTCCTTGGAAAAGAGCCGTATTCACATTGCGTGCGGGAACGAGGCGACTTTTCGTTTCCTCTCTGGTGAATGCGAATGAAACTTATCTGAAACCCAGCAGTGCATTACAAGTCCTAACAGACAGACATACAAGCTGGATCCAATAGAAAGCGAGAAACAATAGACCACTTTCACTCTAAAACAATGAGCTAATGTAACAAGATTTGAATGAACATTTTGTAGACCTAAGGCGCTATGCAAACAACGCGCTACCGATGCGGAGCAGCTTCATAGAAAACTGTTTTTGGTTGGCGCATCGAAAATCGGATTAGCAACCGCGGTTTTAGGTTTTAGCCTACCAGTCGCCGAACCTTACCGCATCGCCTCGGTATTCTTTGTTTGGAATTTTATGCTACATCAACTTCGTCACCGCATCGCAAGCCAAAATTGAAGGAACAAGTGAACGCCGAAAAGGTGATGCGGTGCGGACGGCGACTCGTTAGCTATAACCACAGATAATCGATCGAGCGAGCGAAGCGAGCGAAGATCTTAGTGGTAAGTTGGGCGATTTTGCTTTGTATGTTTGTATGTTTGTATGTATGTTTCACGAATTGTTGTTCGCGCATAACTGTCGAACCGTTCATCCAATCTGCATGAAACTCGGTAGGTCAATAGGTTGTAGTAAGGAAATTTACGGTGGATGAGCTTAATCAATGAAGGGGTTGTGAAGATATTAGGTTCCCAAGGGGGTAATTTTTTTTTAAAGTTACACAAATATATTGAGTGGGGTGTCAAACGAAAGGGCTTATTTTGTACATTCCAAAATGGTTTTTATTTTTAATCTAGGATGTATAGTTTTTGAAATACGACCAAAGAACAAAAACTACGAAACCAGAGCTGCAAGAGCTCCCGTTTCATAGAGTTTCGATGTCTTCGTAGCTCATTGACTGGTCGGTCTTAAAAAGAGAGTAGCATCGTTGCTGAAGAAGATATAGCTTACTTCGATGGGTTTGGGCTGAATTAGAATTGGTTTTTTAATTAAAACTTAAATTGAGCGTATGCACAGTTGCAGCGTTTATTGACGAGAGAACGAACCATAAGATTTTACACAGATAAAAAATATAAATGTTACCAACTTAGGACTATGCTATTTAATGTTTCCAACATACTCCACTACAAGAAAAAGATTTTGGAATTACATTTTAAACTGTTTCAATTTTAATAAACATGTTACAAAAAACAGTCTTTTGTTTTTATCTGTATTATCAATCCTAACATACCTGAAGGGTTAAAAAATAGTTCCTTTGCAAAATATGAGATAGCTTGAGAATGGACTGTATTATAATTTTTATATATTTTGCTTAGTATAAACTAATAGGAACTATCTCCTTTACATTATGTTTGAGATGTTCATTCAATTATTTTTTTAATGAAAACTTAAAAGTTAAGTTTATGAAAAATCTTTTAAAAATATGTAATGAGATCACAATAGAATTAGGTATACATAGCTACCATATTGACTAAAATTAGTAGGTATCATGACTTTACATATTTCTTATTTACTTTATGAAAATTAAACTTAAATTGAAATTCTTTACAATTCACAAAACTTTAAAAGTTAAAATTTTAATTATTTTTAGATCAGAAAGCATACTTAGAAACTAATATTACTTATTACTATTTGCCTAATCAATAGGAAGTATACATACTTTGGTAATAGAAGTCTTATGGACATTACCATTAGCTTTCTTAACTTCTAAAGCTCTTACAAGACCATCATGGCCTTCAAATACTCTGGTCACTCTAGCCATTGGCCAGCTCATAGGTGGAGTATCTATCTCCCTCAATATGACCAGGTCACCTACTTTTACATTAGGTATTATATCTTTCCATTTAGGACGATTTTGCAATACATTTAAATATTGTTTTGACCAATATCTCCAAAAATGCTGCTTCAGAGCAGTACATTGACGCCAGAAATTTAATCTATTGTCTGGTAGATCAGTTAGATCTTGTTCAGGAATACAATTCAAAGGAGCGCCTGTCAGGAAGTGGCCAGGCGTTAGGTAGGAAAGATCCTCAATATCAGATGACATTGGAATTATTGGCCTTGAGTTCAAAATACCTTCTATTTGAACTAATACAGTGTTGAGTTCTTCATATGTTAATACATGAGAGCCTAATACACGTTTCAAATGATGTTTTACACTTTTCACAGCAGATTCCCAAAGTCCAGCAAACACAGGCGAGTAGCTCGGAATGAAATTGAACTTTATACCTAACTTTGAGGCTTCGCTTTGTACCTGTGTTTGGTGACTCTTGGAATTGTTTAATTTATACAATTCAGATAATTGGGTGTTGGCTGCCTTAAATGTTCCAGCATTATCACAGTATACATCTGATGGGACATTACGTCTTGCAATAAATCTCTTAAAGCTAGCTAGAAATGTATTTGTTTCTAGATTTGACACTAATTCAATGTGTATGGCTTTTGTTACAAAACATACATAAACGCAAATATAGCCTTTAGTTAATAAAGCCTTTCTAACTCTAGATTGTTTGATCATTATTGGCCCAGCAAAATCAATACCTACTTTCATGAAGCATCTATGTATATTGACTCTATCGGCGGGCAGTGACCCCATCAGCTGTTTTGAAGTTATTCCTTTGTGTCTAAAACAAATTGCACATTTATAAATTAACTTTTTTACTAATCTCAAACCATTTACAATCCAGTAACGTTGCTGAAGGCTACTCAAGACAAGTTTTTGACCTGCATGGAATAACTTCAGATGCTCATGCTTGATTATATAATGAGTCAGTAGTGACTCTTTAGGCAAAACTATTTGATGCCTTTGGCTGTACGGTAAGGAAGAGTGCTGCAACCTACCACCTACTCGGAGGATGCCTTCGGCATCAACAAAAGGGTTCAATGACTTCAGATAGGATGCCGCTTGCTTACCTTCTTGCAACAAAGCTAAATCACTTTGAAAATACTTAACTTGTTCATCTTTGATGAATAAATGCAATGCCTGCTTCGACTCTGCATATGTTACAAAACTTTCTTTTGTTTTAATTGACCCTGGCCTAGCGTTCCTACAAAATCTTAAAATATAGGAAAGGACATTTACCGCTGTATTGATATTAGAATATCTGTCTAATATGGTACTGAGAAATGATGGTGGTTTATCATGTGATGCTGCACAGATCACCTCACTCTTTGACACTTTGACCTCGGGTAAGTCTTGACATGAATCATGACTGTATTTAATGAATTTGTAATTTGGATCACATAAAAAGGATGGCCCAGACCACCACAGTTGGTTACATTGCAGCTCAGTAGGAGGAATACCTCTACTTAAACAATCAGCTGGATTTTGATCAGTTTTTATGTATGACCATTGAAATGATTTTGTATACTCAGTAATCATTTTTACTCTGTTTGCAACATAGGCATTTAACAATGCTGAATCAGTCTTTTGCCAAGCCAATACTACTTGTGAATCACTAAATAAGTTCACACTTTGAATTGTGATTCTTTTACAAAGTGTTTCATGCACTCTCATACTGAGTTTAGCTAGGAGTAGCGCAGCATTCAGCTCCAGACGCGGAACTGTTAATTTATTAGCTTTAGGAGCAATTCTTGACTTTGAACAAAGTAAAGACATGGTTACATTATCTTGTTTATCAATGACTCGCAAGTAAATTGCACAACCAAATGCTGTGATTGACGCGTCCGCAGATCCTATGATCTGAATCGATTTACTATTTTCTGGACAAACATTTCTTGAAATTGTGATTGGCGCCATCTGTTGTAAGTCATTGTAAAACTGCAACCATTCTTTTTGTAAATCTGCTGGGGGAATAGAGTCCCATTCTACATTAGATTGCCATAGCTTTTGCATTATTATTTTGGCTTGGACAAAGACTGGTCCTGCAAGACCTAATGGGTCATAAAACTGACTTACATAGCTCAATATTTGCCTTTTAGTTTTAGGAACTTTATTTGAAGGAGGACATGTGATTCTGAAGGAATCTGTTTGAATATCAAACTTTAAGCCTAAGGCTTTTATGTCCTTTTTGAGCTCTAGCTCTCCATGACTCTGCTGTTGCTCCGGAATGTTTGTCAGAATGGACTTATCATTGGCCGACCATTTGTGCAACTGAAAACTTCCTTTGCTAAGTAACTCTGTTAGTTCTGATTTTGTTGCAATAATTTTGGACAAACTATTCTCTGTGTGGAGGACATCGTCAACATAAGTTGAATTTAGCAGAACAGGAGTAGCCAATGGGTATTGGTTACCGAATCTGTTAGCTAACTCGAGCAAACATCTAGTGGCAAGCCACGATGAGCTTTTTAGACCATAGCTAACGGTCTGTAATTGGATACATTTGATTTCTTCATTTGGGCTGTCCCTCCAGAGAATATTTTGCAAGGATCTCTGATCTTTTTCAATTTTAATATTGCGGAACATACGCCTGATATCGCAAACGAAGAAATATTTGTGAAGCCTAAATAACAATAGGATGTCGAACAATTCTTGTTGGACTATTGGTCCGTTAAACATCAAGTCATTCAAAGAGACTTTGTTACTGGTCTTCATGGAACCATCGAACACAGTTCGAAGTTTTGTGGTAATTGCATCTTGCTTTATGACTGCATGATGTGCAAAGAAATAGACTGGATCCTTAGAAAGATCATAGAGAGCAATGTCCACAATTGTGCCATGTCCTAATTCAAGATATTCATGAATAAAGGTTTTGTACTCACTATTTAGTTGGTCATCTTTTTGCAATTTTTTCTCAAGATTTAGAAACCTTTTTAGTGCTAGATTGAATGAATCTCCTAATTTATCGTTCATGTCACTGAGAGGCAGCTTAAGAGGGATTGAAACCTCAAATTGATTGTTTTCTAACTTTACTGTTTCTGAGAAATATTTCTCGCAGTATTGCTGTTCAGACGTGTGTTCCGCATATGTTTCTGGGACTTTTTCAGTTTGCCAAAAATTGGATATTGTTTCACTAATGTCATTTTGACATTCCTGACAAAACAGAGCAACAGCAGATTCATGAGTGGAAGAGCTAGGGACAGTACCTGCTACTATGTAACCAAACTGGGTATGCACGAAAGTTGGCTGTGCAGCATCACATTCTCCCACTCCTTGCAGCTGATCATCCCGCGGCAACAACGCCTGGAAAAACACATCGGCACCAAGTAAGACATCAATGTTACTTGTGACATGAAAGGAGTCATCGGCTAGTTTTATATTGTCTGGCACTTTGATTTTTGAGAAATCAATAGGGCATTGAGGTAACCTTGAGGTTATCTGATCCACTACCAATAAATTGGCCTTCACTTTATATGGGTAGACACATGAGAAGACATCTGTCTGCAAGGCATGACGAATTGTCTTCTCTGAATTGGCTATACCTACAATCTCAGTGTGATTGGGGGTCAGCGGCCTACCTAACACTCTTGCAATGCCAGAGGTGATAAATGAAGACTGGCTAGCGGAGTCTAGCAATGCTTTGACAATGACCTCTTGGCCATTGTTTGAAATGAGCTTGACCTTTGCCGTTGGCAAAAGAACTTGGGTCTTGCTATTTAAATTGTTTGCACCTACGTTTACTGTACTGGAACTTGTTGGTTCCTCACGACATTTCTCTTGTTCACTTTCAGAATGCAGCAGAGTATTATGACTCTGCTTACACTTTTGGCATTTGAAGTGAAATTTGCATTTGTTCGGATGTGAATTTAGACATATTTTACATAGCTTTCTACTTGTGACAAATTCTAATCTTTCTTTTGTTGAAGACAACATGAAAGTTGGGCAAGTAAATATTTTGTGTTTTGACTTACCACAGAAGATGCACTTGACTTCCTTTACATTTACCACATGGGACACCTTTCCCGCAGAACCTATAGGTTTGCTGTCGCAGCTTGCCTCCTTGCTCCCTTCAGAGTTCTCCAGTGCTAGAGCACGGCCCTCTAGAAATTGTATAAGCATGCTATAAGTGGGTTGCAAGCAGGTTTGGCTCTGGTTTTGGTTTAGTGCAATGTGATATGCATTGGCAGTGGCAGGATCTAGCTTCCTGATTAGCAGACATACAAGTATACTGTCCCATTTATGAACGGCTTCACCCAGGTTCTTTAGAGCAGCGAGATGCTGTTTTGTGTTAGAGATCATAGATCGCAAAGTTGTAGCAGTAGCTTTGTTGCAAGAAGGCAAATCGAACAATGCACACAGATGATCCTGAATGATTTTGAACTTGTTATCGTACCTTTCAGTCAGAATGTCTAAAGCCTCTCTGTAACTAGACCCTAATATAGGAAGATTTTTTACTAGATCGTGTGCTTCTCCCTTGAGAAAGCCTCTCAGATAGAAGAATTTCTGAATATCGCTGAGAGTTTTGTCGTTGTGTATGAAAGCATTGAACAAATCTATGAACGGTCGGTATTCTACATATTTTCCCTCAAAGGGCTGTATGTTTACGTGCGGAAGCTTAATCTTTGCAGAAGAAGAGGGTGCGGTACATGCTGAAGAGGCCTCGGATCTTTTGGCTACGTCGGCCATGCGTGCCCGCAAGGCGGCCAAGCATTCGAAATAGCACGTTTCCGTAGCATCGGGGTCTTCCTCATCATCACCTAATTGCGAATTAACTAATTCGTACTCACCAAAGGCATCAAGTGTTTTTTCCTCTAATAAAAGAAGCATTGGCATCGACGCATCGTCAATGATGCCACTTTCGACTTTTTTGCGCATTCTTGTTAGAACGCCCTTGAGAGATGCTCTCCTTTTAGCTAGCTTCGTAACATCTAGATCTGGCTGATCTGACTCGGCCATATTTACGTTTATGTACTTTTACAATTACAACGATGAAATTTCGTAAATATAATACTAAACGACGCACTTCGCAGAAATACCGAAAGTTTTGCAAATAAAAATGGCGCACTTTGAAAAACGTGGTGTGGCTGGTGAACGAAATTGAACGAATGAAGTGAAGTTGTAGATCTTGCTCGTTGATCGATCAAATGAATGATTACGTTCCCGATGTTGGCAGCGCTGTCAGCTCGCGACCAATCGCGGCACTGTCTTGAACTAGGGATTGAACGTTTGACGTCCCCGATGTTGGCAGCGCTGTTGGCTCGCGGCAGCTTGCACGCAGCGATGTCGGCGAACTTCACGGCGTAGACTACTCACGCACCTCGTTGTTCTTGACCAAATTGACCAAACCAGCAAAATGGCGTCCTTTGCTCCCGTTTCGGTGGCCAACACGGCTGACCACTAAATCTTCCAACTGGCACTATTGACGCTTTCCAATACAGCCAATATCCGGCTCGAATGACCATGAAGAAGATATAGCTTACTTCGATGGGTTTGGGCTGAATTAGAATTGGTTTTTTAATTAAAACTTAAATTGAGCGTATGCACAGTTGCAGCGTTTATTGACGAGAGAACGAACCATAAGATTTTACACAGATTAGCGTTGAATATGACGTGACTGACGCGGCTCGTTTGTACGGGACAAAATTCAACTTTGTGTGATCGGCTCATTTTCTAAAAATGTCATGCTTCAATTCATGTCATGTGACCGTACACAATATGACAAAATCAGCTGATTTTGTCATGCTTCATTCAATCTTCAATCACACCTCCCCTACTCACTATGACAAAGTCATATAACATGACGCTACTCACTCACTCTAATGTAGTATGACGTCAAATCAAATGTCATAGCTTCACTCAAATGACAAGGATGGAATCTTTGTCATATGACTCTCTCTCTTCCTGCTTCAAATCACTCCTCGCAGACCGAACAGATTGTCATAGAGTCGGCGTCAGTACTGAAGTCCGATAGACGCAGCGTTGCTATCGCAGAACTAGCTTAGGTAAAAAATTACTAATTGTCCAATTATGGATTGAACAATAATAAATTTGCAAGTTTGTACGTTTGATAATTCTACACACCAGAAAAACTGAACTACCTTAACTAAAAAAGCATAATTATGCTCTTTTAGTTTCTAGTAGCAATTGCCGTAGGACTTGAGTGCTGACGCCGACTCTACTTTTTGAATTGAACGAAACGCAGGCGGCTCGTTTTGAAAAAACGTGTTTTGAAAACAAAAATTGGTTTTCAATGTTTTCGATTTTGCGGGTTTTCAAACGAACGAAGGAAACAAAATATCACCGGGCTGCCTATAGGGCAATAGTAGAGTCGGTGTCTGTGTCAGCACTGAAGTCCGATAGACGCAGCGCTGCTTTCGCGTAAAAATGACTAATTGTCCAAATAAGGCTTGAACATTAATATATAGGCAAAGTTGTATGTTCTTTAATTCTATACACAACAACTGAACGACCGTGACTAAAAGAGCTTAAAGTAAATAAAACAATTAGTTCCCACTTTTGCCGTAGGACTTGAGTGCTGACACCGTCTATATGATCTACTATAAAAAAAAATCTATTCAAGCGTTACAAAATTCCTCAGTATTTGTTCAAAAATTTTTTTTTTTCTAAAAATGTTCTACATAGCCCCAATGTACGGTATGCTCATTATTTGGTGACATTATAATAATTATGTAAATAAATGATTAAATTTAAATCAGCGTTTGTTTTTTCTTATCAATCAGCACGATTAGAAATTACATTTTTCCAAACTCACTTTTGAAATAGTAGTTACCTAACCTAAGATCGCACCATGAATGAACATTAGACCGGCTCTTCGAGTTCGTCAATGCGTAGGTCATTATGAACTGTCAAGTTGAAAATGATCGGCTCAAAAGAGCCGGCTCACTGAACCGGCTCATTTTGAAAATGAACCTACTCTTACAAAAGTCAATTTAAAATCATGTCATACCCAACACTAACACAGATAAAAAATATAAATGTTACCAACTTAGGACTATGCTATTTAATGTTTCCAACAGTTGCGGTTTGGTTTGCAATGATTTTAGATGCTACTTGATTTATTTTCGTGATAAAAAAAAAAATTGATAAAGAATGAAAATAATTGGGGTAAAAAAAGTTAAGTAAACAAATATATTGAGTGGGGTGTCAAATGAAAGGTCTTTATTTGTAGGTACATTCCAAAATAGTTATTATTTTTATTCTAGGACGTATACTTTTAGAAATTCATAAATATGAAATAAGTAAATGAAAAATTAGACACGACATTATGTATTGCATGCATGCTAGTATTTTTTACCATGAAAAGCTAGCGCAATAGGCATACTCGGCAGTAGTAGCACTTGAAATTATAGGGGTAGTCAGAAGAAAGTCCAAATGTAAGCCATCCACGGTGCGCGAGATCTCAGTTCGGGGCGAACTACTAGTATAATACTATCTATAACCAAGGCTCGGAGTGTCTGAGTGCACCCGTTTACCATTGCGTCGGTGGCACTCAAAAAGCAACCGTGTCAATGACGGTTACAAAACATGGTATGGATGAGTTAAGTTTGTATGGAGCTAGTGGCTAAATCTGGTTTAACAGTTTTCAGGCCGCCTAAAGGCCTCCGTCGTGGCTTAACGACTTAAAAACCGGGTCCGACAATTTAGCCCGCCATCTAAAGCGTGGAAGCGCTGTCTGAAGCACTTCGCATTGTTTAAAAACCAATCCTCCTAAAGCCTTAAGGCGCGAATACACGCTGGGCCAGCCTAGGCGAGCCTAGGCGAGCGCGAGCGAGAAGGCGAATCGATGCAAGGCGAGAGAGATAGAGAGGCAATGCGAGCCTTGGCCAGCGTTTATTCGCACCATAAGGATTGGTTTGAACAATGAGGATCGATTTTTTTTATTTTTGATGAAATACCGATTATTTTCGTATAATAGCCGATAATTTGCTGATGTAAAACAATTTCCAATCAGATCAACGCGCAACGGTTCCAGAAATTAGACGACGAAATGTTGTCGAGTTTTGAAGTATGTATTTCCCAGCTTTGAAATAATATTCGCATTCCAATTGGAGAAATTGGAAACTTGGTTCGACATCGATGGCAATACCGTCTGTTCAGAGTAGAGCATTAGTTTCGATATTTTAGTCTGATCAAATAATTCTATTTGTAACCTGACAGGTGGACTGTATTTTTCAAAAAATCAAAAATCAAAATCAAATATCATTTATTCAGTAGGACCGTTATGACCACTTTGAAACGTCTTAAGAGCTAGGTGATTCTACTCCTGTTCTTTCGCGACCAACACCGTGAAGAATCAGGGCAACTTTCAGTATGAAGAGTCAAAGTTAATATAAAAAGAAACGTTTCTGACTTTTATTGAAATGGCTGGCCAGAGTACCAAAGCACCAACCATAGCAGATAGGTACAGTAATACGCTGACTTTTTTAATAGCGCCCCGTCAGAAGTGGGCCCTTTTACCTGTTGCCAGCTTTTTCGGCACATTCTGGGACAGCCTGTACAAATACATTAGATTGTACGAAAACGTCCTAACTATAGTCTGTTCGCGGAGACAAACTAATATAGCGCGCGCTCTCTTGCACAATTGTATGAAAGTGAAAAGGACGGGACTACTAGCGTGGGAGACTAATATTGGTCAGTGGGAGTGACCGTTTTTAAAAAATGTAAAGCTATGTTTAGATTGCTCACTTCAAACTATTACTTACATTATTCACTAGCTTTTCGCCCGGGGTTTTGAGGATGAGTGGCTTATTGATAATTGACCTACGTAATAAGATACTGAGAACCTAAAAAAATATTCTTTGTTTAATTTGGGTTTTGTGCAAAAAATAAAACATCGGAAATTTTCTTACTTTATTCACTTTCTGATTCACTTGAATCCGAATCATATGCCAAGTTTATAATAAAACGTTCTGACATATTTTCTACGTTCCTATCCATAACATCCATACCAGGCTCTACTACATCAATTACATCAACTACACCAAACGACACGTCCGGCACGTCCGCACCGCACAAGAGACAGATAAGACTGACTTTTGGTCACACAGCGTGCACAGTGTGCACGTGCCCTATGTTCGTTATCTGCGACTAATAACGTGCAGTCTATGATTTCCCTATTAGTTTGTCTCCGCGAACAGACTATAGTGCTAGACTACCTTTCGGTTCAAAGTAACGTTTAGTTAGTAGTAGTACAGAGTTCAGAGTAAACTGCGAAACCTTTCGAGCAATTATGATGATCAAATCGATAGTTCTACTGCCTGTAGCTACGCATGATCATTATTTTTATTTTGTAAATATTTTAAATTATCATGACATAATTTTAATTCTTGTAAGTATTTGTATGTTTTAATTGAACGTATTAATGTGTTAGTGGATGTAAATCTGAAATAAATGAGTTAAGTATTAAGGTCATCGCTCACTGCGCAGTATCATAAGCGGGCCGAGCCATGACCGAGCCCGTCACGAAAATAGCACCTTACACAGTAAGACCGTATCATACTAGGACCGTCGCATAACCGTTTTGCGAAGCGTAATCCCGAGCCTATACCACAGTAATAGACATTTTGTTGGTTTTATGCTAAACACACAATTATTCTGAAAGCCCATTTTAAAACTTATCACTCAATTTTTTTGTAAAATACTATCGTAAATATAGAGCGTTTACAAGCTAAACCACACTAAAATACATATTACACACATTTTGTCGGGTTTACTAGCAAAGTGCAATATTTCATCATATTTTGTGTAACTTTAAATGGGAGTTTTATCTACAAGGTTTAAAAAAACAGACTTTTAAGAAACCTTTTTAAAAACCCAATTATAATCCATAGTGATGGCATAATAATTATTGCGATCATGATGATGATGATGAAAAGTAGCTTATATCCTTCCTCAAAGCTCCTGAGATTAGCGTGTTCAAACAAATTAACAAATAAACTTTTCCGCTTTATTACTGGTTGGTTGGTATAGATTAAGTGTACTTTCACTCTACATTCAAGGTTTTATGAATAACTGGATATTTTTTTAATTTGTAAGCTTATCTTTTTTCTCGAAATCGTGTTTTTGCTGTTACTACACTTTGATTTCGGAGGGCAGTATGGGATTTTGACGTTTGATAAATGTCACATAACGTGCGGAACGCATTCAGTGATGCTAGATGGGGGGTTTTCAATTCAAATTTGGGGTATTTACCGACTCAGAAGGAAATCCTTTGGGAGAATTTTCGTAGGTAAAAATTATAAATTATATACCTACTTGATATTTAGGGGTGATATTTGATAGGTTTAGAATGTGTACATGTATATGTGTATAAATGGGGGTACTTGAAAGACTTTGTGAAGTGAGAAAAATAACTGAATTATTATCTAACCAATATTGGAGCGTTTCCTCTTGCTCCTACTCGATTCTCCTACTGCTCCTGCACGAGGACCAATATATCCTTATAAGTATATCCTCGTGCTCCTACTAATGGACAGTCAAGGTACAATACCCTAAAATAAAACTATCAAATAGGGGCACAGCCGCGAAGCCGTATTTTGATAAACTTCAAAACAAGATAACATCTTCATCATCAACAAAAAATAAAATCGTTATTCTTATAAATAAATACTTATGCTATGATCAAGATCTACATTTAAAGTGACAGCTGTCACCAAATGTACCAATATAATGTATAAAGTAGAATGCTGACTGACATTTAATGTACAAAGGATTTTGAACCTTATCACGACTACACAACGATCTATTATCATTTAATCTTGGTTATAAGGATTGTTGGTCTTGTTGAGATGCTTTCTTGGTAGCTTTGTCTCTTTCACACTCGTTGTTGGATTAGTAGTGTGCCCATGTCATTTAAATTTCAGGATATTTTTACCTTATCGCGCTCAACAAAATCAGCGCTTGATTTCGATCCATGGTTTCGATCCTTGAATTCGATCCTTGATTTTGATCCTTGATTTTGATTTCGATTTTGATTTCGATCCTTGATTTCGATCCTTGGTTTTGATCTTGGATTTCGATCCTGGATTTCGATCCTGGATTTCGATCCTTGATTGTTGAATTTTGAACCTTGAATCTGAAATCTTGAACCTTGAATCTTTGAAGTGACAGCTGTCAAACTTCAAATGGCCATATCTCGGGAACTACTCGTCCCAGACTCCCCGTTCTCAGTTCAAATGAAAGCTATGACCAAGATCTTCATTTGAAGTGACAGCTGTCAAACTTCAAACCGCCATATCTCGGAAACTACTCGTCCTAGACTCCCTGTTCCCAGTTCAAATGAAAGCTATGACCAAGATCTTCATTTGAAGTGACAGCTGTCAAACTTCAAACGGCCATATCTTGGAAACTACTCGTCCTAGACTCCCCGTTCAAAGTTCAAATGAAAGCTATGACCAAGATCTTCATTTGAAGTGACAGCTGTCAAACTTCAAACGGCCATATCTTGGAAACTACTCGTCCTAGACTCCTCATTCTCAGTTCAAATGAAAGCTATGACCAAGATCTACATTTGAAGTGACAGCTGTCAAACTTCAAACTGCCATATCTTGGAAACTACTCATCCTAGACTCCTCATTCTCAGTTCAAATGAAAGCTATGACCAAGATCTACATTTCAGATGACAGATGTCATTTTGACAGCTGTTATTGAAAATGTAGATCTTGGTCATAGCTTTCATTTGAGCTAAAAAGGAAGAGTCTAGGATGAGTAGGTTTCGAGATATGGCTGATTGAAGTTTGACAGCTGTCACTTTAAATGAAGATCTCTTCAATAGCTTTCGTTTGAACTGAGAACGGGGAGTCTAGGACGAATAGTTTCCGAGATATGGTGCTTTGAAGTTTGACAGCTGTCACTTCAAATGAAGATCTTGGTCATAGCTTTCATTTGAACTAAGAACGGAGAGTCTAGGACGAGTAGTTTCCGAGATATGGCCTTTTAAAGTTTGACAGCTGTCACTTTGAATGTAGATCTTGGTCATAGCTTTCATTTGAACTGAGAATGAGGAGTCTAGGACGAGTAGTTTCCGAGATGTGGCCGTTTAATGTTTGACAGCTGTCACTTTAAATGTAGATCTCTTCAATAGCTTTCACTTGAAGAGAACGGAGAGTCTGGGATAAGTGGTTTACGAGATATGGCCCATCTGTCATTTTAATATACACCTAATCTGTCTTTTTGACGTAATCTGTCATTTTGACATAATCTCTCATTTTGACATGATCTGTCATTTTGACATAATCACGGGCAGACTGCCCGCAACCACGGCTATTGTAACAGCCAAATCGTCGCGTCGTGATAAATAAGGTAAATTACGCGATAAAATCCCGTGTACATAAATCAACATCCAGTACCAACAATACGAACCAACTCGGTGGCGCAGTGTGCGAAGGTCCAGCTAAAACACAGAAAGTTGCGGGTTCGATTCCCACTGCGACGCAAGTGTTTGTATGATCTGCAAATATATGTATCGGGTCTGGGTGTTTTTCTATGTAATATTATGTATTTACAAAAAAAGGATAGGTACCTACAAGTAGTTTATCAGTCATATAGTTTCCATACAAGGTCTATTTACCTTGGAGCTAGATGATGCTGTGAAATATCCAGCATTATTTATTTATAGAAAAAGGCTGAAAAGCTGCCCCTAGGGGCTGACCTGGCTACGCTACTAATATGATGGTTACATGGATTGACAGATGGGCGGGGCTTGTCATTGATTGTCAGCAAAATAATCATGGCGGCCGGAGATTGACAAGACGGCCATGGCACGGGCAGGGCACGCGACGGTGTAGGAACGGTGTGGTGTGGGGCGTCGCATACATTTCAATACAAAGAATATCATTTTTGCCGGGACGGTGTTGCTACGGTCATGCTATGCGACGGGGTAGAGACGTGATAATATGGCAGCACCCTTAATTATTATTTTGCTATGTACGTACATAAAAATAAACAGAGCTAACAAGATTCTTAATCTATTTTTATTTTTTTATTATTTTATTTTAATATTTTATTTACTTAATTAAATTGTTCGAAAAAAATATTAGGTAGGTAGTAAGTAGATCTATGAGCGCTAACAAGAAAACATAAAACCTTTTTATAAAATTAAACCTTAATATACGGAAAAGTCAATTTAAAGTACTTACTTATGTACTTTGCATGTAATGACCAAGGAATTTCTATACTACGGTAATGACTTCAAAACTGACAGCATTAATTTAGTAAGACGACCTTTACGACGAAGATAATGGCGTTGTTGGTAAAGTAAGCACCTAATGGCAGCTATTAATTTGGTAATTAACTATTTCGTATAATAAAAAGTAAATAAAACAAAAACATAAGCCAGGTAGCTAGTGAAGCGTTCGTGGCGTAGCTTGCCTTCCTCGCGAGGCATGCCACCTCACGGTTGAAGACGAGTTTACCTCGCGAGCCAATTAGAACGTTGTATTGCAACGAGCTGCCTCGCGAGGCAGACTCGCAATGTCGAAACACACCTTGACATTCTTGATAGATTGTAGAAGTACCTAGGTGACGTACTGAGAGATCAGAATTTGGATGAGTGACTTATCAGCTGAGTGCATGTTACATTGTCGGTCCCGGCTTTTAACTAGTTAAGACTTGACGGAGGCCACTAGCTCATACAAACATACTTACATACATTATTGTTAGTTAGCGAGGTAGTGTGTGAAAGTTTATTGCATAGCTCCTCATTTCACAAGCCTACTAAAATTCCAAACAGAAAAACCAAAACCCCGTAAATTAAAAAAAAAGTCATTGATCATGCGATGCTGCAGCCAATTGATCCTACAATTTACCATCTCACGCTGTTGAAGTAAACTCAAGCTCATATTTCATAACTTAAATATTTACTTACTTAGAGTTACGTTAAAGCGAAAGTAAAAAAAACACATTTCAAATATAGGGTGCATTATTATAAAATATCTGGAGGATCAAGCTCTGCTCGGGTAAAAATAGAAAAAAAATATTAAGTAGGTAGGTATTAAGTAGGTAAACTCGAAAAAAAAACAAAAAAAATTGCCAAAACAAAATACTAAAAACCTGTCATGTCAATGGCTGAGATTCGATCTCGCAGCAGTCGGAGCCGAAGGTCGCAGCCTTCGGTGTTGCAGGCCGATACTATGACCGCTTAGCCACAGTTGCGGCAGCGAAATTACGAACCACATTGCGCGGGTAAATATTTTTGACTGAAAATGCCGAAAAAAACGAATTTTCCTAGAGACCTAACTACCTAGATAGATTTTTCGCCCCCGTAAACCCAGTTTTCGAGAACGTAAATACAAACAAACAAATAAAATATATACATATTGCTCGTTTTAATATAGAACAGGATAGAGTTCCGGCCAATTCAGTTTACGAGCAATATTGCACAGCTTTGTAATATTGCACGTTCGTAGAAGTATGGCTGCCGGACCATATTTCAGAGTAGCCTGAAAATACCGCGAACTCTCACTTAAAGTTTTGATGAGTTCAGGTAAAACTTGTAGTTTATGAAATAATTTTATTTACGTTTTATGGTAAGCGTCCACAGGCCCGCATCGCGCGCAGCGGACGGATCGCATCAAGCGGATTATCTGTGTAATGCGATGCGTACGATGCGGACAGGTGGACGCACTTATATGAGTTTCTATACAAATAATACTACGATCCGTTGCGTGCGATGCGTTCGAAGCGTACGATACCGTCATGTGGACGCTTACCTTTAGATGACATTACCGTCACCGTGGTCATGAGTGACGGCCGGTGTCCGCTCGATCTCGACGTTTCGGGAAGAATACAAAAAAATCTATGGATAGCTCAAACAATCTCTGTTATTGATGATCATTGTCAGTTAAAAATCCAGACGCGTATACTTTTACTCTAATTATCACAAAGCCCTAGCTTCGCTCAGTCAAAAATGTGAGTTATATCTCAAGTATTACCCACAAAATAACAATATAAATAGGTCAAGAATGTGCTTGAACAAACATTGTTATTCAACGTACAGATGGACCACTTTATTATTGTTTTGAAACAACTCCCACTTGTGGATGCAATTCAGAATCTTCTTGGAAAATTTAATGTTAGTATACCGTTTTAACTGAAATAAATCTTAAACAAAGCTAACCTAAATAAATAGTCTGTTTATGAGGGCATCAGGCTCTTTAAGTTCTTATTCTGTGACTGTACTTACTATTCTATAAAACCTATACTGTGCCTATACTAAAGACTATTATGCGTGGGATTATCGTAGGCCATTCAAAAAATCCTTGAATCAAGAATCTTATGACTGTATTTTGCGGCTAAACAAATACACCTAATCTGAGTTCACAGATTTGTGATACAATCTATTTTTGACCATGCAAGCAAATAGATACTTACCTAGCTTATATCACTTCAAATATGATCACAAATCACAACTGCCTCAACCCAACAACTCGCACAATATTCTATCGTTTTTTGGCAAAATACTAATGAAACATAGTGAAGCATCTATAACACTTGAAAATGAGTCGACGTATACTGAGCCGCAGTGTGCGGGGCTTACCAACAGACTCAGTTGGTAAGTTAAACTGAGCCGCAAGCGAGGTATTCAAACTCCCTGTTTTTGAAGAGCGTAAAGGTGTGTAACGACATTCCGAGGCTGCCTCGCGAATCTGCTCGTTTCAAGTCAACTCAAATTGGCTCGCGAGGCAAGCGCGTCTCCACACCGCGAGGCAGCCTCGCGAGGTAGCCTCGCAATAAAGAGTTAATAGTCAATTATACCTCTAGTTCCGATGTGTGAGTAGAGTACGTAGGTACGTATATTCGATTTTAGTCTTTCTTGAACTTTCGCGATCTCAATTCATAGTTTTAAATACATGGCACACAGCCGAAACTTTGGAAATAATATAAGTACTTACGGTAAAAAACGAGATAAAATATTGCACTAATGCTAACGTAATGCCGAATTTAAAAAAAAATGCAAGTTTAATTTTCTTGAAAGAACTTTTTATTTTTTCCTAAAGTGAAAAATACACACGCTACTATTTTCATTCTGTGGTAACTGGTCAAGGTGACTGATCTTTTGTAAACAAGATAAGATTTTTTCAATGGCGTCGCGATTTGCGGAGGCTGTAGCTGTATGACCGTATCGGGAAGTTTCGGCTCCACTCGGGCGGAATCGTTCACGGTAAATGGTTAGCCATTTTCTTTTTCTAGGTTATGATTTTGCGCTCCGATTGTATGATTTGATCTGATTTTGTTTGGAAAGTTTTTCAGGAAATTTTGTTTTGAATAACAATTATTATCGTTTATTTCAAAGATAAATCCAAAGTAAAAAAAGTACTTTTAATCAATTGATCAATCAAAAGATAAATAAAATAAAAAGGACCACTATTTTCTTCCTTCTCGGAACGTATTCCGAATTCGGAAAGTGACGTTTTCGACAAAACGTCAACTTTCCAAAGAAAATCATTGAATCGGATGCATTTTCCGGAAATCCGAATCGCACTGCAGATACGAGATACGAACTTCGAAGTTTTTATCATCATAACCTTTTAGTAAATTTAAATTTCTCGCTTCACTCGGTCTTTAACCGTCCGTTAAAGTGAGAGACCAACGGTGATTTGCTTAGATCCTAATCGGTGCCGAAACTAATTTAACTTTCATAATCTTGTCATAATCTTCTTCACAAACCCGTCCTATAAAAAGTAATTAAACAATTGAGACTTCAGTACAAAAACTTTTTACAGTAGGTAACTTTTTTCTAAGTACAGTAATAACCAGATTAGTTATATAAAACTTGGCATGGGACATGAACGAACCTGACTCAAGCCCTGGGGGTTCCGTAAGTACTAAATTTTGTTCCTTTGTATTCATTTTTTTTATTTTGTACATTGAGATAAAAAATAAGTCACGTTAAGCTACAAACCACCTTTTAAAGGTAAAAAAAAAACAAAATTATCTAAGTAAGTAAGTACATAATTTTAAAGTTTCTTTAAGTAAGTATTTGTATCAAAAAGTTCTTGTAATATTCAAAATACGAGGTAGCTGAAAGTTATCTAGAAGTTTTACATTTTAGTGATTATATAAATCAGTATATTTAACATGGTGTGTTGTGTACCCTCAAAACAGTCATAAAACAAAGTAAGTACAGTCAACTGCAAAAATCGCCTTAGAATTTCAGATTTCTAACTCGAATAAGTTAGTAGGAAAATCTTTAAATCTTGAACAAAATAATATTTAGAGCGAGCATGCAGTAGCTCTGTCGCTCTCATTTCAAGGAGACCGAACACGACAGGATAAATGGCCCGTTGAATGTCTGTTTTCAGTTTCACGCGAGCTTCTGAACCCACCATTAAAAAACGTCTGTCTTTTCGATAGCTGACTGTACCTAAAAGAGATTAGGTACCTTCTCTAAATATTTCCGCGTCGTACAACCGAGTTTCGTGTTTGTATTGAGCTCGTTATGCAGATTTTGTAGTGGCCATGCGTGTGGAACTTTTTCGGACCTTTTGAAGATACTCAGGGCACGTGCCCACGAGACGGTTTTAACACGGTCCGGTTTTTTGCCGGGGCCGGGGTTCATGCCCACGAGACGGTTTTTACACGGCACGGTTGTTTGCGAGGGCGCTCTCAGAGCACGTGCCCACTATAGTCATATTGCTCATTATACGGACTAAAAATATATGAAAAATGACATTTGTTCCTTCAATTTTAGTCCGATTTTAGTCCGTATAATGAGCAATACGACTATAGACGGTTTTTCGTCGGGTCTAAGCCGGGCGTCAAACCGGGTTGTCACAGTAATGTATGGGACACTATGGAGCCAAGCACACGACGCCGGTGCTAGAGCCGGCTCCCAGGCAACCAGGCAAGGCGCTCGCCCTCGCAAAAAACCGGGCCGTGTTAAAACCGTCTCATGGGCATGAGTCCCCGCGCCCCCGGCGGGCGCCGGCAAAAAACCGGGCCGTGTTAAAACCGTCTCGTGGGCACGCGCCCTTACTGTTTTACATAACATTATTCATGAACATGAAACCTTTCTTTCGTTAGTTTAGTAAAGGTTTGCAGGATCTTAAGTTAGTCGCATGATGGATATACTTACGACTAGAAGGACGACGATATAATAACATGCGGGTAGTCACGGGCGTATACTAAGGGCGTAAGGGGGGGGTTCGGTAAAAAGTACCCCCAGGTAATTATTATTCCTACGACCACCATAGTGTTGAGACACCCTTCCGGACCCACGACACAACTTTCAAAGGTATTACCTACATACTAAAACAGCAGTAATCTATCACAAAAAGTTATTACACTTTCTCATAGCTTTTTCTCGAAACGATCATCCATCACTGAATTTCCTGAATATTTTTATGTGACTAGTTTCGTAGGTAACGCCTTCATGTGTAATAGGGCCTCCAGACTCTCGAGAGAAGGCTCGGCGAGAAGTCTCGCCCGAGACTTCGCGAAGAACAAACAAGCTATCCACACTCTCAACTGTTCTCAGTCGTGATCTGTTGCTTATCCGGTATGGACGTCGATTTTGAAACTGCACCCGGTTTGGCTCTGTGTGCCATTGCATACTGTAACTTTGTGAATGTTGTAACTAAAAATAATGTTAAAAAAAAAATACTTAATGTAAAAAACTTTTATCTTAGTAGTTTCGATATTTAGCATCCCATAAAATAGGCTCAGATTGAAAAAAATCGATAAATTTCAACTCTATTTATTATTCCACATTTTTACGAAAGACATTTCTCGAAAAAAACAAACAATATGGATGTCTGCCCACCGCCGCTCATTAATCTGCAATGAGACAAAACGTGAGTGTAGGACCCTTCTCTTTTCTCGCCCGAGAAATCCTTTGGCTCGGCCAAAAATACCGACACCGATCGGAGAACAGGCGAGCCAGAGAACGAGAAGGCGAGAAGCTCTTCACACTCACGCTTCTCGGGTGTTCTCGGGGGTTCTCTACGAGAGTCTGGAGGCCCTTTAACAAAGCGTAAGCATATACTAAAGGCTGGATTACACCGGGGCAACACTGTGCGGCATTGCGGCATGTCACAAGGCCGCATGCTACAGAATAAAAATGTCGCACATTGTGGCAAGAATCGTGCGACATGGCAACACCTTGCGTCATGTGGCAGACTGACCCAAGCACGATGTTGCCTCGGCGTAAAATAGGCTGCCGCATGCCACTAATGCCGCAAATGCTTTCTATTTGTAGCATGCCACAAGATCCCACATGCCACAGTAGCATGCGGCACTGTCGCACGTTGCTGCGGCTTCTCTAGCATGGTTCCAACATTTTTAGAGTGACACAAATTACGTGATCGAAACTACAAGACAGTGATTATTTGCCCTTACTTAAGAAAGATGTTTAAAGTTGAACACTGCTTAAACAACGTCCTGTCTTTATTTGATATGATATGTGACGATAGATAGTGACGGATAGAGATAGGACGTTGTTTAACTAGTGTTCAACTTTAAACATCTTTCATGAGTAAGGGGATTGTTCCCAGCTGGGCCAATTTATAAAATGTAAATGTAACGAGTAGGGTTACCATTTCGTTTTAAAAACCGGTCAAGTGCGAGTCGGAGTCGAACACCAACGGTTCCGCAGTACAATTTTCAACACTGCATAACTAGTAGTTCGCCCCGAACTGAGATCTCGCGCACCGTAGATGGCTTACATTTGGACTTTCTTCTGACTACCCCTATAATTTCAAGTGCTACTACTGCCGAGTATGCCTATTGCGCTAGCTCTTCATAGTAAAAAATGCTAGCATGCATGCAATACATAATGTCGTGTCTAATTTTTCATTTATTTCATATTTATGAATTCTCGTCGTATTTCTAAAAGTATAGATACGTCCTAGAATAAAAATAATAACTTTTTTGGAATGTACAAATAAAGACCTTTCATTTGACACTCCACTCAATATATTTGTTTACTTAACTTTTTTTACCCCAATTATTTTCTTTATCAAAAATTTTTTTATCATGAAAATAAATCAAGTAGCATCTAAAATCATTGTAAACCAAACCGCAACGATGCCACTCTCTTTTTAAGACCGACCAGTCAATGAGCTACGAAGACATCGAAACTCTATGAAACGGGAGCTCTTGCAGCTCTGGTTTCGTAGTTTTTGTTCTTTGGTCGTATTTCAAAAACTATACATCCTAGATTAAAAATAAAAACCATTTTGGAATGTACAAAATAAACCCTTTCGTATGACACCCCACTCAATATATTTGTGTAACTTTCATAATTTTTTACCCCCTTGGGAACCCAATATCTTCACAACCCCTTCATCGATTAAGCTCATATGCTCCACCGTAAATTTCCTTACCACAACCTATTGACCTACCAAGTTTCATGCAGATTGGATGAACGGTTCGACAGTTATGCTCGAACAACAATTCGTGAAACATACAAACATACAAACATACAAAGCAAAATCGCCCAACTTACCACTAAGATCTTCGCTCGCTTCGCTCGCTCGATCGATTATTTTTTTAAATAATTGAGTAAAGCACGTTCAATTTTACACCTTACTATTTATAGGTACTTATTCTAAATTCATTATGTATTCTCATAGAGGCCATATTCACACTCTGTGAACATTTCAACTGTCCACCTATTGCGGTATAAAGTGACAGCCGGAGGGACAGACTTGACAGAAAGACAGCGAAGCGCTCGTGACGTAGCTTGCTTGTACCACAGAATAATAGTAGGTACTACGTATACAGTAAGTACTTCATACAAGATAAATAATGCGCATCGGCTAATTTCGTGTTTTCCGAATATGACCGACATCGACACCATCTAGGCCAGTGGTCGTCAAAGTGCGGCCCGCGGGCCGCATGCGGCCCGCGGATGGTTTTGGTGCGGCCCGCGGCCAAGCAAACAATTTTAGTAGGTAGGTAGATAATAATGCTACCGCATTATAGGAGAACATGTTGTGCCGACCCAACCTAGTGGGAAAAGGGCACGGAAATCATGAATGATAAAGTTATAATTGATTTAAAAACTTCGAGATAAAGAAACTCGCTTTGTTTGCTTGGTTTGGAGCTCGCTTTGCTCGCATTTTAGCTTTATGACTAGGTATAATGTAAGCAAAGTGAGTAATGTATGACCTCAGAATAGGAACAGGCAAGCAGCGAGCCTTTCTATGATCCCCGCAAACAAAATCAAGTGTCACATGTCTTATTGCATTTGTCTTAAAAAATTTGGCTCGCTTCGCTCGCATTTAAATTCATAGGTAAGATATATTGCGAATAAAGTAAGTTAAGTCTAACCACAGAATATGACAGAATAAGCAGCGAGTTTTTTCTTTGAACACCGCAAACAAAGTGTCACATGTTACATTTGCCTTATAAAATTCGGCTCGCTTCGCTCGCATTTAACTTTGTTTGTAAGGTATATTGCGAGTAAAGTGAGTAAAGGCTAACCACCAATTCACCGCAAAAAAAATTAAGTGTCACAAAGAATTTGGCCGGATCCTGCCCCAGAGCCGAATATCGAATTAGACTATGCGTCTGAATAATATTATTTAAATAAAATATCACAAAATTAACTGGTACATACAGAATACTTAGATATCTCGTGCCCTGTGGGAATATAATTATGTTATTTTATTAGTAACTTTAGTCACTTCCGGTACTACAGTCCGTAATGCCTCTCCAGACTCACGGCGAGAAGTTTCACCGAGACTTCTCGAAGAACAAACAAATTATCCACACTCTCAATTTTCTCACTCGTGATCTGTTTGAAATCCTTTGTCTCGGCCAAAAATAGGTACCGACACCGAAGCGCGAGAACAAGAAGGCGAAAAACTCCTCACATTCACGCTTCTCGGGTGTTGTCGGGGTTTCTTGCCGAGAGTCTGGAGGGGCTATTAGGTATCACAGAGAATATTTTTATCAGATAGACCTACCTTCTTTTTCGCGGTTGACATGACACTCAAATAGTAAACAAAACAGACGGACAAGAATTTGACAGATGTAAAAAGAATTTCGTTGAGTTTCAGTTGTGTGATTGTGTTGTGATGAGTGATTTATGAGGATTTATCATATTTTATTTAAAATTACAAAAAGTACTGACGCCTTGGGATATGCATACAGACTAAAATGGAAGTGGGCTGGACATGTAGCCCGTCTACAAGATGGAAGATGGACTAGGAGAGTGACAAATTGGGAGGGTCCAAGAGGTCGACGCTGCATAGGAAGACCATACGGTCGCTGGGACGACGACATCAAGAAAACTGCTGGACGAAACTGGCTCCGAGTAGCACAAGACAGGGACAGATGGCTGGCTTTGGAGGAGGCCTTCACCTTAGGGGTTCTCTAGTACCTACTTAGATTATAAGCATTAGTGATAAGAAAAAAATGTTAATTATAGAGAAATAAAAGGCTTTTTGTTTTATTTATTTATAGATATCATATTTTATTTTAGGCGGTTAGCACACGAGTGTAGATAATTTTATTGATGAAATTCCCAATTTTTCCTAAGTACTTTTCTTTTTTACTTGAAATTGTAGGTACTGGGAGCACCTGTGTGCGTCATTTATTTTCTATACCTACTTCACTTAAAATTCTGCTAGTCCTAATAATAATGAAAAAGTAAATGTTCACACAGCGCCATCTATCCCCAACGTAAGCAAAGCTTTTACTATAGGAACCTTAAAAATATAGTTTCCTAGGTTCTCCGTTCATGCTGGGCGTCATAGCCTGCTGCTTTATATTAGAATAACTTTTAAATCCCACTTTTAAGAGGAAGAAGATGAATGGACTCTCATTATAAAATAAAAAAACAAACCCAAAAATCCCAATTTGGTCATGACGCAAGCATTCTTTCCTGTTGGCATCTGTGGGGCAAATTTATTCAAGGAATCGGCCATCTCTTTTGCATTTGTCTTAAAAAATTTGCGAGTAAAGTGAGTAAAGTCTAACCACAGAATAAGAACCGATAAGCAGCGAGTTTTTTCTTTGAACTCCGCAAACAAAATCAAGTGTCACATGTTTATTTGTCTTAAAAAATTCGGCTCGCTTCGCTCGCATTTAACTTTGTTTGTAAGGTATATTGCGAGTAAAGCGAGTTAAGTCTAACCACCAAATAAGAACCGATAAGCAGCGAGTTGTTTCTTTGATCACCGCAAACAACATCAAGCAAGTGTCACAATGTTGCATTTGTCTTAAAAAATTCGGCTCGCTTCGCTCGCATTTATTTTTATGAGTAAGGTATTTTGCGAGTAAAGTAAGTAAATTCTCACCACAGAATAGGAACCGACAAACAGCGAGTCTTTGAGCACCGCAAAATTATGCTAAGTTTAAAGTTCGTTATTTATTACCTACTAGGATTTAAGAATTTCGAAAAATTTTCAACTAATGTGCGGCCCGCAGTGATACCTCACATTGTCCTATGCGGCCCTTGACCAGAAAAGTGTGACGACCACTGATCTAGGCCCTAGAGCAGTGGTTCTTAACCGGTGGTCCGCGGACCACTGGTGGTCCCTGGAACCACCCGAAGTGGTCCGCGAAGCTATCCGAAAAAATTAAGCAAGTGACAACGGATTCCGCATTCGATACGTTTGAATCAAATTATTGGTTGACTGTGTGTTGAGCAGGCGCGGTCCCATGGGGAGGGTCATGGGGGTCATTTGTCTTAAAAAAATCGGCTCGCTTCGGTCGCATTTTAGTTTCATGTGTATTTTGCGAACAAAGTGAGTTATGCTATGTCTGTCCGCAGACTAGAAATCGGCAGCAGCCAGCCTTTTCTTTAAGTACCGTAAGAAAAATAAATAGCCACATGCTGCATTTGCCTTCAAAAAATTCGGCTCGCTTCACTCGCATTTTATTTAACTTTAGCTTCATGCGTATTTTGCGAGCAAAGTGAGCTATGTCTGACCGCAAAATAGGAATCGACCAGCAACCAGCCTTTACTTTGAGCACAGTAAGCAAAATAAAGAAGCACGCATTGCATTTGTCTTAAAAAAATTCGGCTCGCTTCGCTCGCATTTTAGCTTCATGAGTATTTTGCGAAAGAATTGAGTTATGTCTGATCATCATCATCATCATCATCTCAGCCGTTGGACGTCCACTGTTGGACATAGGCCTCCTTCAAAAATGTCCATGTATTGCGGTTGGAAGCGGCCTGCATCCACCGCCGACCTGCAGTTTTTACAAGGTCGTCTGTCCATCTTGTCGGTGGACGTCCAACACTACGCTTGCCGGTCCGTGGCCTCCACTCGAGAACTTTTCGGCCCCATCGGCCATCTGTTCTGCCATCGAGTCGAGTCGAGATGTCTGATCGCAGAATAGAAACTGACAAGCAGCCAGCTTTTTCTTTGAGCATGGTAAGCAAAATTAAGTGTCGCATGCTGCATTTTTCTTTAAAAAATTCGGCTCGCTTCGCTCGCATTTTAGCTTCATACGTATTTTGCGAACAAATAGAATTACGTCTGATCGCAGAATAGAAACTAACAAGCAGCCAGCCTTTCTTTGAGAACCGTAAGCAAAATAAAGCGTAAATGTTGCATTTGTTTCACTTCGCGGATTAGGGAGCTCGCTTCAGTCGCTTGGTTTGAAGCTCACTTGCTTTGCTCGCATATTAGCTTCATGAGTATTTTGCGACCAAAATGAGCTACCTACGTTGCATTTGACTTAAAAAAATCGGCTCGCTTCGCTCGCATATTCATGAGTAGATATTTTGCGAGAGTGCAAAGTCATGTGACCCCCTTCTGATTATTTGCCTGACGAAATACAAAAACTATATAACTTGAAAGATAACTACATCCCTCCCCCCCCCCCACCATCTCGTTATACGGGTTGGTGGTCCGCGGCAAGAAAAAAGTTTATCAAATGGTCCCCCATCACTAAAAGGTTAAGAACCACTGCCCTAGAGGCAGTATAAATGGCAAAACAGAATGTGACAGAAGTTGTTAGCTGCGCAGTTGCGCAGCTCGCACGGCTTGCAACTAATTTGCTTTTCTTAAAAATGACATTGATATTTTGTTTGCGATAAAGTTGAAATAGGCGTGTTTCCTGTAATGCGTAATCACTAAATTAATGCATTAATCTAATGAACTAAGATTCACAGATTCCGTAAAACGTAAAACATATTTATTATTGAAATTATAGTGAGATTAATTTTATTTTTGATAAAATAAAACCATAAAATACGGCTATCCGCCATGATAGATGAAACACCAATCAGAGCGAATTACGTCACGAGTGTTACTGTCAGTGAACAGAACAAACTTCATTCATACAAATCGCATAACTCTTCAAGTTTTGGTAGGTAGTCGTTTTTTGGTTTCAATTTGTTCTTAGTGCTTAATTTAGGTATATCTGTTTTATCGTCCGTCGTTTTCTCAAAAGATACAATAGTGGAACCAGGATTTACCACGGCAAATTCGTCTAATTTGCCTATAGTGGATGTTCTAATGTTGGGAGTGTTTCTGAGAACAAACAATGATTTTTGTTCGGCAGAATTCAGAAATGTGAAGGCTTCCGCGTAAATAGACATATTATAATAGATATTAAGAAAAGTTTTTTCCATAAAATCAATTTAAAAGCACAATAAAGATTTTTTCATACATACCTTCTACTTAGGTATTAATCTCGAAAATAAGCTATATTGGAAACTAAATTTGTTATTTGTTGTTAAAAAATATAATGTTAATAACTTTGTTCCTTTAGCAGGCTTACTAAGCACCTACATAATATATTTCTTTGTTTTAGATCCGCCGTGCAAGAGTACCTAAACCACTTTTTACAGATAGTTTTGTTCCGTGAAACGTTTTTATACAACTTTTCAGGTGTCTATTTCGAATTATTGTCGCACTTAGGCACTACACACCACTTATATCCTTTGGAATTCACAATTAAAATAAATTTATTTAGAAAATTGTTCACCAACATCACTTTGTACGTATTGGTTACATAAGGCTGTGACAGTGATGACGTCACAGGAGACGCCATGACATATTGAAGCGTTTTGGCGTGAATTTTGAATATTAAACTTAAAAGTTTTATTTTTCTGTAAATCTCATTAGTTATTGTGAAATATATTATTTTTAGCAATCAGAAGCAACTTCTGAACATTGTAGTACCATTTTTCAAAATTATGAAACAGGCCTATTGTGAGTGTAATGACCAAACTATTTTTTGTCAATCGTTTTTGCAATGTTACACGATTTTTTCGTTCGATTCCGAATTATCTGGAAGTACTGTACGTTCTTGATACATCGTTGAGCGGTCACAATATGGATGGCTGATCGCAAGTGGCATTAGCAGCTGAGTGCTTCCGTGCTTCGGAGGGCACTTTAATTTATCAGTCCCAGCTTTTAAGTCGTTAAGCCTTGACGGAGGCCTTCAGATAGCCTAAAAACTCCGATATCAGATTTTATTTATTTATATCTCATTACATCTATTATAATAGGGTTCCCCTTATGCAATAGCGTAGTTATTAGCTCCAGACTAGCTCATTCGAACATACAATAGGTACGGAACCCTAAAAACCCACGCATTTCAATCGTAAATAATCCACGGTTTAGCTTAGTACTTTCTTGATATTCTACAAAATATATTATTATTTTGCACGGTTTGCGCGGGGAAAGATATAAAAGGCGAAAATTTATTCGCAAAATAAGTCCGCATTGCGAATAGGTACGCGGTGTTTCTTTTTGCATGAATCACGTCTTTCTTTATTATTGTTGGGTTAATTTAGGAGAAAAATCACAGTTTTATCAGGGAGTAAAAATAGTGATACCAGCTTATCTGTGCAGGTGGTAAAAAAATAACTAAGGCTGTTTCAAATCATCTAAGTGCCACTAGATTTGCTGTTTAGGTAAATAAATAAAAATGCTTTTATTCACCTTGAAATTACGTAGTAGCTTTATTGTAATTTAACAAGATAAATAAGGACATTCATTAGAAGTCTAAGTGGCTAGTCAGAGGCTGGTTCAAATAAATGTTTGGTAAATGTCTCATGTATGAAAAGAAAAGAGACGTAATTTAGTGCAATTCTCATTTAGTGCTGTCTTAAACTAAAAATAATGTACCTACTGACTGTGGCAATTTTCGAGGTTTAGTTTATGTTGGTTACATAGTATTATTTCATCTTAGTATTAGTGAATTGTTCTAAGCTTTCACCAACTTTAGATGACCCACGTTGATAGCTTGATGTATTGATTGGGATAGGACTCTTCAAACACAGGTTTTAATAAACTTAAATGAAGAGATCCCAACCCATGTAATGTACAACTTGTTTTAATGAATATTTTTTTTTTTATTGATTTGTTAAGTTAGCCAGCTACTCACTTAGCGAAGTTATCAACTAAACAGATAAGCTGGTGGATCTATAAAAGAGCATAATATGGAGTAGAAGGAATAATACCCAAACTCTGAAACTTTCCTAATAAATAGGTCATTAACCTGACTTTGCTATTGAGGCGACCATCTCATCTGTCGTTTCATTTTCGCAATGCGGGTTTTTGTGGGTGTTTAGTCGGTGGTATAATGTGACGAAGGACTGTTTTTTGTTGTGACAGTTAATATTACTCCAAGAATTTCTGAAGGATTGCCCAACTTACAAAATGAAAATTGCTGGTGAAAATCCTGAATTGTTTGAACGTTTTTAATGTTATGAATTAACTTAATGAGTGAATTTATTTACAGAAACGAATCTACAACAACACTAGTACCGTTTGAACCATCTAAGGATCGTTGCAAACAATCTGTAGATAGTCAACTAATCCAAGTCCCTGCCAGTTCGAAGCATGTCCAAGACGCTGGCTGACAGCATTAGGTAGGTACTATTATGAAGTAGAATATTATTAGAAAGAAAATCAATTAAGTAATTTCAAAACTGTATCAATTCATCACATTACTTATTAAATTATTTTTATCTAATTAATACAAAACTATAAATAAAACAATTAACATTTCAATGGCGCTAAAATTCTCTTGTGAATCATCAACTAGCTTCTGTGGAGTAAAACTTCCTAGCTTGAATCTTATTGCTATCATATATCTCGGTCGTATATCTAACCAACTTTAGGAATAGTGGTTCTAAATAGGAAAGGTCATGGCTGTCTGACTATTTGTAGTCAATTGGACCGGACTCAGTATCAGTACATTTAGATATAGAAGAGTATTCTACCTCATACATAGTCTTCAAATAACTTTTATTATTTTCACCTATATCTATGTACAGTTGGGCCGTCGGATCTAGGCGTACGTGAAGTCAGGCTCTGCGCTGCGCAGTAGAAAATTTTGTATGAAAAAGTTGCACTGCGCATCGAAACGGCTAACTTCACGCACGCCGAGATCCGTTGGCCGTACTGTAACGGACTTGATTGATCGTTGAAGTTGAAGCAGCAAGTGGCATTACGAGCTGAGCGCTTCCGTGCTTCAGAGGGCACGTTAAATTGTCGGTCCCGGCTTTTAGGTCGTTAAGCCATGACGGAGGTTTTTCGGTGGCCTAAAAACACCGTCGCCAGAGCCGCGTCGCGGCAGATCCAGGAAGAGATGGCGTGATGAGCTGGATGACTTTGACAAAGCGTGGGTCCGAATGATACAGGACCGTGATAGTAGGAGGGTGATCCCACTGCTCGGCACTGCGAGGCTATTGCCCAGCAGTGGGATCTAGGGAAGGCCATTGCCCATCAGTGGGACACAATGGTCTGATTATAATAAAATAATAATAAACGGTTACCACTTACCACAACCAAGTAAAGGTGGCCGCACACCTAGCCATGCCGAACGCGCCAACCGAATCTTATTTTAGAAATCTTTGTATGAAATCGTATGAAACCTTGCACACGTGCCATCAGACGACTCCACCGAATCTGACAGTACTTCGAGAATTTACCGCGGATAGGTGTGCCTCAGCCTTAAAAGTCTAAATAAATCAACCTAACAAACAAGCGAGAGATTTATAGCGCGTCACGTAATCGCACGTGTCCAATTATAAGCTTAAGTAATTAGTAAATCAATTGAGCCGTGGTCATCTTATGTAACAGTTACGTGGCTCGATATACTGTTATACAATTCTGAATAATTTTAAGGTCGACAGTGACACTTTGACACAGATTAAAAAATCCAATTGGACTTAGGGTTTCCCGATAATGGGCGTTTTTCCACTAGCCGGCACGGCACCGGTACCGGCGCCGGTGGTGGGGATGCAAAAATGTATGAAACCGTGCCGGTGCCGGTGCCGGCGGCGCCGGCAAGTGGAAAAACGAGCAGTACATTTTCGTACATTTTTGCGTCGCCGGCGCCGGTGCCGGTGCCGCGGTGCCGGTGCCGTGCCGGGCTAGTGGAAAAACGCCCATTTTCAGTTTCTGTAAAGAAGGTCATACAGGCTTTTTACATGGTTGGGCTCAAAACCCAAAGTTCCGAACAACAAAAAAAAATATATGACTACGTTTGGGAAGTCAATCCGAGAATTTTTCATTCACAAAGTCTCTAAACTTAAAGCATTATTTCAGTGCATTTATTTACCAAGAAAAATCTGATTTCCATACATTTTATAATGATTATAGAAACTTGGTAATTATGTACCTCAATGAAAAATACTTGGATTGACTTCCCAAACGTAGCTTATATATTTACCCTTTTTTTTTTGTTGGCCGGCACTTTGGGTTTTAGGTCCAAAATGAAACCTCTTTCGGAACATAAAGGTTGATTCACGTTACACCGGGACGGGCCCGGCCCACAGTGGCTCGATCGTATGGAGAGGGTCGGACATTCGTCTTTAAAAAAAGTTGATGTCGAAATGTGTTAATTTAATAATGGCATTGTGTTCAGTTAATTATTCTCTTCAATAGTCATTCTCGGTACTTTTGCCGTGACGGCAATATTTCATGAATAAATTGAAGAAACGTTGATTTTTATGACAATTTTGTATGGAAATGAATTTTCAAAACCTTATATCTCGACATTGCCCTGCGTTTTCGCAGTGCGGTTTTTTTTATCGTAATCTACACATAGACAGCTTCAATATCCATTCAAAACTTGCTGCGCCAAACTCTTATAAGACTAAAATACAGGATGTTTTATTTTGAGTTAAAATATATGAACGATAACTTGTAATCTACTCGTACACGGTTCGAAATGTCTTAATTTAATAATGGTATCGTGTTCAATTAATGATTTTCTTCAATAGTCATTCTAAGTACTTTTGCTGTAATGGCAATATTTCATGAATAAATTGAAAAAACGTTTATTTTTATTCAAAAATTTTAAGGAAATGAATTTTTAAAACCTTATATCTCGACATTGCCGTGCGTTTTCGCGATGCGGTTTTTTTTATCGTAATTTACACATAAACAGCTTTAATATCCAATCAAAATTTGGTGCGCCAAACTCACAACAGATTCAAATACAGCATGCATGTTCTATTTTGAGTTAAAATATTATGAATATTAACTTAACTGATTTTCGTAATCTACTCGTACACGGCTCGAAATGTCTTAATTTAATAATGGTTTCGTGTCAATTAATGATTTTCTTCAATAGTCATTCTCGGTACTTTTGCCGTAACGGCAATATTTCATGAATAAATTGAAGAAACGTTGATTTTTATGACAATTTTGTATGGAAATGAATTTTCAAAACCTTATATCTCGACATTGCCCTGCGTTTTCGCAGTGCGGTTTTTTTTATCGTAATCTACACATAGACATCTTCAATATCCATTCAAAACTTGCTGCGCCAAACTCTTATAAGACTAAAATACAGGATGTTTTATTTTGAGTTAAAATATATGAACGATAACTTGTAATCTACTCGTACACGGTTCGAAATGTCTTAATTTAATAATGGTATCGTGTTCAATTAATGATTTTCTTCAATAGTCATTCTAAGTACTTTTGCTGTAATGGCAATATTTCATGAATAAATTGAAAAAACGTTTATTTTTATTCAAAAATTTTAAGGAAATGAATTTTTAAAACCTTATATCTCGACATTGCCGTGCGTTTTCGCGATGCGGTTTTTTTTATCGTAATTTACACATAAACAGCTTTAATATCCAATCAAAATTTGGTGCGCCAAACTCACAACAGACTCAAATACAGCATGCATGTTCTATTTTGAGTTAAAATATTATGAATATTAACTTAACTGATTTTCGTAATCTACTCGTACACGGCTCGAAATGTCTTAATTTAATAATGGTTTCGTGTCAATTAATGATTTTCTTCAATAGTCATTCTCGGTACTTTTGCCGTAACGGCAATATTTCATGAATAAATTGAAGAAACGTTGATTTTTATGACAATTTTGTATGGAAATGAATTTTCAAAACCTTATATCTCGACATTGCCCTGCGTTTTCGCAGTGCGGTTTTTTTTATCGTAATCTACACATAGACATCTTCAATATCCATTCAAAACTTGCTGCGCCAAACTCTTATAAGACTAAAATACAGGATGTTTTATTTTGAGTTAAAATATATGAACGATAACTTGTAATCTACTCGTACACGGTTCGAAATGTCTTAATTTAATCATGGTATCGTGTTCAGTTAATGATTTTCTTCAATAGTCATTCACGGTACTTTTGCCGTAACGGCAATACTTCATGAATAAATTGAAAAAACGTTGATTTTTATTACAATTTTTATGAAAATGAATTTTTAAAACCTTAAATCTCGACATTGCCGTACGTTTTCGCGATGCGGTTTTTTTTATCGTAATTTACACATAGACAGCTTCAATATCCATTCAAAACTTGCTACGCCAAACTCTTATAAGACTTAAATACAGGATGTTTTATTTTGAGTTAAATATATGAACGATAACTTGTAATCTACTCGTACACGGTTTGAAATGTCTTAATTTAATCATGGTATCGTGTTCAGTTAATGATTTTCTTCAATAGTCATTCACGGTTCTTTTGCCGTAACGGCAATACTTCATGAATAAATTGAAAAAACGTTGATTTTTATTACAATTTTTATGGAAATAAATTTTTAAAACCTTATATCTTGACATTGCCGTACGTTTTCGCGATTCGGTTTTTTTATCGTAATTTACACATAGACAGCTTCAATATCCATTCAAAACTTGTTGCGCCAAACTCTTATATTCATTTCCATAAAAATTGTAATAAAAATCAACGTTTTTTCAATTTATTCATGAAGTATTGCCGTTACGGCAAAAGTACCGTGAATGACTATTGAAGAAAATCATTAACTGAACACGATACCATGATTAAATTAAGACATTTCGAACCGTGTACGAGTAGATTACAAGTTATCGTTCATATATTTTAACTCAAAATAAAACATCCTGTATTTAAGTCTTATAAGAGTTTGGCGCAGCAAGTTTTGAATGGATATTGAAGCTGTCTATGTGTAAATTACGATAAAAAAAACCGCATCGCGAAAACGTACGGCAATGTCGAGATATAAGGTTTTAAAAATTCATTTCCATAAAAATTGTAATAAAAATCAACGTTTTTTCAATTTATTCATGAAATATTGCCGTTACGGCAAAAGTACCGAGAATGACTATTGAAGAAAATCATTAATTGACACGAAACCATTATTAAATTAAGACATTTCGAGCCGTGTACGAGTAGATTACGAAAATCAGTTAAGTTAATATTCATAATATTTTAACTCAAAATAGAACATGCATGCTGTATTTGAGTCTGTTGTGAGTTTGGCGCACCAAATTTTGATTGGATATTAAAGCTGTTTATGTGTAAATTACGATAAAAAAAACCGCATCGCGAAAACGCACGGCAATGTCGAGATATAAGGTTTTAAAAATTCATTTCCTTAAAATTTTTGAATAAAAATAAACGTTTTTTAAATTTATTCATGAAATATTGCCATTACAGCAAAAGTACCGAGAATGACTATTGAAGAAAATCATTAATTGAACACGATACCATTATTAAATTAAGACATTTCGAACCGTGTACGAGTAGATTACAAGTTATCGTTCATATATTTTAACTCAAAATAAAACATCCTGTATTTTAGTCTTATAAGAGTTTGGCGCAGCAAGTTTTGAATGGATATTGAAGCTGTTTATGTGTAGATTACGATAAAAAAAACCGCACTGCGAAAACGCAGGGCAATGTCGAGATATAAGGTTTTGAAAATTCATTTCCATACAAAATTGTCATAAAAATCAACGTTTCTTCAATTTATTCATGAAATATTGCCGTTACGGCAAAAGTACCGAGAATGACTATTGAAGAGAATAATTAACTGAACACAATGCCATTATTAAATTAACACATTTCGACATCAACTTTTTTTAAAGACGAATGTCCGACCCTCTCCATACGATCGAGCCACGGTGTAACGTGAATCAACCTTAATTCTAACTTTTATTTGAATGAAATTAAAACGCGATTAATGAATAGATAGTAGACCTACTGGTAATAACAACTGCGCGCTGCTGTGCTTCGCAAAGCACGTCAAATTACCGTCAATTTGACGTGCTTTGCGAAGCACAGAAGCTGCTATAAAATCATTTAGCCATGACGGAAGTCCTAGTCTTAAGGCGGCCGGGAGAGACCACCACTAGAGTTAACCATTTAATCATCCATATGAGTTTTTTCTTTTTCGTAACTGTGAATTTGAATATTACCTCTATATACTCGTACCTATAATAATAACTTAAGTAGGTACTTAAGTATTTATTAATTTAAATTTTAAGATTGAATTTGATACTTTGATAAATTACATAATGGTGCAAGATTCATATGGGTAATATAATAATAATAGATGGTCGATAGCTCGAAAGCAATAATTATTAAATTTAAGAGCTATCAAATAAAAAATTATTATGATATCCGATGTTGCAAGTTATCATAGTGATAATGAAAAGTGTGTTTATGGGTGATAATCGAAATACACCATAGCTTGAGTATTAAGTAACTGCAATGGATTGTGTAATATATTGCTTGTTAAGGTAACTCTACTTCCTATGAAACCATCTATTTCACATTAGGACTAAGAAACATCTTATTTCCTAAACTAACCCGTAAAAGGGTTTAGTTAGGAATTTTGATGGAGTACCGAGTCATCTCGTTGATCTAACTAACTATACATTTTTTTTATTACTGACTGACAGCATATTATTATAGATATCAAATCAAATCATTTTATTCAGAACAGACAAGTAGGAACCTAGTTTACAGAAGTACGATGAAACTGCAAAAGTTAATAACTGTGTAGCAGCTTCAGATACTTATTGCGCTTCTGAAAACTTATTAATGTTTTGGAATGGTGTATTTTTTGTAAAATGTCGCAATAAATAAACAACTACCAGAAAAAAGGCTTGTATTTTTACAACTATATTATGCTAAAGTAACTACGCTTGGCCATTTCAATGTTTACCGTGCTCAGGTTTGTTTTGTGTATTTTCATAGTATGAAGTGGGTACTTACTCGTATATATTTTATAAATGTACATAGGTAATATCTCTTAGCATAAAATTACAAACAGTTTATAAGACGAAGTTGTCACAGTAATTTGCATAAAAGGTTTTTGCAACTTTATATAAATGTGGAAGGGTGCGCTAAACATTATGTTGCAAATAATATATCATTTTTCTTCATAATAGCTAATGCGTGTTAATGTTTTCGTAACTAGTTTTACACCTGGTTACGCTTCAACTGCTTGAAGTAACCATTTGACAGGACTTGCAGCTTAGTTGGTAGTAGCCCTGCCTTCCGCACTGTCGTTGGTTCGATTGACATCCAGGACAAATATTTTTATGATGAACACGGATTTTAGTTCTCTGCCTGGTTGTTACATTTATTCATATTTAAGTTTTTACTAAAGCAGAAAAATTGTAGAGCAATCAAGTGGGCGGTTCGACGTAACAAAAGGTTACGTAAAAAAATGTGTAGTTACGCTTTTGTTTAGCTTTTGACGTGACATTGAAATGATCATAAATAATCAAAATGCAACATTTTATTGAATTTTGAACTATGTGCACATGAAGAATGTCAGTCAAGTTTCATACTAAAAAGGTGTGTAGGACATACTACTTCTATTTTATTGTTTTATGTCCTATGGTCTACTCAAAAGCATAGTTTTTCTGATAAAAATGAATGCGGTGTCTACGAAGTTTTAGTACCTAACTGTTGTTAAAATGTTAAAGGTATTTAGTCCGTTTAACAAACAGACCGTATCTCATCATTTCACTGTGAACTTTTGTCCGAAACATAAAACGTTCGGGGACACGGCACTCCTACCTTTGTTCTCACGAGTAACAGGTTGTATAATACATCAACAATATTTACATATTATAGATATCGACATGGTACCGATTTCTATAGCAGGCTTTCAACTGTTCAACCTGTCATGCAAACCTAACAATATAAAAATTGCGAATGAGAGTTTGTTTGTTACGCTATAACTACTCAACCGATCATCATGAAATTTTGCATACTCACCTACTTACATAATATTATTTTCATACAAACTCATTCCAAACGATTGATTCAACGAGGCTCTGAAAAAATTGGAACATGTGTGCGGCGGCCTAAAAACTCCATCACCAAAGAAGCCCATAAGAATTTATTAAGCGTTTCGAATATATAATCTGAATTCAGAAAGGCATTCTATAAGGTTAATATTGGACGCTCTGAGCAGAAAGGTGTGCGAGGTTTCATACGATTTCATATAAAGAATTCTAAAATTCGATTCGTTTGGCACGTTCGGCGCGCGGATATGTGTGCAGCAACCTTTAGGGCCAGCCTGCATTCTGTTTTTTTTTTTTACTTATATCTTTTATTCGCTTACCATCTGGAATAGTGTGTACCTACTAGTATTCTGTGATAGTGTGTAGATCTAATAAAGTAGGTATCCTTAAAAAGGTAATAAACATAAGAAAGAGACAAGGGTCGAATTAGAAGAAACTAATCAACTTATATCGAATTGTCCTAATGCAGACGGACCCTCAAATTAGGAATAGCATCATTAGTTTGTTAGGTAATGGAGACTGTTTAAGTGTAAATACAAGCTCTACTTACTTTGGGGCTAGATGATGCTGTGTAAAATGTCCAACATTATTTATTTTATTCGGTAGGACATATTTAAATATAGTCGTCTAAAGTTGGTGAAAACTCTAAGTCTATGGGCATAAGCATAGGCATAGAGATTAATTTATTCGCAGTATGTATTGTTTTTACAAAAAAAAATATGTAAAAACACTGAAGAAAGTATAGTAGGTACCTATGTAAGTATTCGCTTTTTTCAACCAAAATAAAAAAAAAAATATTTGGATTCCTACATGGGCCTTCTTACATACATACAGACATAAGTACACACATACATAAAATCACGCATCTTTCCCACAGGGGTAGGCCGAGACCACGAATTTCCACTTGCTACGATCCTGACACACCTCTTTCGCCTCATTCACTCTCATCACATTTCTCATACAAGCTCGCCGGCTTAGGGTACTTTTGCCCTGGCCTTTCTCCAAAACATCACCAATTTGATCCAGGTATGTTCGCCTAGGCCCCTTCCAGCTGTTCCATTCGCCTCATACACTGTTTGGTTAAGTCTTTCATTCATCCTCTCTACATGACCAAACCATCATAACGATCCTAACTTATTAGATCTAAAAACGACAATGTTACGAGCTCGGTAAGGAAGACAATACACTCGTCCCACCGACCTAGTTGTTACATCATCACTAATGACATCCATTTGCACATGAAACCAGGCAGGAAATACTTACATTGTGGTCTGCGGTATTGGAAACTAGCTCTTATAACTGTACTCATAGAGTCTTGTACGAGTGCCTTATTATGTAAGGATAGGCAAGGACTTGAAAAGGTAATCCATTGGAGGCGAACAATGTAGACGGGTAAATTACTGCTGAATATTTATCATTAGGTTTGTAGACGATGTAGGTATTAGAGAAGTCTACTTTGTAGAGGGCACCGCAAACTTTATGGCGACTGAAGTGCGCGGCAGATTCGACTTTGCACAGGCAATGCATAGACACCTCTTTTTTTCTTTTGACGACTTTGACGAGACTCACATTGTTCGACTGGCTCCTCACTAGAGCTTGGCTATTTAGATTTTAAGCGGATGGATCACCGAAAACAAAGCTAGGCCCCATACCGTGTTTGTTGCCCTGATTCTTCACGGTGTTGGTCGCGAAAGAACAGGAGTAGGATCACCTAGCTCTGACGTTTCAAAGTGGTCATAGCGGTCCTACTGAATAAATGATTTTTAATTTTTTATTTAATTTTATTTTTATTATACTTTAATAACACCCAGACACAGAACAAGCATCTATGTTCATCACGCAAGAAGGCAGAGCTACTACCACACCACTACTACCAAATACCAACTGAGCTAAGAGGCCAGTCATTATGGTATATTAGATGGATTCAAGAATTGACATTCACTTTTATACGATAGTGTCGAACCCATAGAACATACGAAGAAAGATGATGATTATGATGATGATGGTAATATTTCACGAAAAAATGTACTTATTCATCACGATTGTGCAAGCACTGACGCAACGAAAGCAGATTCCCATATTCACGAATGGCATGACATTAGAAAAATAGCACTTTCTCTCCGTAATTACCCAGTGAACTTTACTCGTGGTGAGAAACAACGGAATTACTATAATGAGTGGTCTGGCCTTTTACTAAATCCGATATATCGCTGCAATTTCCGCGGTTCAGATTATGCTGGTGGAGCTGTCTAAAGTCAGGTTTCACCAACATAAGCTGAACCAGGATAACTGTTCTATAATCGATTGTCGAAAGATATTAGTGCTGAGACGACGGCTGATAGAAGGAAGTAGAAGAATACATGTGCCGATTCCACTTAATGTAGGATAAGGGCAGGAAGATGATGAGATGATGATCCTCCTCCTCGCATCGTTTTCCACATTGCTAAGGGTCGTGTTTCCCAGAACATGGCGTGATCTTTGTCCTTATTATTTTGCGGCACCTGTTCCTGTCTTTGGCATCGTGGAACGCATGGTGAAGCTTGGTGTTCAGCGTAGAGCGGATTTGGTCCGACCATCTGAGTGGACTGCGACCTCTCGGACGTTTGCTTGCCCACGATTTTGCAAGTAACCATCAGTTGTTCGAGGTTATGTCCGTCTTTTCTGGCTAATAACCAAAAAACTCCAGTACTCGGCGCAAGCAGATGGTAGAGAGCCTGGTTTTGATTTTCAGTTCACGTACAATAGACTCGTTCGTGCGAAATGTAGTCCAAGGAATCTGAAGAATTTTCCTCCAGCACCACATCTCAAAGATGATGAGATCATGATATCGATCGTTGATTTGTAAAGGGTTTGAATTGAGGATTCTGTAGCAGGCCCGGAATGTGCAGATTTTCTTTATGAAAAACTTTAACAGTTATCCTCAACTGGTTTCTTCGCGATGTTTTTCTTCACTGAAAACTTTAAGTGACTGACGTACATGGTGTACCTTCTGCGAGCTTTTCTTCGGTCTCCTCTTCTGAGGGCATCACAGACGGTGGCAAAAAACACGTTATAACACACCCCGGACACTCGACGAAATCTCTATACAAAAGTGGCGTCTAATTACCTATATTTACACTACACAGTGTCAGTTTTGTACACAGTAAGGTTGTCACCGTATGAATAATGTACACTGTGGTCTCGGTCTCGTCGTCGCGTCTGCGCGTGTGGCGCATTCCACACTCAAAGTCAGCTCCTCGGCTCAAACTCACAGTGTCCATTCTATACGTAGTATTATTATCTGTTCTGTGGTTATACATTCATAGCTCGTGTCAATGCCCAGTAGCACGTTCGCCAAATAAATTAAAAGTTTTTTAATGTGCAACTTTTAAGCAATAATTTATTGCATTATTTAATGAACAAGCTGTGGTTTAACCAGTATGTGACTACTTTTCAATTTATGTGGTTGAAACGAGCACGCGTTCATAATTATATTTAAACAGCCTCGTTTAACCACCTTCACAAAAAGTGAGTGTCAATTCGATTATCGATATTGTGAAATAACCAGCAAGTCCAACAACAGATGACAAAAAATAATTCTACTAATATTATAAAGGCGAAAGTCCGTGTGTGTGTGTGTGTGTGTGAATGTTTGTTACCACGTATTCCTATAACTACTAAACCGATTTTGATGAAATTTGGAATGTAGATAGTTAAGGTTCTGGAATAACACATAGGCTACTTTTTATCCCGGAAAAATGTATGGTTCCCGTGGGATAAAAAAGTAGTCCTTGCGGGCGAAGCCGCGGGCGTTCACTAGTTTATTATGTAGGTATTCTACTAGCAGCGCCCTCGCGGCGTTGCCCCCGTAGTGATGGTATATGATGATGATGATGATGATGAAAAGAACCCTGTAACCTCCTTCAAGAGAGCTAAGTATCAAATGCAGAAATATTTTTAAAAAAGTTTCAGCCAAACCCGTTTAGAAGTTTTTGCGCGAAAGAATAACAAACAAACATCCGTCCTCACATACTTTCACATTTATTGTATTAAGTAGAATAGGATTTAAAATACTGGAACATCACGATCAGCGCGGGAAGTTTGTAGTAAAATAAAAGATTCGAGAAAAGTTCAGAAAATACTCCTATATCTGAACAAGGGACCAAAGGACGTGATAAATACTCCCACTTCCGTGGGTAGTTTTACAAAGCGCGGAAATGTCGCTCATGTTATAAAGGACTAAGGCTTTATAAAAATGAAGCCGTTATGTTACGTCCATAATGTAGTGTGATTTTTATTTTTCATGGCAATCGTGGCTCGACTCATCCTTTACTTTCATTGAAAATTTCCAGCTATGTTACCAATTATAAAAATGTTTCAGAATATGCAGTTTAAGCCCTTTTAAATACTTACTTACTCCGCTGGCTCAGTGACCCGAGTGCCCTTTTAAATAAATAAATTTTGCTGGACATTTCACACAGCGCCATCTAGTCTATCCCCAAGCTAAGTTAAACTCACTAACTTTTAAACTCACTTACTGCCTTTTCACACATTTTTTCACAAGGCCCGATTTCCGGGTACCGGTGTCAAGTACCCGGCGGCGCCGGCGTTTGTATGCAAATTACGCCGGTGCGTTTGAAAGCTCTTGCTTTCATACGTACATGCTCATACACTTCGCCGCGCCCGGCAAATCGGGACGTATGAAAAGGCACAAAGGCAATAAATATGACGTTCGCTGCTTTTGTAAAACCGTATGTTTTCGCATTCTCTTACGACAAGGGAAAATACGAAGGTTGAGGGCAAATTAGGAAACGGGAAAAATGACATGGGATAAATATGGTTAATATTGTAGACATTTTTATAAGCTTTGGAGACATTCATATTGCAATAATATGGCCTTACTAAACCATGGTTTATTACATAGTAACTTCGTATAAGAAAGTTGTCTTGGGGCAGAGCGATATGACAGAACTCTAAAATTAGAACTTACTCAGTTTATAAAAAAAAAAATCGATGTTTGAAACGCGAAGAGAACTTAAAAGACGTTCAATATTTAGGGTTGTTCATTCTGCCTCCCTAACGAAGAATACAGTAACTCGATTTTTGGCAAAAACTAAAATCAAGTCTTAATTACATGTACCTAATGAAGACTTGATTTTAGTTTTTGCTGAAAATTGAGTTACTTTACTCTTCGTTAGGACTGTCTTCGAAGTTTGTATTGATACAATAGTGAATATTGTTTATGAACATACATGTTCTAGGTATTTAGTGCACAATGATATTATAACAACAAAAACTAGGTCCTATTAGTATTAATGTATGTTCGTATGAGCTAGTGGCGATCTGTGGTCACGGAGTTTTCAGGCCGCCTAAAAGCCTCCGTCATGGCTTAACAACTTAAAAACCGGAACCACGGAAGCGCTCAGCTCGTAATGCCACTTGCGGTCGCCCATCCAAGTTGTTCTAAGTTAGGAGGGCAGCATTATTAAGTACAAAAAAGAAGGAAGCGCTCGTGGCGTAGCTTCTTGATTGATCGTTGAAGTTATGCAGCGTTGTGCGCGGTCACAACTTGGATGGGCGACCGCAAGTGGCATTACGAGCTGAGCGCTTCCGTGGTTCCGGTTTTTAAGTTGTTAAGCCATGACGGAGGCTTTTAGGCGGCCTGAAAACTCCGTGACCACAGATCGCCACTAGCTCATACGAACATACATTAATACTAATAGGACCTAGTTTTTGTTGTTATAATATCATTGTGCACTAAATACCTAGAACATGTATGTTCATAAACAATATTCACTATTGTATCAATACAAACTTCGAAGACAGATGGTACTAAGTACTTGGTAAAGTTACAACCGAACCCTAAGAAAACTTTACTTAGCTTAGTTAAGAGGCTTTCAAGTAAAGTAGAGGACGTAAAACAACTGTTACTTAGATATTACTCACATTGTCTTCTGAAACTTGGATGGGGGTTTACCTGCAAAGAAAATAAAAGTTAGTTTTGACACTTTCAAGTATTTACTACTTAAGTACTACTTTATAGTAACTTTTACGAGGATGAACAGGGTCACAATGGTATATTACAGTGAAGCGGCCGTGGTTTTGTTTGTCTAGTTTTCTGAGATAACAGACAAAGTTAACATAATAAAAATAGAGTTATTAGTAATATTTAAAATGTTTTTTTTTTACTTAAAATCTGATTTCCATACATTTTATTGAAAAAAAAATTCCCTGCTGACTGAAAAAAAATACAAAAAATTCACCACTGCCTAGACCGTATTGTAGGAGTATTTTTTTCGATCAACGTCGTATTTTTAAAGTTGGAATTCAAAGAAGATTCTCAGAGGACTTGTGTTACGGAAACCACATGCATGACTTGACATGACTGATTTACTACTGATACTTTTGTTTGTAAACACACATATAAATAAATACTTACCTACTCATGTAGATACTTTTTTTTTGTAAATACAAACATATAGGAGGGATCGAACCCGCAAGTCCCGCAACCTCATGCGTCTCAGGTCACCCACTGCTCCAATGAGGTCGTCTTAAGGGCGCTACTCACACACCTGCCGCTGGGGCAATCTAGGTGGCAATCTAGGTGCGTGGCGGTTGTGGCAATATCGGGAGTATTGCCAAATTGCCCCTGCATGCCTACACACATCACAATTAAGGATGCAATTAGGGGTCACCCCCACTCCTACACCCTAGATTGCCCCAACGGCAGGTGTGTGAGTAGGGCCTTTTAATGCACCATTTCTGTTTCTGTGTTCGAGAGTGGTGTCATTACACCTTGTAACTGTAAATACAAGGTACGATACATCCATTTACCCAAAATTTTGTATTAAAATTCAAAGGATCGAAATTACAGACATTAATCTGATTTAGCGACACGGTTTCGTAATTACGAGCTGCTTATTTATTCTGTTAATGAAGATGGAGGCTCGGTTTGATGACTCCAACTTTACTCAAATACCTACGCTTGGCGCTGATACTCGCGAGTGTTTTCACGAGTCGAAGCGAATTTCCATAAAAAACTTAATAAGTACCTACCTACCAAAATAATATAAAATTTAGGAAATTTAGGATAGAATGAACAAAAATTTAACAGGAACTGACCATGACTTGTTTTAAATGTGACAGTTTTGACAAAAGTGAACCAACTCAACGCGTTTTAACGGTCATGGTACGAATTGAGTGAAAGAAAGTTTATCTAACAATTCAGTTTAGGTCATGTTTAGGTTTTGATATTTCGGCAGCGTCATAGCATACGTCAAGCGAAGCAGTTCAGTTTAGGACCTAAACTAGATCGCATATAAAGCTCATGGTAGGCAGCCTGTCTCGGCCTCCTGTCTCGGTCTCGGTTGCGAACCGCCACCTTTATATATCTGATTATAGTAATATCAGCAGGTTTCCTTAAAGCCAGTACCTAGAGTCACGACTGTGATTCAGAGGGGAGCCATTACAAAATAAGCACCTAGACTGTTTTAGAAAGTTACAACGGACAATTTAAAATTCAAAGTCTGTAATTGTCAGGAATGCAAAGTTTTATATTAAAAAACTTCCTTGGCAGTAGGGTAAAAACAAGTGACAAAAATAAAAAAAATAAAAAACCTCCAAACAATTATTTTTATTAGATCCATTTGTACAATAGATACACGCTTAGAGATGGTTACTTGCTCAATAGTAGGTAATATTAACAGTATTTCAATCAACTCTTTTACACATAAGGTTAGTACAGCATAATGTATCGATAATGTTGATGGAGGATATCATTTAAAAGGCTAATGAAGCCACCCAACCCGTTCATTCGAACCGGTAGTCTAAGTGCTTGCTAATCTGCTGAGTCTAGTTTTCGTACCTACTACTGTGGAAGAAATTCTACATAGTGATAACAAGTAACTAAATTAAAAATTAAAAAAAAAAACCGACTTCCATGTTATAAGCTGAGCAATTCCCTGCACTCTCGAGGTGCATTTCTGTGCATAACTCCAAAGATCCTCACTAAAGGTACAAGTCCGAGACCGACCGCAGACTGCAGACTGCAGCCACAGGCTGCAAATCTCTATGAAATTGACACAAATTAACCATTAGTATCTATGTCAATTTCATAGAGATTTGCAGCCTGCGGCTGCAGTCTGCAGTCTGCGGACGGTCTCGGACTTGTACCTTTAATTTTAATGGCACCAATCGGAACTAATCGGAAGGTACTTAATACTCTTTCAAACAAAAAAACTCTCACACTAAGGTTTCTGAGATGTACCAACTTAACTTTGTAGATGAATAGTTATTTCGTATCGTATATTAATTTCAAATTGATACCACCCACCAGTACCTACCTAAAAAGGGGATCTTGACAGACGTCCATACGGACAACCAAATTATCCTATAAGGGTTCTTTTTTTTAGAGCACGGAACCCTAAAAACGAACCAAATAAGCATGTTTTCTTTTATATAAAACCAGTAAGTAATTTTTAATTCAGTTTAAGCAAAAAACGAGGTAAATGCCCTGTCTATCTAAACGGCCTTAAACGTTAAGGGTCCTGACACATTATCGCGTCTCTACCCCGTCGCATAGCATGACCGTAGCAACACCGTCCCGGCAAAAATGATATTCTTTGTATTGAAATGTACCTGACGCCCCACACCACACCGTTCCCACACCGTCGCGTGCCCTGCCCGTGCCATGGCCGTCTTGTCAATCTCCGGCCGCCATGATTATTTTGCTGACAATCAATGACAAGCCCCGCCCATCTGTCAATCCATGTAACCATCATATTAGTAGCGTAGCCAGGTTAGCCCCTAGGGGCAGCTTTTCAGCCTTTTTCTATAAATAAACTAGTAGTTCGCCCCGAACTGAGATCTCGCGCACCGTTGTGTTGATAGCCTAGATTTGGACTTGTTTCTGACTACCCCTATATCTACGTTAAGTGCTCCTTCTAGTGTTTACCACACAATGATATCTAATGCACTACCTCAGTATGGTAAAGATTATAGGCATGCATGCAATACATTAAGTCGTGTCGTGTTTATATTCAATAGTTGACCCCGCGAACTTCGTACCGCGCCTCAGGGAAGGCCTCTTAGTTCGAGAAATTATTAAAATAGCAGTTCAATACAAAATGTATGAGAAAATCAATTCCCTCCCCCTCCCTCTCCGCCTCCCTCCCCTCCCCTCCCCCGACCCTCCCTCTCCTCCCCACCCCTCCCCCTCCCTCTCCTCCCCACCCCTCCCTCCCCTCCCCTCCCCCTCCCCCTCCCCCTCCGTCTCCCCCTCCGTGTCCCTCTATAATTTTGGTACATGCCCAGCCCACTATTTGCAGGAGTTAGCATTTGCATACGTGACAGGTTGCAAGCCCATCGCCGCTATTAGAACGTTAACTGGTTTCCTCACGATGTTTTCTTTCACCGTTTAGAGCTCGTGTTAATGCGCATTTAAATTTTTCTAATCGAAAAATCCATTGATGAGCACGGCCAGGGTTCGAACTTACGACCTATGAATCGAAAATCGAGCACTCTTCCACTCGGCCAACACGGCTTTTATTTTCAATCTCAAGGAAAAATATCAAGAAGCAACTAAAATCATTGCAAACCAAACCACAACGATGCCACACTCCTTGTCTGTTAACCAGACCTCCGAATACATCGAAACTCTATGAAACGGGAGCTCTCTCCATACATCCGTTAATTGGTTTTCATCATTTTTCTTTTTCTCTGTATTTCAAAAACTATAGAACCTAGAAGAAAACTAAAAACCATTTTGGAATGTATAGATTGAGTACTTTCATATGACATCCCACTCAATATATTTCGGTAACTTTGAAAAAAATTTACCCCCTTGGGAACCCCATATCTTTACAACCCCTTCATCGATTACGCTCATACGCTCCACAGCAAATTTCCATAGCACAACCTATTGACCTATCAAGTTTCATACAGTTTGGATAAGCGGTTCGATAGTTATGCGAGAACATAAAAATGAAACATACAAATATACAAACATACAAACATACAAACATACAAACATACAAAGCAAAATCGCCTAACTTGCCACTAAGATCTTCGCTCGCTTCGCTCGCTCGATCGATAATGCTGGATATTTCACAGCATCATCTAGCTCCAAGGTAAATAGACCTTGTATGGAAACTATATGACTGATAAACTACTTGTAGGTACCTATCCTTTTTTTTTGTAAATACATAATATTACATAGAAAAACACCCAGACCCGATACATATATTTGCAGATCATACAAACACTTGCGTCGCAGTGGGAATCGAACCCGCAACTTTCTGTGTTTTAGCTGGACCTTCGCATACTGCGCCACTGAGTTGGTTCGTTTTGTTGGTACTGGATGTTGATTTATGTACACGGGATTTTATCGCGTAATTTACCTTATTTATCACGACGCGACGTTTTGGCTGTTACAATAGCCGTGGTTGCGGGCAGTCTGCCCGTGATTATGTCAAAATGACAGATCATGTCAAAATGAGAGATTATGTCAAAATGACAGATTACGTCAAAAAGACAGATTAGGTGTATATTAAAATGACAGATGGCCATATCTCGTAAACCACTTATCCCAGACTCTCCGTTCTCTTCAAGTGAAAGCTATTGAAGAGATCTACATTTAAAGTGACAGCTGTCAAACTTTAAACGGCCACATCTCGGAAACTACTCGTCCTAGACTCCTCATTCTCAGTTCAAATGAAAGCTATGACCAAGATCTACATTTAAAGTGACAGCTGTCAAACTTTAAAAGGCCATATCTCGGAAACTACTCGTCCTAGACTCTCCGTTCTTAGTTCAAATGAAAGCTATGACCAAGATCTACATTTAAAGTGACAGCTGTCAAACTTTAAACGGCTATATCTCGGAAACTACTCGTCCTAGACTCCTCATTCTCAGTTCAAATGAAAGCTATGACCAAGATCTACATTTAAAGTGACAGCTGTCAAACTTTAAAAGGCCATATCTCGGAAACTACTCGTCCTAGACTCTCCGTTCTTAGTTCAAATGAAAGCTATGACCAAGATCTACATTTAAAGTGACAGCTGTCAAACTTTAAATGGCCATATCTCGGAAACTACTCGTCCTAGACTCCTCATTCTCAGTTCAAATGAAAGCTATGACCAAGATCTACATTTAAAGTGACAGCTGTCAAAATGACATCTGTCATCTGAAATGTAGATCTTAGTCATAGCTTTCATTTAAACTAAGAACGGAGAGTCTAGGACGAGTAGTTTCCGAGATAATGGCTGTTTAAAGTTTGACAGCTGTCACTTTAAATGTAGATCTTGGTCATAGCTTTCATTTGAACTGAGAATGAGGAGTCTAGGACGAGTAGTTTCCGAGATAATGGCTGTTTAAAGTTTGACAACTGTCACTTTAAATGTAGATCTCTTCAATAGCTTTCACTTAACTGAGGACGGAGAGTCTGAGATAAGTGGTTTTCGAGATATGGCCAACCTGTCAATTTAATCTGTCCTAATCTGTCATTTTGACATAATCTGTCAATTTAACATCTGATATTATTCATCAGTAAACTTTATACACTATATTGGTACATTTGGTGACAGCTGTCACTTTAAATGTAGATCTTGATCATAGCATAAGTATTTATTTATAACAATAACGATTTTATTTTTTGTTGATGATGAAGATTTATCTTGTTTTGAAGTTTATCAAAATACGGCTTCGCGGCTGTGCCCCTATTTGATAGTTTTATTTCGGGGTATTGTACTTTGACTGTCCATCCACAGTAGGAGCACTAGGATATGCTTATCCTTATGTTCCTACTGGTAGGAGCATAAGGATGTATTGGTCCTCGTGCAGGAGCAGTAGGAGAATCGAGTAGGAGCAAGAGGAAACGCTCCAATATTGGTTAGATAATAATTCAGTTATTTTTCTCACTTCACAAAGTCTTTCAAGTACCCCCATTTATACACATGTACATGTACACATTCTAAAAACCTATCAGTATCACCCCTAAATATCAAGTAGGTATACCTATAATTTATAATTTTTACCTACGAAAATTCCCCCAGAGGATTTCCTCCTGAGTCGATAAATACCCCAAATTTGAATTAAAAACCCCCCATCTAGCATCACTGAATGCGTTCCGCACGTTATGTGACATTTATCAAACGTCAAAATCCCATACTGCCCTCCGAAATCAAAGTGTAGTAACAGCAAAAACACGATTTCGAAAAAAAAGATAAGCTTACAAATTAAAAAATATCCAGAAGAGGTTATTCATAAAACCTTGAATGTAGAGTGAAAGTACACTTAATCTATACCAACCAGTAATAAAGCGGAAAAGTTTGTTTGTTAATTTGTTTGAACACGCTAATCTCAGGAGCTTTGAGGAAGGATATAAGCTACTTTTCATCATCATCATCATGATCGCAATAATAATTATGCCATCACTATGGATAATAGTTGGGTTTCTAAAAGGGTTTCTTAAAAGTCTGTTTTTTTTAAACCTTGTAGATAAAACTCCCATTTAAAGTTACACAAAATATGATGAAATATTGCACTTTGCTAGTAAACCCGACAAAATGTGTGCAATATGTATTTTAGTGTGGTTTAGCTTGTAAACGCTCTATATTTACTATAGTATTTTACAAAAAAAATTGAGTGATAAGTTTTAAAATGGGCTTTCAGAATAATTGTGTATTTAGCATAAAACCAACAAAATGTCTATTACTGTGGTATAGGTTCGGGATTACGCTTCGCAAAACGGTTATGAGACGGTCCTAGTTTGATACGGTCTTAGTGTGTAAGGTGGTATTTTCGTGACGGGCTCGGTCATGGCTCGGCCCGCTTATGATACTGCGCAGTGAGCGCAGACCTTAAAACAGTACTTTTCGAGAAAGACCTATAGCTATTGAAGTGGTCGTTTCGGCTCTTATCTACCCGCGACATTGGAGACCTGTTGCGTGGAACTGGCCAACCTAGCTCCTTAAATACTGCCACCGTTTACTAATATTGATTTTGAGAATCCTAAGCCAACATTAGGCCATGCTGAATTAATTTTGCTAACTGCTTGTTTATTTATAAATTAGCGCTCTGTCTCGCTCTTTGGCAAAAGAATTGCGTTTTTTGCACCCTACTTTTACTGAGGCTAACTGTTGAAAGAGCGAGACGGAGTGCTAATTTATGAATGAACAAGCAAACAAAATGAACACTCTGAAATCTCTGAATTCAGCATCTTCGAATGAGCGCTTTACTAATACTATATTTAATCGAAAATGAAAATTTTCATCAAAATTCTTATTAAAATTTACAAAATTCTTATCAAAATTTTCAAAATGCAGAAAAAACTTTAGAAAACAAAGGTAAGCAACGTTCAAAATTGCTGTTACGGCCGTTATCTAGCAGCAACCGCTTCTTGAAGCCGAGCTGGAAATAAAATGGCGCGAAATTTATACAATGTAAAACAAAAATGGCGGCCGTAAAAGTTTTGGGCTTTGTTTAAATATTACATTTTTAGTGGCGTTTATCGTTGTGTAGACAAATCTTTTAGATAATACCTAGGTCAAATCAAATCAAATCATTTTATTCAAATCAAATCATTTTATTCAGAACAGACTTGGTAGGACTTTAATAGTAAGTAAGTATAGGAGTTTATTTGTTTGTTTGTTTATTTGTAAGTACCTACTCACGGGGTCGAAAAATCGATCTAGCTAAGTCTCATATCTGGAAAAATTCGTTTTCTCGGCATTTTCACGCAAAAAGATTTCCCAGTGCAATGTGGTTCGTTTCGCAAAATTTGTTAAGACCAGAGTGGCTAGTGGTTAGCGTATCCGCCTTCAACGTCGAAGAGTGCGAGTTCGAATCTCTGCCAACGAAAGTTTATTTTTTGTTTTGTAATTTTTTTTTTGTTTTCCTTTCTTTTTTTTTTTTAATTTTTATCTATTTGCACCCGAGCGAGCTCGGTAGCCCAGATTTTTCATGTTACTTTTGAATTAAGTAAGTAAGTACTAAATCAAATTGCTTTGGTACTTAAACAACTTCACTGAATGGGCTTATAAAATTAACAAATAAATGTGCTTAAAAGTCATGTATTTACGGAATCAAGCCAACAAACCCCCAAATTGACCTATAACTTAAAATCTCCCGAACTCTAACATTACCCAACATACCTGGCAATTTCCACAAACAAATCTCCCGTATTAGGGTAAGCCACGCAATTTGCCAATTTTCAGAACCACAGGCTATTTTAAATGCGCTGGTCTTCTTATTCTGAGAAGATGAAACTGAGAAAGATGAAAATGAAAGGACTCCCTGCCGATAAGGAAGATAATTTCAAGATTATGTACAGAAAGCGTCATTAATTGGTATCCCCCTAGTAAGAGGTCGGTTTGCAAGCCGTTGATCTCAACTTTTGTAAAAACTTTTACATCCTTGTTTACTTATGGATATCTAATTTCGCTCGAGTTCCTAAACAAAAATAGCTGATATAATACCCGACTGAAATCCAAGATTGAAATGAAAAGAGTCTTTGTTCAAATCAATAGGGGGATACCGATTGATGACGCTGACTGTACCTACAAGTGGCTAAATAAAAAAAACCGACTTCAATATTACAAGCTGAGCAATTTTCTGCACTCACGAGGTGCATTTCTGTTCATAACTCTGAAGATCCTTGACAGATCCTCACCAAATTTTTGTGGCACCAATCGGAAAGTACCTATATTTACCCTTTCAAACATAAAACAATTTACTAAATCGGTCCAGGCGTCTTCGAGTAATCGGTGAACATAGAACATAAAAAAAAGCACAAAAAATGCTAGTAGGTTCAAGTCTTGGCTGTTCATCAATGGATTTTTCTTTCGATAAATTATACTTACATAATGCGCATTAACACGAGCTCTAAACGGTGAAGGAAAACATCGTCAGGAAAGCAGTTAGCTTATGGCCGCAGGCGAAAGCTAATAATCCTATAAAAAGTACCTAGGTACCCAGAAATCAAGTAGGTATTGTACTTACCTAATCTAATCATTATACTCAGACAAGAGACTTCAAGTATTAAAATCAAATCAAAATAACAATACACCTAATTAATCAGACGATCAATCTATTGTATCAATATTTTCAAGTCGATTGAGTACCTACCGCTTTTATCGAGGTACCCATCACTTACGTAACGACTGAGCAACAAGTTAGGACTCGTACATATTTAATACTGCATGGATGGAGTCTGTGGAGGGGATATAGAAGGTTCTTGGTGGAGGGTAATCTCCTGCACCTAGGTACTAAAAATAATATTTGACGTTTAAAGTACGTTATACGATACGGTTTTTTTGCGGTGGGCTCTCGTACCAAACGATGGATCTAGGCATGTGAAGTTAGCCGTTTCAATGCTCAATGGAAAATTTTGTATGAAAAAGCTGCATGCGCATCGAAACGGCTAACTTCACGAATGCCTAAATCCATTGTATGTAATGTACTGTACTATGTACCTTTTTTACATTTTGTAAATTATTGATTTCAGATAATATTAAAAAATATAAAACTCGGATTGCATCAAATGAGATGGATTGAAGAGTATTGAGCACTACAAATACCACTATAAGCTTAACTTAGTTAAACTTTAAAGAAAAGCTTTTGCGTAGGATTTGGCAAATAAATCTTATACCTAGGCTTAAAGTACGTCTGGGCTGCTTTTATAGTTTTTTATATTACTAAAGTGGCAGACTATCTTAACTTTATAGGCGTTTACAATATTTCAAGTGTGATTTAATTCAAAATGGAGTTCCAAATTGGTAGAATGTGTTCGCCAAGAAGATTCTAAACTACGGTGTTCGCTTCATATTATGTCATTTGAATGTCAAAAACTGACATGGCATCAGGCATGCCATTCGAGTTCTAGAGTCGGATTCAGCACTGAAGTCCGATAGACGCACGCAGCGCTGCTATCGCAGAAGTAGGTTATGTAAAAAATTACTAATTGTCCAAATAAGGCTTGAACAATAATAACTACATGCTAGTTTGTACGTTCCTTAGCTCTACACACCAGAACAACTGAACGACCTTCACTAAAAGAGCATAATAAAGTAGGTAAATAAAACAATTAGTTCCCGCTTTTTCCGTAGGACTTGAGTGCTGAATCCTACTCTAAATTCAAATGAATAGCAATATGGCCGCCGGTCTATGAAACCAGCTTCAGCTGCCGCGTGATTAAAATCAGATTACTGGAATTAGATCCGCTCGTCCAACGCTTTGCCTGTTTCTAATTAGTAGGATAAGTACTTAAACCTATCAACGGCTAACATACGTAATTTAGTAGGCAAATTAGTAAATTTAAAATACTGTAAGGCTGATTTTAGTCTCACGCTCACCGTCAGCGCTGATAGGCGAGTGATAGTGATCTGATTGTCCAGCACTGACGAGAGCAATCAGCGTAGCCATTTCTGCTAAACAATCAGTATCCTTATTTCATTGTAATAAATATCACTCGCCTATCAGCGCTGCCGGTGAGCGTGAGACTAAAATCAGCCTAAGTAGGTACTTAGGCTTAGGCACTTATTTAATTTAATAATAAAAACGGTGAAGGAAAACACCGTGAGGAAACCCGCGGCTTCAGCCCCACACTTATTGACCATGTCTTTCCTGTGGATATGGCCAGTTAAGCTGAGACGATGGTGTAGGTGCTGGGCAAGCCTACTCTACTACATCTAGTAATGTGAAGGCATGTTTATTTTAGTAGAATTTAAAAAAGCTTTCCGAGGTCCTTGTTAGCCGAGTGGAGCCGAAGTTCAATAGTACAAATCCCGATTAATAAAAAAAAAAACAGAAAAGAAAAGTTTGCACAATAAAATAACGTGTTCTCAAACGGTGAAGAAAAATGTCATCATGAGGAAATCAGTTAGTTTTCTAAGGGGGGGCTTGCAACCTGAAGTATGAAATGTTAACAAAATGCCAAATATTTATGTGGACCTGCAGAGGCAGGTCCACATAAATATTTGGCATTTGCAAGATCTATAGATGTCTAAGGGGGTAGTTAGAGAACTACCCCCTTAGACATCTATAGATCTTGAATGCCATGATCATGAAAATTTACCGCGCCAGGAGATTTCTGTTTCTTTCTTAATTTCCTTTTACATGTGAAACGGCCTGAAACCAACTGAATATAATAGTCAGCAATGAATAATTCATTGTCAATTAATCGTATTATCTTAATTCCCGTGGTTTCCTCATTCAGTTAAGGTACTTAGTGTGTTCGGGCACTTAGCGGGAAAAGGAAGTTGAGGTAACTTTAGGAGCGCTTGTAGACGTCCGTTTTTTTCGCCGGACAACGGACCGTCAATAAACGAAATCCATATAAACGGCATAAATTGTTCGCCGGACCGATATCCGGCGCGTGTACACACATTCATTACGCGCCATGTACCCTACACCACCGCGAATCCGGGTGAAAAACACGGTCCGTTGTCCGGCAAAAAAAACGGACATCTACAAGCGCGCTTAGGCGTTTTATTTTCGGAGAAGGAAAAATAACAGGTGGAAACAAATTCCCTGATTAGACAAAATGATAGTATTAGGAGAACATTCTACGTAAATTGGTTTTTGGGATTCTGGATTATTTCAAGATTCCTGTGTCCTGAAGCACAATATCTTCCGGCTTCATTCGTTAGGTACATTTTAACTGATTCATCTATTTCATGGCACCATCTACACGCAGTACAATTTTCATCCAAATCGGTGCACTCGATCAAGACGTGTGATTGAAATACATAGGTACCTACTCTTTAAATTATAGGTATTATTTCGCAATAAGATAAGATAAGATAATTTTATTTCATAAAACAGTAACTCGCTGCAGTCGTCATAAAATCATGTTTTGCGTAGTGATGTGCCCGTCAAGCATGCACTTACTAAACGCTAGTTAGGATGCGTGTATCACTACGTATTACCTTTACCACAGAATACTAGTACTACGTAGTATTACGTATAACTACACTACTCATCACTACGCCATAAGGGACTGGCCACACTGCGCTTTTTTACAGCGATACAAACGCGCTGCGAACGCAACGCGCGCGATGCGAACGCGCTGCTCAAAAACCCGCTTCAAAATAAGCAGTGTGGCCAGGCCACTCTCTAAGACCTTGCCATAAGTGTGAATGAGTAAGTAATTGTACATAAGTTTGCTCTATTCTGCTTACACGTTTTATGACATACTGCAGCTAGAAATTGTTTAGTAATATATTATCATCATGAATACATGGTAAGGATTCCTTGCCATTACAATATTTCCTCTGGAATTATGCCCTTGGCTATGTATCCCTGTGTAAGTGTGTACTTTGTAAATAGGCGTTATTTACTTGTACCCGGCCTAACAAATGGACACACATTAATTCTGAGTAAGGAGGGCAAACATTCCCAGGAATTCAGGATTACTCTGAAATATTTGATAGTAGTGGTAGCTGATTATTAATTTATTCTTTACAGTCAAAGTCCTACAAGACTTTGACTTACAATCCGAGAGTAGTAAATTCAAATCGCAGTAGTGCGATTCAGACTTCCGAAAATGCATCCGATTCGAAGATTTTGATTTCGAAATACCTTCCGACAAGGTCTGAAGCGCACTGCTGGTTCCATCTGATGCAAAAAATTAAAATAATTTTTAACAGGGTACTTTTGGATTTTTATTGAAAATCCAAAAGTACCCTGTTAAAAATTATTTTAATTTCAACCGTCAAGTCAACCGTAAAATTAACCATCTTACGACATGACAGTTTCATTAAGAACATCATTGAAGGAAAAGTGGAAGGAGAGGAAGAGGAAGACCGAGGATAGGCTACATGAGACAAGTGAAGGAGAAGGTTGCTGTCGTATAGGAAAGTCAAGGAGGCTGCCCTGAAAAGAGCTTCGTGGAGAAAGAGGCATCAGTTACGCCGACAAGGGGCAACCTCTTAAATTAAGAAAGAAAGAAGCGTAAAAAAATGTCATCACATTACGTTTCACTTAACTTCAGTTTGTTGCTTTGCTCCATGTGTTTCGTTTGTGAGGAACGAAGTTTTCTAAAATAAATTCTATTGTATCTTTCTGTGTGACTCCTTTTATAAACTCAATTGTCTTTATTTGAACAAAGACATCTGCCTCAACATAAACAAAGTCTCAATATTGCGTATACTTTACAGTTACATATGGCTCATACCTATACTTACTAACATTGCGACCGAGCTATGCTCGGGTGCAAATTAAGAAAAATTAAAAAAAGAAAAAGAAACAAAACTTTCAACTGACTGAGACTCGAACTCGAAGCCTTCGGCTGAAAGGCGGACTCCCAATCCACTCGGCCACTTTGGTCTCAACAAATTCTGTGAAATTACGAACCACATTGCACTGGTAAATCTTTTTGCGTGAAAATGCCGAGAAACCGAATTTTCCCAGAAATGAGACCTAGCTAGATCGGCTTTTCGCCCCCATAAATCCCCGTACCGCAAATGTCATCGAAATCGTAGAGCCGTTTTCGAGAACGTGAGTACAGACAAACAAACAAACAAATAGGTACCTACATATTGCTCGTTTAATAGAATAGGATGTAGGTATATGTAGGTACCTATCTTATTTTTAGTTAGTTCCGGTAGTCTGTCCGCGACCACTATACTACTAAACGCGATTAAAAAAAAAATTTTTCAGAATAAGTAATTCGAAAGAACGTCTAATAACTAATCAACACTTTATTTGGAGATGTTCAACAAACTGCTACAAGTATCTACTGTGGCGTTATTTCATGAAGACAAAAGGAGGGTACCTAATACTCTGCAACCTCAAATTGTTCGGGCAACATAATAATTTTCGCACCAAGTTCGGAAAGCGAGTCCGGGCTTTGTGGAACTTAAGTGTTTGACCTTGTAAATGATGAATTAACTATAGAGTAGGATTCAGCACTGAAGTCTATAGACGCAGCGCTGCTATCAAAGAACTAGGTTGTGTAAAAAATTACTAATTGTCCAAATAAGGCTTGAACAGTAATAATTATGCTAGTTTGTACGTTCGTTAGCTCTACACACCAGAACAACTGAACGACCTTGACTAAAAGAGCATAATAAAGTAAATAAAACAATTAGTTCCCGCTTTTGCCGTAGGACTTGAGTGCTGAATCCTACTCTAGGTACGTGTACTTGTAAAGCGGTGCTGGGCTTGCCATCCGTCACTTGTGAAAAGCTTGATTGTCCAGCAGTGCGATTCAGACTTCCGAAAATGCATCTGATTCTATAATTTTCTTCGAAAATTTGACGTTTATTCAGCGAAAAAACGTCACTTTCCGACTTCGGAATACATTCCGAGAAGGTCTGAATCGTACCTACTGCAGGTCTAACCCAGGTTAGAACTAGAGATAACATCAAAATGTAAGTATGTAGGTACTTACAAAAACAGTTTATCAAGAAGCAAAGAGATCCATGACTCCATGATTTAGGCTGGATTTTACCAAACTGGATTAAGTTTTATCTGGAGATTAAACCACAGATTAAACTGCTGTTTGTTTTAATATTTTGACATTGTAAAGTTGACACCTTATAACCAGGATAATTTGGATGCACCTAATAATGTTCGGTTGCGCTTTCTAAACAATTGTATTTCGAATTCTGTCGGCTAACAGAATAACTACTCTGGGAGTAAGATGATAGTTTGGTAGAATCCACCCTTAGCGTTTTTGTTTTGATAAGTTTTTGAATTTGTTCCATGTCCGCAGAGTTTTGTCCTCATTTTTTGAAATGTCTAATTTAAACATGGCTCTAGTTTTGCGAACAAAGTTTATAATAAAAGGAAATTCATAAATCTTCATAGGAGAAAAATTATAAAATCTAATAGTGTACGAGTTAAGATCTTATTAACTTAACCTTGCAAATAGCATTTCCTTTTGAAAATTAAAAGAAAGCTATATTACCGTGATTCACTTGAACTCCCGACTGAATCAAATTAACTTTTGATAAACGTTTTCTTAATAAAAACTTGGTTAATTCTTTGAAATTTCAAAAATATTTCCAAAGTCCGCGAAATGAAAATAAAAAAGTTGAACAATTTTAATTTATCACGGAGCTAATAATGAGCGACTGGGTACACTAGGGAATGTATTTCGGACGATTTATGAATTGGGTAATGTTTATTCATATTACAATAATATTTTTACAAAAACTTGAAACCGACTTCGAAGCATTTGTCCCGGTCTAAGAGAGTGGGTGGGCACACGGCGTTTTCTGAAGCGCGTTCTTGAGCTGCGCGTTCGCATCGCGTTTGTTTGTTTCGAATTATCGATACAAACGCGCGTTCGCAGCGCATTTGTATCGATACAAACGCGCTGCAAAAAACGCAGTGTGCCCACTTACTACTACTTACACTACGCCTACTTACTTAATTTTTTAGCGTTTTATTTTTTTGTTTAGTAGAAAATCTTACTTTTGTTGTTAAGAGGGCTCCGACGCTATGCCGCTCGTCAGTTTTAGGTATTTACGGGCGGGAAACGTAGCGCTCAAGCTTGTGTGCGTAAACGCACACATTGAAAGCGCCACGCAGTGCGGGCCGCTCTGACACAAAGCGGTCAAAGTTTCGGCAAACATTTTTTACGTTTTAAAATTTATAACTTCATAACGATTTTGTATTGACATCTATACCAATCTAATACCAATTCTGTAAATAGAAAGAGTTTGTTTGTTTGTTTGAACGCGATATTCTACAAGTCAGATTTGAAAAAACTTCGCATCTTATTTATTATTTATTTATTAGACAAAATCCACAGCTCTTAGTAGTAATAAATCGACTTATTTATGTTTCTTACAGCCAATGACGGATTTACATTTTTTAGAGTAAAACATATATATTACGACAGTCACTAGGTATTTCACTTTCAAATCTAAACTAAATCGACGATAATTTTACGTGAGTAATTCCCGTGTGTTAAATAATGTCTAGTCACTAGGTAGTATAGGTTTTAGAGAAAAGTAAATAACAATAAGAATAAAAATAGTTACAACCAAGCACTTTCGTGGTATGTGTGTGCAGCGTGTGTGTGTGTCTTCGTATCTTCGTAACTTCGTATCTTCCTATCTTCGTAACTTCGCAACTTCGTAACTTCGTAACTTCGTAACTTCGTATCTTCCTATCTTCCTATCTTCGTAACTTCGCAACTTCGTATCTTCGTAACTTATCAACTTCGCAACTTCGTATCTTCGTAACTTCGTAACTTCACACCTTCGCATCTTCGCAACTTCGCAACTTCGTAACTTCGCAACTTCGCAAATTCGTATCTTCGTATCTTCGTATCTTCGTAACTTCGTAACTTCGCAACTTCGTATCTTCATATCTTCGTAACTTCATATCTTCGTAGCTTCGCAACTTCGTAACTTCGTATCTTCGTAACTTCGCAACTTCGCAACTTCACAACTTCACAACTTCGTATCTTCTTATCTTCTAGATACGAAGTTACGAAGTTGCGAAGTTACGAAGATAGGAAGATACGAAGATACGAAGTTACGAAGTTACAAAGTTACGAAGTTGTGAAGTTGTGAAGTTGCGAAGTTATGAAGATACGAAGTTGCGAAGTTGCGAAGATACAAAGGTACGAAGATACGAAGATATGAAGTTGCGAAGTTACGAAGATACGAAGTTACGAAGATGCGAAGTTACGAAGATACGAAGTTGTGAAGTTGCGAAGTTGCTAAGTTATGAAGATACGAAGTTGCGAAGTTGCGAAGATACAAAGATACGAAGATACGAAGATATGAAGTTGCGAAGTTGCGAAGTTACGAAGTTATGAAGTTACGAAATCACGAAGTTACGAAGGAACGAAGATATGAAGTTATGACCATATGAAAAACTTCGTATCTTCGTAACTTCGCAACTTCGCAACTTCACAACTTCACAACTTCGTATCTTCTTATCTTCTAGATACGAAGTTACGAAGTTGCGAAGTTACGAAGATAGGAAGATACGAAGATACGAAGTTACGAAGTTACAAAGTTACGAAGTTGTGAAGTTGTGAAGTTGCGAAGTTATGAAGATACGAAGTTGCGAAGTTGCGAAGATACAAAGGTACGAAGATACGAAGATATGAAGTTGCGAAGTTACGAAGATACGAAGTTACGAAGATGCGAAGTTACGAAGATACGAAGTTGTGAAGTTGCGAAGTTGCTAAGTTATGAAGATACGAAGTTGCGAAGTTGCGAAGATACAAAGATACGAAGATACGAAGATATGAAGTTGCGAAGTTGCGAAGTTACGAAGTTATGAAGTTACGATGTTACGAAGATAGGAAGATACGAAGTTACGAAGTTACAAAGTTACGAAGTTGTGAAGTTGCGAAGTTGCGAAGTTATGAAGATATGAAGTTGCGAAGTTGCGAAGATACAAAGGTACGAAGATATGAAGTTGCGAAGTTACGAAGATACGAAGTTGCGAAGTTACGAAGATACGAAGTTGCGAAGTTACGAAGTTACGAAGTTACGAAGATGCGAAGTTACGAAGATACGAAGTTGTGAAGTTGCGAAGTTATGAAGATACGAAGTTGCGAAGTTGCGAAGATACGAAGTTGCGAAGTTGCGAAGATACGAAGATACAAAGATACGAAGATACGAAGATATGAAGTTGCGAAGTTGCGAAGTTGTGAAGTTGCGAAGTTGCGAAGTTATGAAGATATGAAGTTGCGAAGTTGCGAAGATACAAAGGTACGAAGATATGAAGTTGCGAAGTTGCGAAGATACGAAGATACAAAGATACGAAGATACGAAGATATGAAGTTGCGAAGTTGCGAAGTTGTGAAGTTGCGAAGTTGCGAAGTTATGAAGATATGAAGTTGCGAAGTTGCGAAGATACAAAGGTACGAAGATATGAAGTTGCGAAGTTACGAAGATACGAAGTTGCGAAGTTACGAAGTTACAAAGTTACGAAGTTACGAAGTTACGAAGATGCGAAGTTACGAAGATACGAAGTTGTGAAGTTGCGAAGTTGCGAAGTTATGAAGATACGAAGTTGAGAAGTTGCGAAGATACGAAGTTGCGAAGTTGCGAAGATACGAAGATACAAAGATACGAAGATACGAAGATATGAAGTTGCGAAGTTGCGAAGTTACGAAGTTATGAAGTTACGAAGTTACGAAGTTACGAAGTTACGAAGATACGAAGTTGCGAAGATGCGAAGTTGCGAAGTTACGAAGATCGAAGATACGAAGATACGAAGTTACGAAGTTACGAAGTTGCGAAGTTACGAAGATAGGAAGATACGAAGTTACGAAGATACGAAGTTGCGAAGTTACGAAGTTACGAAGTTGCGAAGTTACGAAGTTACGAAGTTACGAAGTTACGAAGTTGCGAAGATGCGAAGATGCGAAGATGCGAAGTTGTGAAGTTGTGAAGTTACGAAGATACGAAGTTGCGAAGTTGCGAAGTTGCGAAGTTATGAAGTTACGAAGAAACGAAGATGCGAAGTTCCGAAGTTGCGAAGATATGAAGGTAAGAAGATACGAAGTTACGAAGTCACGAAGATACGAAGTCACGAAGTTACGAAGTTACGAAGTTACGAAGATACGAAAATATGAAGTTATGACGATATGAAAAGATAAAGATATGACGATGACGATGATGATTGTGTTTCGCTCATCAAGCCCTTTCATTTGATACCCATATAAAAAAAAAGTTCCATGGAATGGAACAGGTACTGCCTGACTTCATCATCAGAACAGCATGGTGTTTCGCTCATCAAGAGAACAGCATTGTGTTTTGCTTACCAAGCCCTTTCATTTGATACCCATATCAATAAAAAGTTCCATGATCATCATCATCATCATCAGCATCATCATCAGCATCATCATCACCTAATCCAGATGATAAAAACATAAAATGACTGTAAAGCTTTCTATGTGGATGTGCATGCTTCTGTACGTATACTTTACCTATAGGCACCTAGGTACTTACTACTTACCTATGCTGTTAGAAAATAGTCAATTTTTATGCCAGGCAAAATCTTTATCAAAAGATGCCTTACATACTGTAATCTGATTTTATCGAAAATATGACATAGCACGTTTACGCGACCGCTTCTCATGTAAGAACACAGTCACGTGACGTCACTGGCTCTGCCACAGCTTAGCTAATAGTATTTACGCAATGTGACGTGCTCCCAGCTCCAATGGCCGCGGCCGTCTGACGATTTTTGGCAGTGAATCGTCCTTTTATTCATCGTAGCTACTCCATAGAAAAAATGTATGGAGAGTTTTATCTTCAACTTTCTTGCCTTTATTGTGTTGAATATAGCTACACCTACGAAAAAAAAAATAGCTCACAGGATAGATAAAATATTGAACTTGTTGTTTTCGTATTTTTTAATTCAATTGAGTAATTTAGTGTTCGGTCAGGCTTAAAACCCCGCGCTCATATTTTGTGTACTTTGTCCAGTAATTTATTAAAAAAATACATAAAATATTGAAATATAAAATAGCTCACAGTGTAGATCAGTTCATTGGTAGTACTTAGAGTATGTTTTTCACTATCTTAATACGATTTGCTTTAAGAAAATCTTTAAAACGGTAAACCTCTATTTTGACAAATTCACTTCAGTTGGCCCTTAACTGTTCCATCCTAATTAGTTGTAGGCATATTGCACAAAACAAGAGCTATTGGGCGTTTTTCCACTAGCCGGCACGGCACCGGCACCGGCACCGGCCGGCGCCGGTGGTGGGGATGCAAAAATGTATGAAACCGTGCCGGTGCCGGCGCCGGCAAGTGGAAAAACGAGCAGTACATTTTCATACATTTTTGCGTCGCCGGCGCCGGTGCCGGTGCCGGTGCCGCCGGTGCCGTGCCGGGCTAGTGGAAAAAAGCCCATTGGGACATCCCTATTATAAAGGTGTCCATCTGGATTGAGAGCCCAATACAGCACTGCAAATAATTAAATCAGTTATTATATTACTTTATCAAGTTAATTTTGCCAGTTAATTTTAACAATAATGAGAAGTCGTAAACAAGTTTGCCCGTTAAAATAAAACAACAATCTGGTAAAGGTACAGTCAATATGTTAATTAAGTACCTACCTAATTAATGAATCAAAAAAACTTCTTTTTTTCAATTACATTGTCAAAAAAACTAAGAATTCATAGTACCTACCTACCTACCAACTAGGTTTTCTTAGTACCTACGTTATCAAAATTTTAACGTAGAATTTAGAAGTCGGTTTTTAGTTGTTTATTTTGTAAAAAATTGTCTTTTAAAATAGATTTAATAAACAAGTAAGTACTTACTTACTTAGTATAAACGTCGAGGTAAATAAAATAATTTCATTACGCGATTAAGTCCCGTTAATAATAATTTAAAAAATGTGTTCAAGTCGCGAAAGTTTAAAATATGTATTACTTACTAAGTGGATGTTGAAAATGTTTTTTAAATAACCTTCTCGGAATGTATTCCGAATTCGGAAAGTGACGTTATTCTCTGAAAAAATGTGAACTTTCCGAAGAAAATCATCGAATCGGATGTATTTTCAGAAATCTGAATCGCACTGCAGTATTATAAATTATAATCCGAATTTACATTATAATCTGATCGCTACAAAAGTTACATGAGAGTTCTAAATGTGAATTAACTCGTAGGTAGGTATTTGAAGTTCAAACTAAAATTGTTTCATTAAAATAATGCTTTGTAATCTAAATATTTAAGATAGTAGAAATTATAATGGAACCAGACTGAAAATTAGAAATAGGGTTTTGAAAATAATTGAAATTACTGAAATTAATTTCTGAATCGTCTTTGTGTGACATTCAAAGAATTCGTCCTTTGCGACACCAAAATAACCAGACAAATTTTAATACACAAACGCTTTCTACTCGTATATTATACTAGCAGCACCCTCGCTGCTTTGCCCCTGTGGTGATGGTATATGGTGATGATGATGATGATGAAAAAACTAGAACCTTCCTAGTCCGATTTGAAAAAATATTTCTGCATTTGATAGCTAAACTGGTAGTTCTTGAGATTAGCGCGTTGAAACAAACAAACTCTTCCGTTATTTGATGTATGATTTAAAACTGACTGCGGATTTTTTGGGATATGCTCTATATGCTGTATATGCTTGATGAATTGATATATTGTTGGGACAATCCCCCATAAAATTGGCAACGAACTACAAAGCATACCGTATTTTTCAATCAATATAAAACGAGATTTATTAGGTGTCACTTTCCAACTTCATTTTCCCCTATTCTTTTCTTGTTATGACTTGTATATTATGCGTAAGAAAAGGTTTCTAACGCTATATGTTGTGCTCTCGAGATGATGAGAGCAATTTCTCAGTCCCTTCCGGAAGGACGGTAAATCTGACGATCGTGGAAAGTTCACCCGTTAATCTTGCCGCTCCATGGAGAAATATTACGATTCCGTGTTTTCTTAGAAGCTACGAACGTCGAACGTAACATTAAAAAAAAAACAGACTTCATAAAAAACTCTTTAGAAGTGTTTAGTTACTAATTCAAAAAACTCGTGTGAATTCATTTTTCGAATTTTTCAGTTTAGAACATTTTAGTGTCCGACTGTCCGTTCCAAAAGGAAAGAAGAAATTGATAAATTCAATTCACATGTTAAATAATTCCCAGGAGTGGGTAAAGTTGGGTTGCAAATGATGATGATGATAGTCAACAGTTAGATATTATGGATCAGGGTTCGAAAAAATCCGATTTTTATAATAAATATCAAAAATCCGATTTTTTGATATTTATCCGATATATATCGGATATATATCCAGGCTAAGAAAAAGAAGCAAATTTCATTCTGGAAGGGGATTAAAATGTGAAAGTAATTTGTAAAATATGATAAGTGTCAAATTACCACATTTTTATTTAAAAAACTTAATAAAGGTATCAAAAGAATTACTGTTTATTTGAGAAATATTTTTTTATATTTTTTTATTTGTTATAGTGTTACACCACACTTAGGTATTTACATTTACCTATGTATCATTGCGGGTTAGAATCCCGTCGGAATTGAAAATTTTGATAAGATTTTTCATTTTCAAAATATTTTTTTAATGAACACTTAAGAAAAACACTTAAAAAATAATCTAAATTATTCGGAATTGTAGTTTTTCGCTACGTGTTGCCAGGGTTAACATTAATCTCCAAAAGTTTTAGTTCAGAAGACAGGAAAAAATCCATTGATATATATCAAGATAAAAATCAATTGATATATATCGTGATATATATCATGATATATATCCGTTGATATATATCGGCGAACCCTGTTATGGATAGACCGAGTCCAGAGTACCTAACACCACACACAATGCGTAGCTGACACACATGACACATGCAATAATTACATTTGAAAATAAAAAGTCTTATCAAAATTTTCAATTCCGACGGGATTCGAATCCGCAATGATACAAGCGATTTTCCTTTAGCCGGAGTGCCTTTACGAATTCGGCCACGGAACCTTGTCGCCAGAGTTGAAAATCATGATAGGACCATAATCTATCGATAAAACATCGATGAGCAGGGTTCGAATCCCGTCGGAATTGATTAAATGATGTGTCTATGTCTTGTCTATGTCTATTGAAAATTTTGATAAGATTTTTCATTTTCAAATGTAAATACCTAAGTGTGGTTTAATTTAACAAATAAAAAAAAATTATGAATTAATTACGTTCGTCAAATGACGTCCACAAATTTTTGAAAGCCCAAAGCTATAGGGAAAGTTCTGAACTATTACCCCGCATCCACACGTTGGGGCCAACGTTGGTCCCAATGCCTCTCACCAACGTGTGGTGCTGACAAAATAGCTTGGCGCCAACGTTGGGGCCAACGTTGGGGCTTGGCCGTGCCGTGTCGGTTTTATCAAAGGAAGTTGGCGCGCCAACGTTGGGGATCCGTCCACACGTTGGCGCTATGCTCAGTCCCGTTTCGACGCGCATCGTGAGCGCACGTGTCGACTGACGGGCGAGAATGTCATCGTATTCCTTATTTATTGTGTTTGTAGAACTATCGGGCTGAAATTTTGCACACTTATAGATTCTCAGTGACAATGAAATATTATGGTATCAACAAGCTGATCTGATGATGGAGTCAAGAGCTGTTCAACAGAACTCCTCAGTAAATAAACCGATTGAGTTGAAACTCGGCATATTTGTCAAGTTCTGACTACAATTTAATAATATGGTGACAGCGAGCTGATCTGATGATGGAGTCTACAATTTTTTTTTTATGTTACGGGAACCGTGCAATTTTTTGGGATAAAAAGTAGCCTATGCCCTATTTCCGGTTATTATCTATCTATATTTTAAATTTCACCCATATCGGTTAAGTGGTTGTCGTGTTATAGAGGAACAAACATACATCCAAACATCTAAACTTTCGCATTTATAATATAGTGTGTTGTGTGAAGTGTGATAGTGACATGATGTGATGTGAGTGTGATAAAATTGGTATTCAGTAATGTAAAATCACTTAGAGAAATTTCAATTTCTGTATCGGGCGCGCAGACATCGGACGTCTGCACGTTGGCTCTGACGGAACAAGACTGGTGTATCGCCAACGTGTGGATGGTTCACGAAATCTTGGCGCCAACGTTGGGACCAACGTTGGCCCCAACGTATGGAGCCGGCGTTACAATAAACGGAACAAAATTAAACAATACTGCCTACAACGTTTCCGGACTGTTAATAAATCGTATCCTTTGTTAATTGGTTACTGGTTTATTCTTGGTGTGTTAAAAGGCCGTGTTAAATAAGCCGTTTGTTAATTGGTTACTGGTTTACTCTTGGTTTAGCCGTGTTAAAAAAGCCGTGGGAAAGACCGTTGATGCAAGTTGTCGAGAATAGAAGAGGGAAGATGATTAGATAGATAGATAGATAGATAGAAATTTATTTTCAGCACACACGGTATAAAAAACAGAAAGTACAGAAGAAGAAGAAGCAAGGGCGGGTATAGACTAAAAGTAAAAACACAGGTAGGTACATATGTAGGAACAAATAAGAAAAACACAAACACTGAAAAAATAAATTGATTGGCCATCTTATACGACATGACAGTTTCATTAAACACATAATTGAAGGAAAAGTAGAAGGAAAGAGAGGAAGACCGAGGATAGGCTACATGAGCCAAGTGAAAGAGAAGGTCGCTGTCATGTCGTATAGGGAGGTCAAGGAGGCTGCCCTGGAAAGAGCTTCGTGGAGAAGGAGATAGATAGATAGATAGATTAACACTTTATTGTACACCACATGAACATTAAAACAAATTACAGACACACAGAACATTAGGAGCGAAGTACAATGGGCGGTCTTATCGCTATGAGCGATTTCTTCCAGACAACCTTAGGATGAACTGGATTTACAGGAAGGCAAAAGGCGGTGTAAATAAAATATCTACGTCAATAGAATACATACTAATAAATAAATAAATATATATCTATATAAGTACTAATAATATACTAATAAAGAAGGAGGTATCAGTTATGCCGACAAGGGGCTACCCCTTAAATATAGAAGAAGAAGAGCCGTGTTAGTGGCATTATGATTCGACTTTCATTATGGAGGTTGTGATTCGATCAGTTCGATCCCGGCAAAGCTCCCCAACCAAAAATCATGAATTTGTGTGACGTAAGGACAATGGGCAATTTGGACGTTTGGCGGCCAGTAATGAAATTAGTGCCAAATGAAAGTACTGTTAGTTAGCTATAACTTTTAGTATTGGCGTAACGTTGTAGGTCAATTAGGAAAAAAGATATTTAATAATAAGTAAAATGTAATTGTATAGAGCAATGTCGCATAATTCTTACGTTATTTGTGGGTGTAATACTTTATCCTAACTTCAACACGTCTTGTAACACCTGTTATTGTTACTAATTAATTATCTATACTATCTATACTAATATAATAAAGCGGAAGAGTTTGTTTGTTTGAACGCGCTAATCTGAGGAACTACCAGTCCGATTTGAAAAATTATTTCTGCATTCGATAGCTAAACTCTTGTGGAAGGTTATAAGCTACTTTTCTTCATCATCATCATCATCATCACCATATACCATCATGACGGGGGCAACGCCGCGAGGGCGCTGCTAGTTGTTACTAAAGCACCAAAGCCGCCGACGGCGGCTTTACCTGGCGGGGTGGGCCGCTAGGTTAGTTTTGCAATACTAAGTCGGCGGCTTTGATGTGTATTGCGCTTACGACCATAAATAAAACAAAAGACCCTGGTTTGACTCGCTTCTCACGCGGACCAATCAGCTTCGAGTAAGAACCAATCAACCAGCGGTGGCGCGTGCGCTCCTACTGCGCAGTCCTTCGGTTACGCTTGTATCGGTGTGTACTGTGTGATTATTCATCTATTTATCTTGCGCTTCTTTAAACCTTTTGACCTCTGCTTGCATACTGGACTTTGTTTACTCCTAACCTGATCACTTGGCAATGGCATACGTTTTTGGACTTGATTCAATGTGCAAACTGGATTTTGTTGAACATGATGGAAAATCGACCAGTGTGTGTTTTGTGCAATCGGACAGTGGTTAACAGAAGAAGATTCGAGATAACCCACGCATTTTTTGATGAAAATGCCACAAATGCTCAATATCGAATATTGAATATTGAAGCGATTGCCCCACATCAGGTGAGTTTTTTATTTGTTTATAATTAATAATAATAATGCCTTTGAGGAGACTTGGTGGGAAATCTCGAAGAACAGAGATAGTTGTAGAGATACATGAGATGCAAGTGAACCGCCTAGTCATTTCATTGAGCGCCGCCATTCAATTAAATGGCTGACCTTCTTTTAGCCGTAGTGTGGAACGTTGTGTTCAACGCTCCGCCTAAACGAAGGTCAGCCATTCAATTGAATGGCGGCGCTCAATGAAATGGCTAGGCATTTAATTGAATGGCTAATTCAACCAGTTGCCTGCGACATATACAATGTTGTTGGATATACAATGTTTTATAAATGTTTTATTGTCATTTCCACCTTTAAATGTTAAATAAATATCTTTAAGACTATCTAGAATTGTTATTATATGCTCTGTGAAATGTCCAGCATTATTTATATATTTATTTTTTATTTATTTCACTTTCCTTTTCTTTTTTTACATTGGACATAGCCATAATATATTAAAAAAATAAATAATATTTTTAAAAACAAAAATGTATTTTATTCATTCCACAAGTGCACCAGAGTGATAAAACTTCTACACAGTAATTCTAGGACTAAACCACACCAATTAATAATAAAATCATTCGTGGCCGCGGAACGTCCACGCTCCATACAAATTTGCCCATTGTCCTTTGGTTCTAATACCGCGTTCACGCCAACAGGCATTCAATAAGACAGATTTATAAATCAGAGTGAGCAAGAAGTAGCTCCGTCACTCTCATCTCGAAGAGACCGAACGTGACAGAAGATGATGTGATCGTTGAATGTCTGTTTGCACGCGAGCGTATGAACGTGCCCTATAGATAAAGTCAAGTATTTCCAACAAAGAATCGCAACGGCCCTTATTAAGAATCGACCTTTATTTAGAGCAGGGTTGCGTAATCCCATATTTGGGACATACATACCTAAGGAACCCACGACTGCTCGCTTTTGTACCGGTTTATACCGTTCTCATTCGGAATCTGATAATGATAATGTAGGTAATTAAAATTTGATTCATTTTACGAAGGACAAAATGTGCAGTTGCATTCTATATATTTAAAAAAATCTTTATTTTTGATTTGGGAGGCAGGCTCCAGGCTCTTTTGTGCCTGGAGTATTGTGTAGTGGGCTTGTCTTCTTTTTATTATTTAAGGGACTGCCCCTTGTCGGCATAACTGATGCCTCTCTCTCTCTTTGAAAGAGGCATCAGTTATGCCCTGAAAAGAGCTTCGTGGAGAAAGAGTCTTTCTCCACGAAGCTCTTTTCAGGGCAGCTTCCTTGACCTCCTTATACGACTTGACAGCAACCTTCTCCTTCACTTGGCTCATGGTGGTATGAATGGTATTGCTGGTTTTGGTCTATATCGGTAGAGAAACGAGGTGTATTATTTGGAATTGGAAAACTCAATTTATTTGAAGTCCATCCCATGAGGTCACAAAACCTACAAAACGTTTCGACAGCGCGATCTTGGAATGTACTGCCTATTTGACGCTATCTTTCAGATCATGTAGCTTATCCTCGGTCTTCCTCCTCTCCTTCTTTCCACTTTTGCTTCAATGATATTCTCAATGAAACTGTCATGTCGTATAAGATGGCCAATCATCTTCCCTCTTCTAATCTCAACAACTTGCAACAACGATCTATCATCCCCCTCCACTCTTTGCAAAACCTCAATGTTGGTCACTCTTTCCATCTAGCTGATGATGATAGCCCACTAGGGGCTTGTCTAGCACCTAAATTATCCTGAAACAGCAAACTGAAGTTGCGAAATCGTCACAACACCAGTCTAAATAACCCAGAAGTAATCTAAGTAGTGCACAAAGTATCTAAGTAGGTACACATTAAGTTGGAAACATCTACCCTGTTGTTGGCATAAGCTGTAGCCAGAAGTTTAGCGAGTCTTGTCCTTGTTAGAGTTTAGTTCTGCTGAGTTGAACAAAACGGCACTGTGAATGCTAAGAACATTGTATTGTATTACCATATAGATAGGTTAGGTACTATTGCAGCGCCCTTGCGGCGTTGTCCACGTAGTGATGGTAGATGATGATGATGATGAAAAGTAGTCTTTAACCTAATCTATCTAGCAAGAAAGACTACCACACCTCATATTATGACTACGACACCTCATCTAGGTACAATGTTATAAAGAGATAAAGTTTGTTTGTTTGTTTAGCACTTTGAAGTGGTAATGGGCAGGTCTGCCTGAGGCATATAGCACGAAGAACAGATAGCTGATGGGGTCTAAAAGTTCTCGAGCGGAGGCCACGGACCGGCAAGCGCAGCGTTGGACGTCCACCGACAAGATGGACAGATGACCTTGTAAAAACTGCAGGTCGGCGGTGGATGCAGGTGGACGCTTCCAACCGCAATACATGGAAATCTTTGAGGGAGGCCTATATCCAGTCCAGCAGTGGACGTCCTACGGCTGAGATGATGATGAAAGTTTGTTTGGTTGTCGTAGATGGTAACCTCTTTATTCCCTAAAGTTGGGGCGGGCCGCTAATAGCACATAGGTAATAATGCATAGTATAGTATAGATAGCTAGACGTTATGAGCAGCGAATTTTTTAGCAACCATGCTTAATTATTGCCGATTAATATCCTCGGAATGAACCGCAGATGGGAGCCATTTGTCTATCTGTCAACTAGAGTTGGTATTCACGCACAAGCTGAGCGATAAACGCCCGTTTATCGCTCCGCTTGTGCTAATTTGAGTGCTAATCATGAAAAAACAAGACGCACTCTATCTACTCGTATATCTAGACTTAGCCATGTAGGCAGGTAGCTAGGAGCACACCAATTTAGCTCTTCCGTGTGAAGCACAAGTCAGTCGCCGAGGCTGAAATCGGCCAGGAAGAAATCGGAGTTACGACGGCAAAACTAGGCCAGCTGCGAAGAAAACAAGATTAATTAATAAATGGGCATATAGTAAAAGACTATATTACCTACGATAATTTCGGGACTTCATGCGACTAAACGTGACAAACACATCCTTTTGTGGTCTGCGTCTGGATTGAGGGCCCACTTTTAACATGTTTGCTTTCTCCATTACCCTGTAATTATCACTTATCTTTATATTATTACCTAAAAGGATGTTTAGTCGCATCTTTGTCATGCATAAGTAATATAAACATTCTTCTTAAAAAACCACGCCTACTTACTTTAGGGGTGACCACGGGCAACGTAGATTTCGAATTTTGTGAAATACTTACTAAATAACCTTAGCAGTCAATCATTATAATCGACCGCAGAACGAACCGTTAGCATCAGCCCTCCACTGCTGGGTACAGAACTCTCCTAGTTTAAGCCATTTCTCATGGTCCTCTGCTAGTCTCATCCAAGAGCGGCCCGCGACTAGCATTTCACCTGTCTAAATCGCTCAGCAAAACGCTTCGCTTAAGACTCAACAGCACCCGTAACAAGACCTAAGGGTTAATTCAGCGGGTAGTAATGAACGCCGTGGTAATGGCAAATAAATGCTTATAAATTAGAGAATAGGCTTTCGCTAATGGCTGAATTTTTTCTGTACCTAGTCGTTCGGCCGTAACAAGTCATTATTTAAGATTCGATTTGGTGATTCGATTCGGTTATCAGAGCAGAGTCGATCAACTTATCTCAGAACCATTGTTCAGGGCTCTTTAGTTGTGATAAATAAATAAATAGATTTTAATGGACATTTCACGCAGCGCCATCTAGCCCAGGCAGTATGGATTGCCGCGTTATTTTTAAAATTTACAACGTAGGTATCTACCTCACCTACTTCACAGCTCCCAATAATTGGAACTCCAGAACACAATAGCATTTATAATTGACTGTAGATATTACGAACGAAAGTAATCCCTTTAATTGAAAGGGATCATGTTTGAAAGAGATGTTATTCAGCCGTAATCGACCGGGATTCTATACATACATTTCAATGGATCATTGGAGAAATAATATTGATTCTGATCCTTTTAACACAGTCACACACAGTCGGTAACAGAATTAATGTTATTCATAGTGAACTCACTCTCGAGGCTGCTAAATCTATTGCTATCTCTATTCAATAAATACCTAATGCTGCAAATTCACACAGCATCATCTAGTCCCAGAGTAAGATGCAAATCTAAAGGCGCAAACAACACACGCTGGCCCAGGCTCGCCGAGTGAACGCCAGAGGCAACATGTGGGCAGCACCACTAGCCCCGCCTTGCTATCGCTCGTCTAGCTGGCCGAGTGAATACGAGCAGCAACTTGGATTGGTTGGTTTGCATAGACTCGCCAAGCATGTGGACGGTATTAGCACTCGCCTTCGCTCGCACTGGCTCAGGCGGGCCCAGAGTGTGTTTGCACTAATATAAGAAAAGAGATGTCAACTGGTGCATACTTTACAGTTATTATAAGCAGGGCCATTGCCCTACACATGTCAAAAGAACATTGGTCCTTATTTAGGCATCTAAGTTGTAACAATGCACAACTCATTTTGGAAATGACGACCGATGTTTTGCTTCCAAACATGGAGTGGAAGAAAACGAATGGTAATACACACCACAGCCAAACTACCGTGTAGTTATCAATCTCCTAACTCCATCATCAGATCAGTTACATGTTACCATAATATTGCATTGTCGGTCGCCGAGAATCTTTACTTTAAGAGTGCCCAAGGAGATGTTTCATGGTTCTATGGAGCCTAGTTAGGTCGGTGACCATTTTTATACTAGTAGTTCGCCCCGAACTGAGATCTCGCGCACCGTAGATGGCTTACATTTGGACTTTCTTCTGACTACCCCTATAATTTCAAGTGCTACTACTGCCGAGTATGCCTATTGCGCTAGCTCTTCATGGTAAAAAATATTAGCATGCATGCAATACATAATGTCGTGTCTAATTTTTCATTTATTTCATATTTATGAATTCTCGTCGTATTTCTAAAAGTATACGTCCTAGAATCAAAATAATAACTATTTTGGAATGTACAAATTAAGACCTTTCATTTGACACCCCACTCAATATATTTGTTTATTTAACTTTTTTTACCCCAATTATTTTCATTCTTTATCAAAAATTTTTTTATCATGAAAATAAATCAAGTAGCATCTAAAATCATTGCAAACCAAACCGCGACGATGCCACTCTCTTTTTAAGACCGACCAGTCAATGAGCTACGAAGACATCGAAACTCTATGAAACGGGAGCTCTTGCAGCTCTGGTTTCGTAGTTTTTGTTCTTTGGTCGTATTTCAAAAACTATACATCCTAGATTAAAAATAAAAACCATTTTGGAATGTACAAAATAAGCCCTTTCGTATGACACCCCACTCAATATATTTGGGTAACTTTGAAAAAAATTTACCCCCTTGGGAACCCCATATCTTTACAACCCCTTCATCGATTACGCTCATACGCTCCACAGCAAATTTCCATAGCACTACCTATTGACCTATCAAGTTTCATACAGATTGGATAAGCGGTTCGATAGTTATGCGAGAACATAAAAATGAAACATACAAACATACAAACATACAAACATACAAAGCAAAATCGCCTAACTTGCCACTAAGATCTTCGCTCGCTTCGCTCGCTCGATCGAAAAACAGCTAATTATGTAAAATCGACTGTGTACTGTACTCGACTGTAATGTAAACAATTTCTGGGCAGTAGCGAGTAGTTTAGCTACTAAATTACTCGTCACTATACTAAATTACTAAAGTAGTCCCCGAACTAGGCTTTAGGCAGCCCTAAGTGGTCCCCATAATAATGCTGTTGGCTGGTGTTTAAATAAATAATACAGCTTGTGTTCAACCCTGAAGAGAGGAAACTAATTCGATTATCAGCGCCGTTCTATTCCAACCAACCAACGGCAACGTACCGCGTCGTAGGTATCGTGTTCCTATTAGGACTTGTTAGAGTAGGGTACAGCTTCCCGGGAGTCGACAGTAGAATACATACCTACCTACAATGGAAAAGTATGTTTTATTACATACTTAGGTAGGTACCTAAGTATAATTATGTTCTCGCTACAACATGACTTCGCTCACATCTGATGCTGGCCACCGACGATCAATTCTATCGTCCAATCGATTGGATGCAGCCGATTTGACCGTGTGTGGACGGACGTGGATCGGCATGGCGTGCGATTGGGCGAAACCACAGAATGAATTCTGTGCACGAGCTTTAAACGGTGAAGTAAAACATCGTGAGGAAACCCGCGGCTTAGTCAGCCCCACAGGTAGGTACCTAGTACCTATACCTACTTACCTACCTATTGACCATGTTTTTCCTGTGGATAGGTAGGTGGGTAGGTAGGTACCTGTGGCCGGTTCAGCTGAGTGAGGATGGTATAGTACCTATAGGTATAGGTGCTGAGCAAGCCTACTCCGTCTCAAACATTTTCCCAGGCACTACGGCACTAGGTAGGTAGGTACCTAGGTAGGTACAGTGTCAAAGTTTTCATCCTGATCCATTGTTAATCATCTAAAAAAGATGTGTGGGTACCTACATACTTACTTAGGTAGGTACCTAAAAATTTTTTATCCAAATGGGTGGTAGTAGGTACCTACCTACCTACTCATGTTTAAAACTAACCTGTGATTTGTGTATAATGTAGTCTTCTTTTTCCTTTCTTACAGACAGGAACCCCAAAATCTTCAACTCTTCACTTCAATTCAAATCCAAATTGACACAACACTCACCCAGGTTTCAATAACCTGTTCAATCTTGTTTCAAACTAACTTTTCAAAAACCTCACTAAACAAAAGCACGTTAATAACAAAACAGCACAGATAAGCGACAGTTATTTCGCGTGTAATTAACCGCTAGAATACTATGCACAACGGAGTAGGTTTAACGGAATCATGTTTTTAGTCACGATCGTAAGCGATGCGCGAGGAAGAAACATGTGCCTCTCGTAACGCGGTTCAAACTCGACTGACGAAAATGAAAATGGCGGGCTGATTTCTAGCAAGCGAGCGGCAGTTGGCCGGCCGCGCCGACAGACAAGCTTCGGAAGTCAAAGATCGTGCGTGGGAACCAAAGGTTGAACAGGTGGAATGGAAACCACCTAACTTGGTACCTAGATGCCTAATAAGCTCATTGCCTAGCTCAGGCTGGAAGCTTTAACTTTGTTATGGGGGGAGAATCCGTTCCAAAATACAAAGATTGACTAGGTAGTTTTCCTCAACTCGACAAATACTTGCTAAGGGGGGGAGGAGGGTCCAGTCCAGACCCCCTTATACATATACGTCCATAGCCGAGCTTCATTATATCCTATTCTATTAAACAAGCAATACCTATTTGTTTGATGTTTGTTTGTATGTACTTACCTACTGAGGTTCTCGAAAACGGCTCTAACGATTTCGATGAAATTTGCAGTAGGTACGGGTGTTTAAGGGGGCAAAAAATCGATCTAGCTTGATCTCCATCTATCTGGGAAAAGCCGTTTTCTCGGCATTTTCACGCAAAAAGATTTAAAAGTTCAATGTGGTTCGTAATTGAACCACTAGATGGCGTTATACACCCGAGCATAGCTCGGCAAGGAGCTCGGTGGCCCAGATATTTGTAGGTAAACGCAGAAACTCACGTAGGTACCTAAAAGTAAAATATAGGTAGGTGTGGTAGGTACCTATAGGTAGGTGCATCTAGTAACATAATTAGGTACCTACTTATAGGCAAACTCAGAAACCTTCATAATATACCTTCACATTCAATGAATAGCGGGCACTTCCCTTCTAAATTAAAAAAATGTTTTAAGTAGTAAGTAATTTATTATTAGAGGTAGAAGCATTTATTTACAAAAACCAAACTACCTAGGTACCTTACACAATACATAACATAATGAGCCACCTAAGAATAGTTGGAAACGATCTATAGTTAGCTCATATTTGGTGCATTTATTTCATTTAATTTCATTTATTCTTCACCATAACGTTATTTACATAACTGGCATGTCTAAACAGTACATAAATTTGTATAAATTCAGGTTAGGTTAGGTACCTCTAGTCACATACTTTAAATTAATCAGTTAATGTTATTAATTAAATTAAATTAATAAATAAATTAGATTAATTTATATTTCAGCATTATCATATCACTTTGTAGTTACCTAGTTCAGATACATAGTAGCTGCAATAGTAGGCACACTACTAACATAAACCACTTATTTACAATCAAAGAAACTGGGTTTATTATTCTATCACATATTTTAATTAATTTAAGTTAAAATAATAATAAGAATAAAAATAAATAAAGAGCCTTTATTCTCTGACCCTAAATAACATTTTGTACCTAAGCTAATCTTAAAATACTAACTAAACCTATTTGATTACTATAATACTTCGTTGACATTGCAACAAAACCACAACAAAACCTAGGTCAGGTTGTAAAATCGACTTTAATAACACCTATTTCTCTGTGACAAAGGCCTCCTCCAGATTCTGCCAAAAGTGTCCTTAATTTTAAGCAATGATGTTTTAAGCAATATTTTAATACAAAAAAATGGCTGGTGCCTATATCAATTCATATTGTATATAATTTTGTTGACAAACATACTCTTAGGATAGGTTAAGAAATCTAATTGGCAAACTTACAAGGAGAATTTCAAAAATATTATCTGTTATCACAATTCTTTTTATTCATTGCCTGCGCAATTTTTTGGTGGAAACATTCCCTTAATATGTCTATTTTATGATTATTCAATAGCCACGATTGACGTCTTGTGCACAGTCCTTACATGTTGACACATTGTAGATCGAGAGTAAAAAGTTTTGAGACAGTGAGGGCAAGTATGCCGTCTATCAGTATGTCTGATCTTATGCAGAGTCAGTTGCAGTTCATTCTCTAAAAAGATGCCACAAATATTGCAACCAAAGTTTGATTCTGAGTGCCTTAGCGTGTGTTTGGACATTGATTTATACCAATGAGTCTTAAAACCACATATTTCACAAATGTAGGTTTTTAGTTTAACTTCGAGATGATGTTTTGTTCTATGGCATGAGAGATCACTTGATGTATAGAATGGCTTGGAGCATACTTCGCAGATATATGACTTGACACCAGAATGCCTCAACATATGAATGCGGAGACTCTGTTCACTTGACAGTGTGATTTTGCATATTTTGCACACAATGGTTTTTCTTTTGTTATGTCTTTGTAAATGTGTTTTCATTTTTTCTTTTCCTTGTATATATTTACCGCAAACCTTGCAATTGCCTTCGAATTTGTACATTTTGTGAACACTCTCTGTGTGTGCGATAAGATTACTTTTTGTTGTATAACCTTTGTGGCATATTTCACATTGAAATGGTTTACTTTCCGAATGAAGATCCACATGTGTTTGTAGACTATATTTCATCTTTGTCTTAAAGTTACATTCTTTGCAGTGGTATATAAGGTTCTTTCCCTCGCCTTCGATGTGGAACGTGCCAGCAGTGACACAGCTCTTTAAGTTCTTGATTTTGTGAGACCTTAGGGCTGCAAATGATTTGAATTTCAGCAAGCATCGGGAACATTTGATGTCAATTTGAGGCAAATGTACATTCTTCCAATGAGTACGGAGTTTGCATTTGCTCTTAAAGAAACCACCACAGTCGTCGCATTCTAATTTCAAATCTATGGCTCTACTTATAAAACTTCTATTTTCCAAATGAATATCTGCATGTTTTTCTAGCCTATATTTCCCTTTTGTCTTAAAGTTACATTCTTTGCAGTGGAATACAAGGTTCCTACCCTCACCTTCAATGTGGAACTTGCCAGCAGTGACACAGCTCTTCAAATTCTTGTTTTTGTGAGACAGTAAGGCTGCAAATGTTTTGAAGTTTTGCAAGCATCGGGAACATTTAATGTCAACTTTAGGCAAATGAACCTTCTTCCAGTGAGTACGGAGTTTGAATTTGCTCTTAAAAATACCACCACAGTCGCTGCATTCTAATTTAAACCATGAGATTTTACTTGGTCCGGGTTCAGGTTTCACATCAGGTTTTTCATCAATGTTATCGTCTTCCAAGTCATTCTGAAAGCTATCATCAACATGGTCCTCATCATCATCGAGACACTCCTTTTTCAGAGGGACTTCGACAGGACTTTCGCACTCTTTCACACCGTCTTTTACAATGTTCGCTGCTAACAGCAAGATTTGATTGGTACTTTCGCATGTTTTCTTGAATTTATAGGCGCTTTGGAGCTGTAAGTGGCAGGCTGGACAGATCCTGTCCGGGAAGCCATCGCCTTCCCTGATAGATACGTTGGTCAGCTCGTTGATTTGTTCAGAGATCAAATAGTTATTGTACTTCTCAAACAGTGATAATCCTATGCCCAGTTCTTTTTCGAAGTTGCAATTCAAGCATACGCGGCAAACAGAGCCTTTCTTTTCCACACTCGTCATAAACTCCTGTGTCATAGTTAAATTTTTTTGTAGGTAAGCATCTAAATGAAGGAATACCCAGAGATCTTGAATAACTATTAAATTCACTTCATGTCCTGATTTAAATTAATTCCTGGTTAATATGTCAGATCGATTTCTGGATTACTTTCTGCAACAGTTTCGTTCATAGACTTACTTGGATGGATGGTAATTTACTAGTTTCGTTCGTTTCCTTTGAAATAAAATTACTGCTTTGCTATCATTTATTTTTTGTTCTGTGATTTTGATTTGCTTATTTTGTTTGCTTTGCCTTTGCTTGCTTGCTTGTTGTTCTGTCTGTTTGTTTGATTTGAGTTTTTTTTTTTCATTTTAGCTTCGCACGGTTTGTACATTTTACCAATGTCAACTATGTAATCGTTTTCAAGTTAAAAAATACACAAGATACAATAATCGGTCCGCGAGGTGAGGCACGTCAGCGGATTCTAATAAATAAATAAAATATCCCACCCCTCCCCTTGTGCCTCAGTAAAGATGTGGAGCTTTAAGCCTGGGATACACTAGGGAACATTTTGTCCCGCAACATGACGCGCAACACGTAATTTACGTGACGCTGCAACGTTGCATATTGTCCCGCAACATGCCCCGCAACATTGTACGTGACGCGGGGCATGTTGCTTGCTCCAAAATGTTCGGCAAAATGTTCCATGACAATAGGCATGAATCCTAATTTTCAAAATCTCTTCTACGATATTCAGAAGGATCTATTATGTCTAAAATATATCATATTTCTGTAGAAAATTAAGGTTTTTGTGCAATAAAAGTACATTTAAATTTAAATTTTCAAATTCACTCCAAAACGCTCGCCGGTGTCATGGCGTCTGTTTTTACGTCACGGATCGGTATATCAACCAGTGATGCCTACATAGTTACTATAGAAACAAAAGGATGTTTACCGAGACGAGACGCAATGACAGACGCCATGACACCGGCGAGCGTTTTGGCTATCATGGCGGATTGTTGTATTTTGTAGATTTATTTTAGCAAATAAATTAGTAATCTCGACATTAATAAGAGAATAAATATATTTTTCAAAATCTTTGAATCCTATTTCATTAGATCAGATAAATATTTTGGCGATACTTGATTACTGTCATCATGCCTATTGTCGCGGGACACTTCACGTAGTTGTTGAGGGACATGTTCCGCAACATGTCCCCAAGTGTATCCCAGGCTTTACTGAAACATCACACGGACTTTTTGGGAGAACTCGAAATGCAATGCTATCCAATTTTGTATCCTTTGCCCACACGGAATTAATGTTTCACGAACACTCAACAGTAATAAATAATCCACTCAAATCCACTACAACATTCGAGGAACACTTTTGGGAAATAAAAAACGAAATGAACGCCGTATATGTAGAGGATCCATTAGATTGATTCAGGGTTGAACATGAATAAATATACGTGCGTGCGAATCGTGCGATCGTGCGAAGCCAAAATAAAGAAAAAAAAAACATGAATGAATGATGTTGTGATTCAAAACAACTCACTCACTGAACCACAGATTAGGTAGAGATACTACGTATCAGATGGAAATGTCGGGAACATTTAGTGTGGACTTGTGTTCACAGATTATATAGATGTTACTCGCTCCTGATTGGCTATCAGAAAACGATGTATGACGTTTCTTTTTTTTTTTTCTGCTACACCGGCACCGAGCAGAATTGTCATTCTACCAAACAAATTAATTTGGTAGGATTGCTTTTTTCATTCAATATATTATATTTGTAAGGCATTGATCTCAATGTGTACTATTGAGATCAATGCCATAGTAGAGGTCAGTGGCCTAAGGGAAAGAAGGTGTTGTTGATAGAAAACAACGAAACATAGTTAATCATTTATTATTATTTTTTAAATTTTTTCTTAACACTACATAGTAGGTATAGGTATTGTATAATAAACAAAGTTGCTTCCCGCTGTCTGTCCCTATGTAAAAAAAAAACATCATCAAAATCCGTTGCGTAGTTTTAAAGATTTAAGCAATGCTTAGATCTTTAAAACTACGCAACAGATTTTGATGCGGTTTTTTTAATAGATAGAGTGATTCAACAGGAAGGTTTATATGTATAATACATGCATAATATAGTACCTAGAGAAACACTGATAAATCTTAGGTTTCTGTGATGTGTGATGTGACCAGTGCGTCTCGTTCTCGTTCTCGAAATCTCGTTCAAACTCACGTTTCTCAACAAATCACTGCATAAACAATCGAGTCACTTTTTGAGTCTGATTACACTACACACTGGGAATATGGAATACAGCGGCCTTTCGCAAATTTGTACAACCTGGTACAACACAAGTTAACACAACACATAAAATACATCGTAGGTACTGAAGGTACAAACCGTTTGCAGCTAATAAGGAACAGAAATAGGCGGGGAAAATCAACAAACTAAATACACAATGATCGAGACATTAGACCGCAGAGCACAGACTACCCACATCCACAGAGATACCTACCCTCAAAGATCTCAATCATTCATTGACATTGACATTGTCATCAAAATAGCAACTCATTCGGAATCGGAAGAGTTGAGGAGCGGAGAACGAAATGTCATACATCGTTTTCCAATCAATTTCCAATCTTTGTTTCCAATCAAAGAAATTTCATACATAGTAGAATGCTGACTGACATTTAATGTAGAAAGGATTTTGAACCTTATCACGACTAAACAACGATCTATTATCATTTAATCTTGGTTATAAGGATTGTTGGTCTTGTTGAGAGGCTTTCTTGGGTGCTTTGTCTCTTTCACACAGTTGCAAAAAGAAAGAGACACACCGCCCAAGTTTTATTTCAAGCGGACCGCGTTTTCTGTATCAGTGCGCGTTCCAGTTACGTTAGTATAAAAATTCCTTGTTTCCAATCAAAGCACAGATTATATACAAGTCCAAGCTTCTGACCAGGGTTGTTGCTGATGCAGTTTTTTTACACATCAGCGGATGCTGATGCTGATGCTGATTTTTGACTTTGACATCAGCGGATGCTGATGCTGATGCTGATTTTTAACCGACTTCAATATAAGGTGGTTCTCAATTCGTCAGAGCTTTTTTTTATGTATTTTCACCGGTTAAGTTCTCGAAGACGCCTGGACCGATTTGGAAAAATATTTTTGTGTTTGAAAGGGCATACTTTCCGATTGGTGCCATAAAAAATTGATGAGAATCTGATGAAGATCTTCGGAATTATGAGCATAAATGCACCTCGAGAGTGCAAAATATCGCTGACCTAAAATAAAAAACATTGAAGTCGGTCTTTTAAAATTTTAATTTAGCAAAAAAAAAATATCCTTATTGAATCTACCTACATGAAAAAGCTTTCTTGTTTCTTTGTTAATGAAATAGAACACTATTTTAATGTTTTTGAGTCATGTATTAAATAAATCAAAAGATTCAATCTGCATAATTTGTAGTTACCTAAGTATAACTTAATCATACAAAATTTTTATCATAGGTATTTTAACCGACTTGAAAAAAAAAGGAGGAACCTCCTCCTTGTCGTCGAAATCTTTTTAGTTTTTTAAACATAAGTCTGGCAATGGTGTTGGACCGAACTACCTGGAAAACTCGAGGGGAGGCCTTTGCCCAGCTGTTGGACATTGTAGGCTAAAAACAACAAAACAATGCCTTCGGCATTATGTTCGCCAATTATGCACTATTTTTGTAATTGATCGAGCGAGCGAAGATCTTAGTGGCAAGTTAGGCGATTTTGGTTTGTATGTTTCATTTTTATGTTCTCGCATAACTATCGAACCGCTTATCCAATCTGCATGAAACTTGATAGGTCAATAAGTTGTGCTATGGAAATTTACTGTGGAGCATATGAGCGTAATCGATGAAGGGGTTGTAAAGATATTGGGTTCCCAAGGGAGGGAGTAAAAAAAAACTAAATTTACCCAAATATATTGAATTAGGTGTCATATTATGAAAGTACTCAATTTAATACATTCCAAAATGGTTTTTAGTTTTATTCTAGGTTGTATAGTTTTTTAAATACAGTGAAAAAGGAAAATTAAAAACCAACGGAAGAATGGAGAGAGCTCCCGTTGAATAGAGTTTCGATGTCGTCGTAGGTCTGGTTAACTGAGTCAGTATTAAGAAAGTGTGGCATCGTTGTGGTTTGGTTTGCAATGATTTTATGATATTTATTGATATTTATGATATTTTGTGAGGAAACCAGTTAACTTTCTAATAGCGGCGATGGGCTTGCAACCTGTCACGTATAGAAATGCTAACTCTTGCAAATAGTGGGCTGGGCATGTACCAGAATTAGATGACTGTATTTGGAGAGGGAGAGGGAGAGGAAGAGGGAATTGATTTTCTCATACATTTTGGATTGAACTGCTATTTTAATAATTTCTCGAACTATGAGGCCATATGAGGCGCGGTACGAAGTTCGCGGGGTCAACTATTGAATATGAAAAAATAGACACGACTTAATGTATTGCATGCATGCCTGTAATCTCTTTACCATACTGAGGTAGCGCACTAGATATCATAATGTAGTAAACGCTAGAAGTAGCACTTAACGTAGGTATAGGGTTAGTCAGAAACAAGTCCAAATCTAGGCTATCAACGCAACGGTGCGCGAGATCTCAGTTCGGGGCGAACTATTAGTTAAGTATGTTTATTAAAGAATTTAAATAAATTAATAAACAACAACAAACATACGTTTGTTCGTTGTTATTATTAAACAAACGATGTACAAAAAGCCCCGACCCCTATGTCCTGGCACGACTGGAACATCAGCATTGAATATCAGCATCGATCAATGCGGATGCTGATGCTGATGCTGATGTCCCAAATGATGCTGATCATCAGCGGATGCTGATGCTGATGCTGATATTCGCAACAACCCTGCTTCTGACTAGGAACATTTCTACCCGTGCACTGAACCAAACAAGCAAAGCAAGCAAGCAAATGAAGCAAAGCAAAACAAGCAAGCAGTGTTTTTATTTTATTTTATTTCAATCAAGAAACGAAAGAAAAGAAAAGAAATCATGCAACGGTGTGATCATGTGATGACTCTTTAAAACGAAGTGAATTTAATAGAAATAAGTTTTATTTCCGCCACTAATAATCAAAAAACGCGAACGAACTAATCAAGAATTCAAGATCATCTCACACTCTGGGTATTCTTCCTTCCTTACCTGTATTTTATTTTTATCCAAATACTTTCAGAAAAAATTAAACTATGACACAGGAATCTAAACCGAGTGTGGACAAGAAAGGCTCTATTTGCCGCGTGTGCTTGAACTGTGACTTCGATAGAGAACTGGGCACAGGATTATCACTGTTTGAGAAGTACAATGACTGTTTGATCTCTGAACAAATCAACGAGCTGGCCAACGTATCTATCAAGGAAGGCGATGGCTTCCCAGACAGGATATGTCCAGCCTGCCATTTACAGCTCCAAAGCGCCTATAAATTCAAGAAAACGTGCGAAAGTACCAATCAAATCTTGCTGTTAGCAACGAACATTGTGAAAGACGGTGTGAAAGAGTGCGAAAGTCCTGTCGAAGCCCCTCTGAAAAGGGAGTGTCTTGATGATGATGAGGACCATGTTGATGATAGTTTTCAGAATGACTTGGAAGACGAAAACATTGATGAAAAACCTAATGTGAAACCTGAACCCAGATCAAGTAAAACCTCATGTTTTAAAGTAAAATGCCATGACTGTGGTGGTATTTTTAAGAACAAATCCAGATTCCAAACTCACTGGAAAAAGGTTCATTTGGCTAAACTTAACGTTAAATGTCCCCGATGCTTGCAAAAATTCAAAACTTCTTCAGCCTTAATATCTCACAAAAACAGGAACTTGAAGAGTTGTGTCACTGCTGGCACATTCCACATCGAATGCGAGGGAGGGAGCCCTGTATTCCATTGCAAAGAATGTAACTTCAAGACAAAGGCGAAACATAGGCTTCAAAAACATGCGGAAATTCATTTGAAAAATAGAACCTTTATAAGTAGAGCTATAGATTTGAAATTAGAATGCCACGACTGTGGTGGTTTCTTTAAGACCAAATGCAAACTCCGTACTCATTGGAAGAATGTACATTTGCCTCAACTTGACATCAAATGCTCCCGATGCTTGCAGAAATTCAAATCATTTGCAGCCCTAAGGTCTCACAAAATCAAGAACTTGAAGAGCTGTGTCACTGCTGGCACGTTCAACATCGAAGGCGAGGGTAGGAACCTTACATACCACTGCAAAGAATGTAACTTTAAGTCGAAGATTAAACATAGGCTACATATACATGTGGATCTTCATTCAGAAAGTAAACCATATCAATGTCACTTATGCCCCAAAGGTTATACAACAAAAAATGGTCTTGACAGACACAAAGAGAGTGTTCACAAAATGTACAGTTTCGAAGGCAATTGCAAGATTTGCGGTAAATTTATACAAGGAAAAGAAAAAATGAAAAAGCATTTATACAGACATAGGAATAGAAAAGAAAATATTGTATGCAACATATGCAAAAAGAGACTGGCAACTGATGAGGGTCTCCGAATTCATATGTTTAGGCACTCTGGCGTCAAGTCATTTGTCTGCGAAATATGCTCCAAAACTTTCTTCACATCAAGTGAACTCTCAACTCATAGAAGAAAAACTCATTTCAAAATAAATCAAAAACCTATATTTGCGAAATATGTGGTTTTAAGACTCACATATACAGCACAATGTCCAAACACACGCTAAGGCACTCAGATTCAAATGTTGGTTGCAATATTTGTGGCATCTTTATGGAGAATGAAATGCAACTGACCCTGCATAAAATCAGACATACTGATAGACACCATAAGTGCCCTTACTGTGTTAAAACTTTTCATTCTCGAAATATACTTTGTAAACATGTAAGGGGTATTCACAAGACTTCAATCATGAGTAGTTTTTAATCATAAAATAGACTACATTAACATAAGGGAATGTTACCACTAAACTGAGGTGTGCGCGAGGAAATCCAACAACCAACGAGTACCTATAGAGTTGTGATGATCACAGATATCTTGTACAAATGTTAAGTTTGATAGGCAATTGGATTTCAAGAGTATATTTGCCAAAATTAGTGAATAAGCACCAGTTAAGTTCTTTAAATTTTTATTATAATTAAAGAAACGCATTCTAAGCACTTTGGAGTTTTATTGTTTGAACGCGCTTAACTTTAAGGCTGAGCGCACACCTATCCGCACCAGATAGGAATCGAACGATTCGACCGCGGGCAGGTGTGCGAGCTTTCATACTTACGATTTCAAAGAATTCTAAGATTCGTTCGGCGTGTATAGGTGTGCGGCCATCTTAAGTCAGTCAGAGCCTTTTCATTTCATCATCACCATTATATAGGTACCTACCGCACTACCTACGCGGGTATTTAGCCGCGAGGACCCTGCTAGTCACATCACAATATAAGTAGGTACTTAAAATACCTAGGTAGGTATTAAAATGCGAAAGTTTGGATGGATGTATGTTTGTTCCTCTATAACTCGCTCGTCAACCACTGAACCGATTTGCCTGAAATTTAAAATGTGCGTTTCAACCGAGAGAGCATAATGCTGAAGACAAGATTAAAGTATGCAGACCTTTAGTTCTAAAACAATTGTAAAACCAATCTCGCCATTTGTAAAAAGACAGAACAAAAGATACGACATGAAATGTATGCTCACTCAGTTCTCCCATACGACAAGCCAAAAAATATAGATAGCTAGTGACTGGGAGTACCTAGGTCATAGGCTACTTTTTATCCCGGAAAAATGCACGGCCCCCGTGGGATAAAGAAATAGTAATCCACGCGGGCGTCCGCTAGTAATTAATAAATGCTATATCAGCTTATATCAGGCATTTCGATTCTATACAATCTTATTAAAATATTATTACAAGGGTACCTACTGCTACAAGGTAAGGTTATAAAAGTAAAACACATTTAAACGATTTCATTATTAGGTATATTATAGTATTTATAGAGGGCATAGGTACCTATTTGTATTTACAGAAATAGTTTTAAAAGTCAGTAAACCGGGAGACCGGTAGATTAATTTATTTTGTTCTGTGACAGTAGCAAGTATTTCAAGCTTTACTTAGTTTAGAGTTAGATGGCGCTGTATTAACAAAAATTTGCAGATATTGGTCCAAGAACATTTAATTATCTTACATAGTTTTAAAGAATTTTGAGGTTTCCAGTTTCCTATACTTACCTAGTGCAAAATAGCAAATTGGCATTTTCTCTTTGTTTATCACAATAATAGATATTACTTTACCTTTCCAGCTAAAGTTATATCTATCTCTATCATTATTAGCCATTTGACCAGTCCTACGATCTTGTCTCTCACTCTATCCTGGCATCATTGATTGTTTATTAGCTGCTGATATTGACATGCAAACTTGACAGAACATTTCATCAAACTAAAATACTAGCATTAATTATTTATACAATTATTATTACAACTTAAGTCTATTATGGTTGAATTTCTGTTGAACATTCACTCTTAATTCTAATAACTTTAGGGGTTGTTTCACGGCTATTCAACTTCACAATTTTGTGTACTTTCCTTATATGCGAGCAGAGGTTTTTCCGACTAAAAAACTTTTTGTCACAGTGAGAGCACTGATAAGGTCTATCTGTATGCTTCTTTTTATGCAGGGCTAGTTGTTGCTCATTCTCCAAGAAGATGCCACAAGTGTTGCAAGGAAGATTTGATGAGGAATGCTTAGGCTTGTGCCTTGCCATGGTACCATGTGAGAAAGTTTTGTAGTTGCATATTTCACAAATATAAAACTTTGATTTTAAATGGACTTTCGTTTTATGGTTGTAGAGCTCACTGCCCGTGTAGAAAGAGGTGGGGCATATTTCACAGGCATATGATTTAACACCAGAATGCCGTTTCGTATGGTTACGCAAACCTTCTTTAGTCTTAAGTACAGCGCCACAGATCTTGCATGGCAAACTGGCTTGTCTATGGCGTCTCATGTGCCTGTATAGTCTAGTTCTGCCTTGGAAATGTTTTCCACAGTACTGACAAGTCCCCTCCCCAGTGAATATTTTATGAGAACTTTCCTTATGAGCTGACACTGAGCTAAGTTGAGTGAAAGATTTTAGACAAATATCACATTGATATGGTCGTTCTCCTGAATGTATAACACTGTGTGATGATATATCTTTTATGCGGTGTGACTTATAGTCGCAGTCCTTGCAGTGGAAAACACGGTTCCTGCCTTCACCTTCAATGCGAGCTTTTCCAGCAGCGGCACAACTCTTCGAGTTTTTTTTCTTATGTGAGTTGTAGGCTGCAAATGATTTGAATTTTCTTAAGCAATTGGTGCACTTGAGAGATTCTGCCAAATGAACGTTCTTCCAGTGTACACGGAGCTTGCATTTGCTCTTAAAAGAGCCACCACAATCGTTGCATTCCAATTTCAAATCTATAGCTCTACTTGGTTTGGGAAGAGGTTCGATAGGAGACTTCACGTCGGTGTCGCCAGCTTGTAAGTCTGCCAGCGTGATATCGTCTACATAGTCAAATTCGTCGTCTTCTAAATACTCTACTTTCATAGGTGCTGCGTCGAGGCTTTCAATATTTATTGTGACATTGTTAACTGCTGATATTAAGATTTCATTGGTAGTTTCACACTTTTGTTTGAACTTGTACGCGCTCTGAAGCTCTAGCAGACAAGTTGGACATATCTTGTCGGGCAAGCCGTCGCCTTCCCTAATTCCTACGTTGGAAATAGCGTTGATTTGGTCTGCGATTAAACAGTCATTGTACTTCTCAAATAATGATAATCCTTTGCCAAATTCCTTCTCGGAATCATAGTTCAAGCATACACGGCAAACGATGCCCATTTTTTTGTCTTCACTCATTTTGCACTTACTTTTATAAAAGTACTTTGCATAAAACTTCACATCATTTTTATGTTTCGTAGAATGCAAATTTGATATTTGAGATACAATATATTTTTGGGAAAACAAACAAACAGCAAGTCTTCTCTTTTGACTTTGTTTTGTTTGATCACAGATTAGGTAGAGATACTATGTTTGATGAATAAAAATTCCACTCCATCCACAATCCACAAAATACAAAATCTCATCAGAATATCATTGACTGACTGATGACATGACAGCTAAGGACTGACTGGCTGACAGTTTATTTGAAACGATGATCAATTTGACATCTGACACTGATTGTTTTGTAATAATCATTTTTAATTTTTTTAAATAATGGTGCAAACACACGCTGGCTGGGCCAGCCTAGTGAGTATAGGTCTACCAGAATCTCATGGCATAAAAAAAAAATAAAAAATTGTGATTTTCATATGGCAATGTCAATCATTACCTGTCTAATCAAATTACGAGATCTGTCAACCGCTGCTGAAATTTTGCTAGTGCTAGTGATTTATTCTTGTTATTTTGTTGTTTTTGGGACAATGTCGAAAAAGCCACTTCGATCTCAAGCGAGAAATATTGTTTTCAATGTGTATCGTAAAATAAGCGAAGAAGAAGGCGAAAATCAAACTCAATCTTTGATTTTAAAGCGTGTCGTTGAGTTGACCGGTAAGTTGGACTGAGTTGGTTTGATACTTTAGTTTATTTTATATTTTTCTTATTTAATTGTACCTTCTTTATAGGTGTTTCCAGTACTACTATACGACGAATTGTAAATGAGATAGATGAAACATTAAAAGATGAAACTGTTAAAAGAGTGTGTAGACCTAATTAGACAGAAACTCATAGATGAAAACTTGCCAGAGATGAACATTACTTTGTTACGAAACTGTCTAGAAGGAAGTTATTTTTTGTATAGAGGACAACACTACCTACAGATAGATGGCGTTGCTATGGGGAGTCCTGTAGCACCCGTGATGGCCAACATCTGGATGGAGCACTTCGAGTCACTCATACAGTTTCCATCTAGCTTGAAATTATGGAAGCGTTATGTAGACGATGTGTTCTGTATTATGAAAGGCAACAAACCGGAAGTTGAGCAGTTTCTACAACACCTAAACTCTATACATCACAAGATAAGGTTTACATTCGAGTTACAATGTGATCGTTCATTACCGTTTCTGGATGTAAAAGTTATGGCGAGATCGGATGGGTCCCTAACACATACTGTCTACAGAAAACCCACTCACACTGACAAATATTTAAATGCAATGTCTCACCATCACCCCACTCATTTAGCATCGGTAGTTTTTTCACTAGTCGACAGAGCCTACGCCTTGTGTGACCCAGAATTTCTGCAAGGGGAATTATCACATGTACAAGGAGTACTAGAGAAGAATGGCTACCAGGTGAGGAACATGAGTGCTAGACGTATGAATAGGGTGAGGAGGTTTGATGTTCCGAGAGAACGAGCATACTTGCCGTACATTAGGGGGGTGACAGACAAGGTTGGTTCTTTGCTGAAAAAATATGCAATCAAGACAGTCTTCACTCCACTACGCAAGATAGCAACACAAGTAGGAACAGTCAAAGATACCATACCCTATCAAACACCGGGGGTATACAAGATAGATTGCAGTTGCGGTAGTTCTTATATCGGACAAACTAAGCGGACTATTGCTGAAAGGGTCAAGGAACATATCGCAGCTGTTAAAAACCGCCAGGTGGAAAAATCAGCGATAGCGGAGCACTTGTTAGAATCAGGATTAAACCACTGGATAGAGTTACATAAACCATTAATCCTTTCCAATGATCGCCATTACTATAGTAGAATTGTGCGTGAAGCGGTGGAAATAAAGAAACATAAAAATTTCAACCGGGAAGGTGGTTACAAGTTGTCATCAACGTGGGATCCAGTTATTAAGAAGTGTTCGTGTCGTAAAAAGCCGTCTAGTATGTCGCCGGACATTGTCAGTGTGGTGTGTCGCAACCCTAATAGTGATTTGTGTTGACTGAATGAGGGTAGTTCTAACCTCATCAGTCAAAGATTCGAGCAAACAACGGCCGCCAGTCTACTCGTGACCACGGCGACTGTAATGTCGCCGAAACGTCGAGGTAAATAAAACAATTTCATTACGCGATTAAGTCCCGTTAATAATAATTAAAAAATGTGTTCAAGTCGTGAAAGTTTAAAATATGTATTAACAAGCCGGTACGGGCCGGAAATTGTTACAAAAGTACGAGACCTAGAAAAGCTCCGGAAAAAGAGAGTGCGGTTGGAGTCATCATTGGCATATTTAATTAAGTGTCGTGATACGGACATAATTCCAACGTGCGCGAGAATTAAACCGCGGAATGACATTCTTTTTTCGGAAAGTATTCTCCGAAGTGCGAGTGTTCGTTTGCTTAGACAAATAATTAGGAACAGTTATTGCGAACTGGACAAAGTGAATCGTGCATTATACGGGTTGCATTGTGAGTGTAGTGATGTGCTAGCATATGAAGATTTTAATATGTGCGATGGAGTTACCTACTTACAAGCAGATCGGGTATATGAATTGTGTAGTGTTAAGCATGACCGAAAATATAACAAGCTTAGAGATCGTCAAAAAAGGAACACAACTCATCAGCCAGAAAGGTCATCGGTAGTTAACTTATCCAGTACAACATTAAACAGTGAAACTGAGAGTGTTTTAGCGAAGGGTTTAAATTTTGCAACTACCCCCCAACAAATTCCGTACGAGAAAATTATAAGTAGTGTTGAGGAAGTTATAATACGTAACAAACTACCTACCACTGATTCGGAATCGTTAAGGCAAGATGTTGCGGTAATATTACGCAAAGCTAAATTACCCAAATGCAATATTTCTTCCGAAGAACGGGTAGCTCTTAAGAACTTACAGAAAAACAAAGATGTATGTGTTCTTAAGGCCGATAAGGGAAATGCTACGGTTGTAATGGACTCGGAGGACTACGATCAGAAGGTACGTGACTTGTTGAGTGACACAACTGTATACAAACCTGTGTCGTATGACCCGACCGCCAGAGTGACACGACGTATACGCGCAGTAATTAGGGATAACAAAGAAGTAATGGAGGAAGATGATTTTAACAGATTATTTAGACCAAAAATTGTACAACCACCAAAATTATATGGGCTGCCTAAGATACACAAACCCAGTGTTCCGCTGCGACCCATTGTGAGTCAGATAAACTCACCGACTTACAGCCTTGCGGGTCACGTTGCAAAGGTGCTGCAACCATTGGTGGGAAAGACGTCTTCCTTCGTAAAGGATTCTCGCCATTTCATCACTATAATTAGGGACATCAGACTGGAACCAGATGACATCATGGTGAGTTTTGATGTTGAGTCACTGTTCACCAATGTTCCGTTAAAAGAGTGTGTAGACCTAATTAGACAGAAACTCATAGATGAAAACTTGCCAGAGATGAACATTACTTTGTTACGAAACTGTCTAGAAGGAAGTTATTTTTTGTATAGAGGACAACACTACCTACAGATAGATGGCGTTGCTATGGGGAGTCCTGTAGCACCCGTGATGGCCAACATCTGGATGGAGCACTTCGAGTCACTCATACAGTTTCCATCTAGCTTGAAATTATGGAAGCGTTATGTAGACGATGTGTTCTGTATTATGAAAGGCAACAAACCGGAAGTTGAGCAGTTTCTACAACACCTAAACTCTATACATCACAAGATAAGGTTTACATTCGAGTTACAATGTGATCGTTCATTACCGTTTCTGGATGTAAAAGTTATGGCGAGATCGGATGGGTCCCTAACACATACTGTCTACAGAAAACCCACTCACACTGACAAATATTTAAATGCAATGTCTCACCATCACCCCACTCATTTAGCATCGGTAGTTTTTTCACTAGTCGACAGAGCCTACGCCTTGTGTGACCCAGAATTTCTGCAAGGGGAATTATCACATGTACAAGGAGTACTAGAGAAGAATGGCTACCAGGTGAGGAACATGAGTGCTAGACGTATGAATAGGGTGAGGAGGTTTGATGTTCCGAGAGAACGAGCATACTTGCCGTACATTAGGGGGGTGACAGACAAGGTTGGTTCTTTGCTGAAAAAATATGCAATCAAGACAGTCTTCACTCCACTACGCAAGATAGCAACACAAGTAGGAACAGTCAAAGATACCATACCCTATCAAACACCGGGGGTATACAAGATAGATTGCAGTTGCGGTAGTTCTTATATCGGACAAACTAAGCGGACTATTGCTGAAAGGGTCAAGGAACATATCGCAGCTGTTAAAAACCGCCAGGTGGAAAAATCAGCGATAGCGGAGCACTTGTTAGAATCAGGATTAAACCACTGGATAGAGTTACATAAACCATTAATCCTTTCCAATGATCGCCATTACTATAGTAGAATTGTGCGTGAAGCGGTGGAAATAAAGAAACATAAAAATTTCAACCGGGAAGGTGGTTACAAGTTGTCATCAACGCGGGATCCAGTTATTAAGAAGTGTTCGTGTCGTAAAAAGCCGTCTAGTATGTCGCCGGACATTGTCAGTGTGGTGTGTCGCAACCCTAATAGTGATTTGTGTTGACTGAATGAGGGTAGTTCTAACCTCATCAGTCAAAGATTCGAGCAAACAACGGCCGCCAGTCTACTCGTGACCACGGCGACTGTAATGTCGCCGAAACGTCGAGGTAAATAAAACAATTTCATTACGCGATTAAGTCCCGTTAATAATAATTAAAAAAAAAGAGATAGATGAAGTATTAAAATCGCACGGTCACGAAGTTTTAAGGCTCCCGCCTTATCATTGCACCTTAAATCCCATAGAAATGATTTGGGGTATAATGAAGCAAAAAGTTGCTGATAAAAATGTAAATAGGCCTGCAAGTGACATAAAATTATTAACAGAAGAAGCGTTCTCTCAAATTGGTGGTGAGGAATGGCGAAAATGTTGTGAACATGTAAAGAAAATTGAAAACAATTTCATCAAGCAAGATAGAGTAATTGAGAGGCTGGAAGAGCGATTTATAATAAATACCTCTTTATCTTCATCATCTGATGAAGAACAAGAAATGCAAGAGGAGTTCTTGGAATCGTTTTCTAGTTCTGAATGAGGTGTTAAGTTTTAGTATGATTTAAATGATATATAATAAATTAGTACTTAAAGTAATGTACGATTGATTTATTTTTCATGACTTATTTTCCTATGAAGAACCCGATGTATAACAATATTCTTCATACACATACCTTATATACTTCATGTTCATTAATCTTTAGCATAAATAGAAAATTTAAAGTATCAAGATCGTTTAATCCAATTTCCCCAGTATTGCACGCAACAAATTTTTATTTCCTCATTTGCCATGAGATTCCGGTAGACCTATAACTCCTAAATTCGTTGTCTCATAGCTTTTTTGCATATAGTAAAAAAAATGTGATTGTTTTACTATTAAAATGCCATTATTCAAAAGATAAATGTCTTAGTCACCTATTCATTATAAAAGGTCAGAGGATAATGCATAAAATCAATAAATATTTAGCTTTTAGTTCCATGACTCTGAAAAAATTGTTCCATTGAGAAACAAACAGAATTGCATGTAAAACCTTTCAATGAAACGCAAAGTACTAACTTTTAATATTTTTATAGAGGAAATGAGGCATATTTATCGAATAGTCACAAAAACTGATAGAAAAATCAGATTAATGGTGTAATAATCTCAATAGTTACTCCATTGAGTTACTTTTCTGACTCAATGACATCCTTTAGTTAGCTAGAACTCAATCAGTTTGAAAAAAATAAGCACAAGGAGCTTTCTGGCAAATAGAAAACACTTTTTGTAACAAGTTAACATCACAAGAATAAACAATTTCAAGTAAATTAGACTGTATTTTTAAAAATACTGAATCAAAATTGAGGGATAACTTCTCAAAATTATGTAAGGTGGCGTTCACCTTTGAATATTTTATTTACAAAAATAGCTTCAGGTTAGAAATTAAAACGAATTATCATAAAAGTTATATATTATTATTATGAAATATTATAAAAGTGTAAAATATAATATATTATTATAAAACTGTCCCGTAAAAAGTGTCCCTTAGCAAAAGTGTCCAGTAAAAAGGTGTCCCTTAGCAAAAGTGTCCCGAAGAAAGTGTCCCTTTGCAAAAAGTGTCCCTTAGCAAAAATATCCCGAAGCAAAAGTGTCCCGTAAAAAAGTGTCCCTTAGCAAAAGTGTCCCGTAGCTAAAGTGTCCCTTAGCGAAAGTGTACCGAAGCAAAAGTGTCACGTTAGAAAAGTGTCCCTTAACAAAAGTGTCCCGAAGAAAAAGTGTCCCGAAGCAAAAGTGTCCCGTTGAAAAAATGTCCCGAAGCAAAAGTGTCCCGTTGCAAGTGTCCCTTGGCAAAAGTGTCCCGTAACTAAAGTGTCCCTTAGCGAAAGTGTACCGAAGCAAAAGTGTCACGTAGAAAAGCGTCCCTTAGCAAAAGTGTCCCGAAGCAAAAGTGTCCCGTTGAAAAAGTGTCCCTTAGCAAAAGTGTCCCGAAGCAAAAGTGTCCCGAAGCAAAACTGTCCCGAAGCAAAAGTGTCCTGAAGCAAAAGTGTCCTGAAGCAAAAGTGTCCCGAAGCAAAAGTGTCCCGAAGCAAAAGTGTCCTTTTGCTTCGGGACACTTTTGCTTCGGGACACTTTTGCTTCGGGACACTTTTTCTTCGGGACACTTTTGCTTCGGGACACTTTTGCTTCGGGACACTTTTTGCTTCGGGACACTTTTTCTTCAGGACACTTTTTCTTCGGGACACTTTTGCTTCGGGACACTTTTGCTTCGGGACACTTTTGCTTCGGGACACTTTTGCAACGGGACACTTTTGCTTCGGGACACTTTTGCTTCGGGACACATTTGCAACGGGACACTTTTTCAACGGGACACTTTTGCTTCGGGACACTTTTGCTAAGGGACACTTTTGCTACGGGACACTTTTGCAACGGGACACATTTGCTTCGGGACACTTTTTCAACGGGACACTTTTGCTTCGCACTTTTGCTAAAGGACACTTTTGCTTCGGGACACTTTTTCTTCGGGACACTTTTGCTAAGGGACACTTTTCTACGTGACACTTTTGCTTCGGTACACTTTCGCTAAGGGACACTTTTGCTACGGGACACTTTTGCTAAGGGACACTTTTTTACGGGACACTTTTGGTTCGGGACAGTTTTGCTATGGGACACTTTTCTTCGTGACACTTTTGCTTCGGTACACTTTCGCTAAGGGACACTTTTGCTACGGGACACTTTTGCTATGGGACACTTTTTAACGGGACACTTTTGGTTCGGGACACTTTGCTAAGGGACAGTTTTGCTAAAGGACACTTTTCTATGGGACACTTTTGCAACGGGACACTTTTGCTTCGGGACACTTTTTCTTCGGGACACTTTTGCTAAGGGACACTTTTCTACGTGACACTTTTGTTTCGGTACACTTTCGCTAAGGGACACTTTAGCTACAAGACACTTTTTTACGGGACACTTTACTGGTTTTTGACAACTTTACACACTGCTTAAAACATAACCCTCTTTTAGTTTTCGTGTAGGGTAAACAGAATAAAATCTCAACTGTATCGCGGCTTTAGCGTTCCACTGAGTTACAATTTGTTCCACTGAGTTACGAAATTTCTCAGTGGAACGTAACGGTTCTGCTGATTCAGAATTAAAATGAAAAAAAAAAATAGGATAGACGATTACTTTCTTGTTGTTTAGTGTAGTTTTAGTTGTGGTGAATACATAGGGAACTAAATAATACCAAGTTGCTACATGAAACCAGCTACTTAACACCAAAAACTCCGTAACTCAGTGGAACACAAAAAAGTCCCTCTGAGAGCGACCTTCTGCCACGGCACGACGCACAGTATTATAAAAGACCCGAAAATCGGACATGCCTTTTTTATGATACTAATCGAAACATTAGGCTATTTCCAATACTAGAGTAGAACTCCCAAAAGTTAATTCAGCTTAGAACGTGAGTTATGATTTTTTTAATTTTTTTCTATGGTTACCAGAGAAAACCTAAAGAAATGCTGTAATTTTCTAAGTAAACAATGTTTTTTAGTTTCAATGACAGTATGCTATGAAAGCAACTAACTACTATTTTCGGAAACATACAATTAATTTCTAGGTAAACAACAAAGAAAGTTATGAATTTTTTTGTAGTAATTTAGAAATAATTTTTTTTCACAGCTGTCTTCAGAGATTAGCGCCTGATTTTCACAGTTTCGTATTCATTAGTATTATGTTAACTTGCCTGTAAAATATCAGACGCGTAACACGTAGGACTTCGGAGTTATTGAATTTTCAAATTTTAATGTTAGGGTTGGTACTTATTAAAAGTGAACTAATGAGAATCCAAATCAGATTTTTTTACAGAACTTGATTAAATGGATTGAATTTTGGTGATATTAAAAGTTGTTATCACTCAATTATCTGTCAAACATAGGTGCCCAAAATAACAACATTATACAGGGTGTAGCAAATTCTTGGTCACTGAAGGGTAGCTACCTTTTCTCTTGTAGTTAGAAAGTTTTGTTCTTAGGAAACTTCGGTTTTATATTGAAGAAAAAAATATTTGCAATTTTAGATTTTTGAAAAAAAAGTACAGTTAGCCAAAAAAATTACAGTTGTCAAAAAAAAACAAGTTGGTCTTAATCGACTCTATTTCCCACGAGGAACACTTCTCACAAAGTAACTTATCAAATCAAATCGTAAGTTTTTGCAATAATTAAATAAAACACATCCCATACATTTTCTATGAAATTAGTAGTTGTAAACATTATAACGTAAACATTATACCATTCTCTCTTGCGGCTCTGTCTGAGGCGCCTAAGGCTTTACAATAGCCTCCCAGCATGCCGAAGCAGTTACGAATTTAAATTAATAACCATCGAATAAGTGGCACTGTAATGTTTACAACTCATAATTTCATAGAAAATGTATGGGATGTGTTTTTTTGAATTAATGCAAAAACTTACGATTTGATTTGATAAGTTACTTTAGGAGAAGTGTTCCTGGTGGGAAATAGAGTCGATTAAGACCAACTTGTTTTTTTTTTTTTGACAAATGTAATGTTTTAGGCTAACTGTAGGTACTTTTTTTCAAAAATCTAAAAATGCAATTATTTTTTTCTTCAAAATAAAACCGAAGTTTTCTAAGAACAAAACTTTCTAACTACAAGAGAAAAGGTAGCTACCCTTCAGTGACCAAGAATTTGCTACACCCTGTATATTATAAGCTTTTATTTAACTTGCCGCATTAGTAATCTTTGTCTTAGCTACTAAATAAATAAATTTCATTTCATTTCATTTAGTAAGAAATTGTGCATACTCATAGATTCTCAGTGACAATACAATATTATAGTAACAGCGATCTGATGATGGAGTCAGGAGCTATTCAACAGAACTCCTCAGTAAATAGGCCGATTGAGTTTAAACTCGGCATATCTGTCAAGTTCCGACTACAAGCTATCTAATGATGAAGTCAGGAGCTGTTCAATGCTTTCCGCCGAGAACATCCATGTTTTGGCTCATTAGAATTAGCTCAACATTACTCAATAAAAGCTTGTGATGAATGAACATATTTTTTTAATTAGAAAACTTATTTTTTTAAGCCCTTTAATTTATACATACCCCTATGTACTATGGATATTATAAATCGCCATTTTGTGATGTCCACCATATTGGACTTATAATAACGTAACTTTACTTACTGTGTTTCGCTTGTCTAGTTTTTTCATTTGATACCCATATCATAGGGTTGCTGTGGTAATGATAATTCGTCATTTTGTAGCGTCCGCCATATTGGCTAATAATATATAAATAATAGATAAAAACAAACCAATTCATTATACAATTAATTCTATTTTGATTTTTTTTTTGTTTATTCTATTATTCATAATAGAGTGTCGCTCTTGAAGTCTAGATGTATCAAAGTTTCATGCTTCGTTCACCCATCTGTTTACAATTTTCTTTGGTACATTTTATAAGATCTTATTATGACAGCCCTAATATCATAGAAATTACTGAAAATCATAGAAACGTCATATCTTCGATGTCCTGATAGATATTCATGTGATTTTTTTTCACAAGTATAATACAGTTACGAGGTATATTTTCATTAAGATTTCTAGCGCTAATCTTTAATGGTTTATGAGAAAAAAAATAAAACGTGAAAATCACAAAATTGAGCATAGAAACTTTACTGTTATCGGTAAATCTATTTTGTTTAGCTTATAAAGTGCCCTGTATATAATGCCATTTTGGCCTAGAAATAATTGTACAAATATGTTACGCAGTTCTTTTATTTTCGCCTTTTTCTGAAAATCCAGAATTTTCTAAAAAAAATATAACTCAAGTTCTAAGCTAAATTAACTTCTGGGAGTTCTACTCTAGTATTGAAAATAGCCTAATGTTTCGATTAGTATCATAAAAAGGGCATGTCCGATTTTCGGGTCTTTTATAATACTGTGCGACGGTCGAAACAGAAAGGACAATAATCGAATTGGCTAACGTGCATCGTCTGTTTAGTGATGCTAAGTAAAAAAAATCATAACATTTAGCAGTATTTTTGGTAGAAAATCAAGAAAAAGCTCGTAACTAAGTGGGAGTTTCCACCGAGGTCCATATTTTGACCTCACACTAAATTGTATCTCTCTAAATTTTTATGTACCTACTTTAGAATAGTTTTATCGTCAGATACCTAATAATAAATAATTTTTGAAGGCTATAAGCCCTACATAATATACTGTTACGTTGGCAAAAACAGTAATTAATCCAACTTGAAAATGACCAATTATGGAAAGGACATGGCAAAAATCATGTTTTGCCGAAAACAAAGTTACTTTTTGTATGAAAATCTATAGTAATCGAATAATATTTTAACATATTCTTGATGCCTATACTGTATAGTTTCACATTAAAATTTAATATTGGGTACCTACCTATGAAACATCTACATTTTTCAAAAATCCAACAAGAGTAGCGAGGACACCGGAAAAACGCAACAGACAACGAATTTAGCAATCGCCCTAATAGCGTCTACACACGGTTTGCGATGACACAGACCAAACCGCAGACAAATAGGGAGTGATGCCACATAACCTAACATAAATCTACCTACTTACTGTGAACGAAAGAATAATCTTGCTTGAAGGTACATACCTACCTATCAACCAACGTTAAATAATTAGTAGGTAGGTTAGGTAAGATTAAATGAAATAGATACCTGCTAAAAGCCTGCTAACAATAAAAAATAAATAGGCAACCTAGACAGTCAGTGCTAATTTATTTTAAAACTCCCGAATTTGCAGGAAATCCCCCCATTTGGCATCACTCCCTATTTGTCTGCGGTTTGGTCTGTGTCGTGTGTAGACGCTTTAAGCCAGCCAGTGCGATTACGATCGAAGGCGAGTCGATGCAAGGCGAGTGCTACGTTTAATATTGTTTTATTGTTATTATTATAAAAAAAAGTTTTGGCATCGGAGGTTCAGCTCATCTCTCTTCTTCCGTAGGTGGGTCCTCTGGTCAGCCTGCGGTCCAGGTGCATCCCGAGGTATTTTACTGACTCGTTGTGTACCTACGTGGTAGTGAGTGTGCTCTCAGGCTGACAGGCGGGCAATCACCTCGACGGAGAGCAGTGGCGGTGTCGCAAATGTGGCTGTTTCTCTTTTCACTCTTACCCCGCATCCACACGTTGGGGCCAACGTTGGTCCCAATGCCTCTCACCAACGTGTGGTGCTGACAAAATAGCTTGGCGCCAACGTTGGGGCCAACGTTGGGGCTTGGCCGTGCCGTGTCGGTTTTATCAAAGGAAGTTGGCGCGCCAACGTTGGGGATCCGTCCACACGTTGGCGCTATGCTCAGTCCCGTTTCGACGCGCATCGTGAGCGCACGTGTCGACTGACGAGCGAGAATGTCATCGTATTCCTTATTTATTGTGTTTGTAGAACTATCGGGCTGAAATTTTGCACACTTATAGATTCTCGGTGACAATTAAATATTATGGTATCAACAAGCTGATCTGATGATGGAGTCAAGAGCTGTTCAACAGAACTCCTCAGTAAATAGGCCGATTGAGTTGAAACTCGGCATATTTGTCAAGTTCTGACTACAATGTAATAATATGGTGACAGCAAGCTGATCTGATGATGGAGTCTACTATTTTTTTTTATGTTACGGGAACCGTGCAATTTTTAGGGATAAAAAGTAACCTATGTCCTATTTCCGGTTATTATCTATCTATATTTTAAATTTCACCCATATCGGTTAAGTGGTTGTCGTGTTAGAGAGGAACAAACATACATCCAAACATCCAAACTTTCGCATTTATATTATAGTGTGTTGTGTGAAGTGTGATAGTGACATGATGTGATGTGATTGTGATAAAATTGGTATTCAGTAATGTAAAATCACTTCGAGAAATTTCAATTTCTGTATCGGACGCGCAGACATCGGACGTCTGCACGTTGGCTCTGACGGAACAAGACTGGTGTATCGCCAACGTGTGGATGGTTCACGAAATCTTGGCCCCAACGTTGGGACCAACGTTGGTCCCAACGTATGGAGCCGGCGTTAGTCAATGAAAAGAGACGGCATTTAAAGCCCGCTGACGTGATTGTACAGCACGGGGCCTAATAAAGAACCCTGGGGTACTCCCGCCTGCAGGTCTTGGAAGTTCGAGGTGTATTCACCATCCTTTACTTGAAAATTTCAAATATATTTAATATTCTTTCGGACAGGTAAGAATTTAGCAGTCCGAAGAACCACTGTGGTTGAAAGTTTTTTAACCAGTCAAATTAAACAACAAATAATAAACGGTAATTCTCGTTCTTTTATTTACACGATGATGACTTATAATTACATAAAATAAATTTTATCACTTTACATTTTCACATTTGAGTTTCAGCGCACATTCTCATATTAAACTACCTACTTACACACATAATTTATTTTCTTACTATTACTACTATTATTTACCTACTCACATAATCACATAGGTACCTACATTATACTTATTATTTTCGTACAATTCATTACCTAATCTAAGAATTAGAGATTCATACTTTACTAGAAAATTACATAATATAGAAAGGTATACATTGTGATAGAAATTAAAAAAATACCTACCGTTATTAAATTGTGCTAAGGTACATTCATTTTGGTCCCACATTTTTACATTACATTTTATAAGTATTAAAACTAATAGACACTAACATGTAATTTTTATTTTTGTTTTAGGTACCTACAACTGCATGAAAAATAAGTGCGATTTATCTACTTGCCTATTTCATTAGTAAGGTATCTACCTAAGCATTTAGTATGAACTCAAATTAGTAAATTTCAATAAGTATAAAAATCAATTGATCCATACCGAACTAAATTAAATAGTAAACAAAAACTAGATTTTTGCAGTTAATATAGCTATAAAAATTTAACTCTCCTACTTACTTCATTATGCAATCATGCCCATTTTCATTGACTATTTTTGTGTACTTTTAATAAGTACTTACAAACAAGCTAGGCATGTGGATTGTGGGTATGGCAGTTTCTTGCTGTTAAATTAGGTATATGTAGGTATGTAAGTAGGTATAATAATGTCGTCTCAAACCCTCAATTATACCTAATAACAAGCGTAGGTGGTCGGAGTTTTAACACGAATTTATTTACGAACAATTTACGTTAAATATTATAGGTTCATGGAAGAATTATATTATGCTAGGAGGCGAATATGTGGGCCTAAAATGGTCGAAAAGCAATTCCTAGAATACTGCCGTCCGCTAGCTAAACATTTTTTAAAGATATCGCTAAAAAACGCGCCGCTTCTTTACTATCTTGCTTCCCGCTTGCCGCTTTCTTAGTATCTCTAATTCTAAAACTATAAACGATAGGAACCCAGTTCCAAGACCGATCGATAGAGAATTTTGAGCTTTATAACATGGCAATTAGTGTTTGACCAATGCCACATAAAGGTGTTTTAGCTAGCGGACGGCAGTATAAGGCTGCGTTTCCATTGACGCGGAGCTGGGCGGAGCGGTGCTTAGCGGTGCATGAATTGACCAATCACATGTAAACAACGAAATCAAAACGCGGCAAAATGCACCCTGATTGGTCAATTCATGCACCGCTAAGCTCCGCTCCGCACAGCTCCGCGTCAATAGAAACGCAGCCTAAGGAAGGGCGCACTGCGTTTTTCGTAGTGCGCTAAAGTGCCATTCCTTTTGTGATTCTGCTTTAACGGCCTTTTTAACCCCGCGACACAGCTTCCGTCAGGTGTAAATCTACCCTAAAACGTGTAAAATAGTGTGTATAAATAAGCACTCATGCAAACACAATTAGATTCTCAATCATCAACATTACACAAGAATTAAAAGGCACAGTGGTCAAATGTCAATGCCTTTTATTAAAGTTCTTTTAAGCTTGGTTGAATGAAAAGGCTTAGCCATGGAATATTTACAAAAATAGCCAGGGAGCATGTAAAAGTAATTGTCATTTTGATGTTTATTACAAAATTCGTGTTAGACATTATTCCTAGTTGGACATTTTGTATTTTGGACGTGCAAAGGTCTTCAGTCTAGTTTTTTGTTTCAATTAATAATTCAGGGAGGCTAAAACGGCCGCTAACGCAATTCCTTATATTATAAGAATCATAATGGCGCGTTCACACGCTCGCAAAAACAGACTCTCAACAAGCATATCTTTTGTCGCGTTCGGTCTCCTTAAGATGAAAGTGACAGAGCTATTTCATGCTCGCTCTGATTATTATCTTTCTCTTTGAATGTCTGTTTGCTCGCGAGCGTGTAAACGCGGTATAATATGATTCGTGTTATGTTTTTTTCTTGTCACTCTTATGTCTATGAAAAGAGACGGCAATACAATTCATAATAAGGTCGCTGCATACGTAACGTGATTTTTCTCGTCCCGGACAGAGCGTGACGATTTCTTGACGTTTCATATAAAAATATAGTTACAAAATACACGTAACGAGAAATCGGACGGGACGGGAGGTGAAAAAACATCGTTAAGACGATGTTATGAACGCATAATATAAGTAATATAAGTCTTACTCTAAAAAATGTAAATCCGTCATTGGCTGTAAGAAACATAAATAAGTCGATTTGTTACTACTAAGAGCTGTGGATTGTCTAATAAATAAATAGATGCACGTCACGTCTCCGTCCCGTCTGAGGTTTTATCCCGTTACGTATGCAGCGACCTTTAATGATTCAGCTAAAGCGGCCTTTTCAGACCTCGCTGACTATAGGGCTATCCCATCGAAAAGTTCATAACCTAAATTGGAAATCTAACTACCTAGCTCGTTCAATCTGGGGGTTCCTGATGCGAGCAATGTGGCACGGGGGTGGGGGATGACTTGAAATATCTAGGGAAGAGGGAGGAGTAGGAGGGGGGAGGTTCGTACTGTGGGGGGGAGGGGGGGAGGGGTGTGAAGATTTGGGAGGAAGCTGTGACCGAGACGGTAGGGGAGAGGTCTATGCACGATGCGGGAATGTCGATTGGTATGTCCGAGGGTTTCGCGCTTTTGCAGCAGCATTCTGGAATAGAAAATTATTATGTTAGTTTTTTTATTTATTTCATATAAAAGTAGGTACTTATTTTAACAAAATATTGTGCCTGAAAACCTTAATAGGTTTGAGTAGGCACTAGTTAGGCACTCACATTCGTCGTAAATACTTATAGTTGAATAACCAAACTTACTGTACCTACCTACGCACAACAAGAGCCGTGTTGGCCGAGGGGGGCGTAGGGGCCTTTCGATCCGAAGGTCGTGGGTTCGAATCCTGGCCGTGCATCAATGGATTTTTCGTTTCGAAACATTTGTATGCGCATTAACACGAGCTCTAAACGGTGAAGGAAAACATCGTGTGGAAACCCGAGGCTTAGTCAGCCCCACACGTATCGACCATGTCTTTCCTGTGGATATGGCCTGTTAAGCTGAGAGGATGGTGTAGGTGCTGGGCAAGCCTACTCCATCTCAACATTGTCCCAGGCACTACAGTGTCCCGATGAGTGTAGGCAAAGATTGCCTCCTGATACTGTATAAATCATCTAGTAAAGATGTAAAAGGCCTAAGTTTTAGGGGTGCAGGGCGCCGAGCATTAGGCTGCGTTTCCATTGACGCGGAGCTGGGCGGAGCGGTGCTTAGCGGAGCATGAATTGACCAATCAGGGTGCATTTTGTCGCGTGTCGATTTCATCTTTTGACGTGTGATTGGTCAATTCATGAACCGCTAAGCACCGCCCCGCCCAGCTCCGCGTCAATGGAAACGCAGCCTTAGAGTTGGATATATAAACTCACCCCAGGCTAGACAGAACATGAGTATAGTGGCGCAGACCAGCATCCCGACGACTAGGTAGCTCCACGGCCCGTATGGCTTCAGCGCTGCTGCGAACTCCATAAATGCGTTCGATGGCTTCTCACCCTCGCTTATCTTCACTGGAAATTAAAAGCACTAATTACTAAAATGCATCGAAAATGGACAAATAGTTTTCAGGCAATCGGAATCGTCGAAAACCGAAAAGCGAATGAAAGTCAGAGTTTATTTTGTTACAGCACAAAGTAATTTCGTATGAGTAAGTGGCCAACTCTGGTGACGGAGTTTTGAGGCCGCCTAAAGGCCTCCGTTATGGCTTAACGACTTAAAAGCAGGGAACGACCATTTAACGTGCCCTCCGAAGCACGGAAACACGTCCTGTAATCATGCAAGCCACTTATAACAGATGGCTTCGTAATCCCTTCAGCTCCTGGTTCCTTAGCAGTTCCAACAACAGAAGTCTCTCTTCATTCTCGCCTGATTCTTTACAATCAAGTAGCAAGTCCTGTAGTTGCAATCATGTCACTTACTTATAACAGATGGCTTCGTCATCCCATCAGCTCCTGGTTCCTTAGCAGTTCCAAGAACAGGAGTATCTCTCTTCATCCTCGCTCGGAAAGTGCCTGATCCTTTACAATCAATTAGCAAGTCCTGTAGTTTCAATTGTGGTGTCACTTACTTATAACAGATGGCTTCGTCATCCCATCAGCCTGGTCCAGCCCCAGCAGTTCCTGGTTCCTGACTGCGAACCTCCTCAGCAGCTCCAACAACGGAAAGTCTCTTCATTCTCGCCTGATCCTTTACAATCAAGTAGCAAGTCCTGTAGTTTCAATAATGGTGTCACTTACTTATAACAGATGGCTTCGTCATCCCATCAGCCTGGTCCAGCCCCAGCAGTTCCTGGTTCCTGGCTGCGAACCTCCTCAGCAGCTCCAACAACGGAAAGTCTCTTCATTCTCGCCTGATCCTTTACAATCAAGTAGCAAGTCCTGTAGTTTCAATAATGGTGTCACTTACTTATAACAGATGGCTTCGTTATCCCATCAGCCTGGTCCAGCCCCAGCAGCTCCTGGTTCCTGGCTGCGAACCTCCTCAGTAGTTCCAAGTCAACGGAAGGTCTCTCTTCATCCACCCCCTCCCCCCGGACAATACCTACCTGATCCTGTAGTTGCGGTCATGTAAGTCACTTAATAAGAGAAGGCTTTGTCATCCCATCAGCTCCTGGTTCCTCAGCAGTTCCAACAACGGGGGTCTTTTCATCCTTTCCCCTGGACAGTGCCTGATCCTTTACAATCAAGTAGCAAGTCCTGTAGTTGCAATCATGGCGTCACTTACTTATAACGGACGGCTTCGTCATCCCATCAGCTCCTGCCCCCCTAGCCATATTACACTATCTATCGTCGCGATCGCTGTAGAACACTTCAAAATGTATAGGAATTGACCTTTAAAGGTGACTGATGAGTCACGTGGTCAGAACGGCAATTCCTATACATTTCGAAGTGTTCTACAGCGATCGCGACGATAGATAGTGTAATATGGCTAGGCTAGGGCCCCTGGTTCCTTAGCAGTTCCAACAACGGGGGTCTTTTCATCCTCACCCTGACAGTAATTTGCTACTTGATTGTAAAGGATCAGGTCCTTTACAATCAAGTAGCAAGTTCTTTAAGTCACTTACTTATAACAGATGGCTTCGTCATCCCATCAGCCTGGTCCAGCCCCAGCAGCTCCTTCCTGGTTCCTGGCCGCGAACCTTCTCAGCAGCTCCAACAACGGAAGTCTCTCTTCATTCTCGCCTGATCCTTTACAATCAAGTAGCAAGTCCTGTAGTTGCAATCATGTCACTTACTTATAACAGATGGCTTCGTCATCCCATCAGCCTGGTCCAGCCCCAGCAGCTCCTGGTTCCTTGCCGCGAACCTCCTCAGCAGCTCCAACAACGGTGGGTCCCTGCGATGGGCACACGCTGAGGTCTCCTCATCCTCGCCTCCTGGACAGTGCCTCACGCCATCACAGACTAGGTATGATGATACGCAGAGGTTGGTGACTCCGCAGACGAATTGGGAATCGTCGTTGCAAATTGCACCTGGGAAAAAGAAAAGTTGATATAACTTAGGCCTGACTAATTCTTTACTGGATGATTGATTATACAACGACAGGAGGCAATCTATTCCTACACTACAAGGGAGACACTGTAGTGTCTGGAACATTGTTAAGATGGAGTTTCTTGCCCAGCACCTAAACCATCCTCTCAGCTAAATCGACCTTACTCAGAGGAAAGACATGGGTTTTAAAGCTCGTGTGCATATAAATTTTCCGAAAGAAAAAACCGTTAATGCACGGCCGTGATTCGAAGTCAAAACCTTGGGATCGAAAGTCAAGGCACAATGCCACTCGGCCGACACGGCTGATATAAGATGTTGTACAAAACGCTTTAGTAATTGTGTTGGTAATGTGTAGTCAAAGTGTTGAGGCGCGTAAAATGTAATGCGACAAAAATGTTACCTAGGTAGATAATCTATAAATAGCGTGGAAGAGAAACCAGATTTTGCCAAATTATACGTATGGATACTTGGTATTTTGAAATCCCAACATTTAATAAAGGTAGGTTAAGAATGCCTTAAATGGTTTAAGCATGCGAGGGACCGAAGAGTTTGCTGTCAGTCAGTTTAATTGGAGGACGCTTGGGCTTACCTTATCCACAGAACACTTTTTAATAGTTGAGAGTTTGTGGAATAGACAAACTAGGGTTGCCCTATATTATTTTCCCTACCTGTGAAAAAGTATCACACTTTGGTGTGTTAGTATTATCCGCTCTGACACTGCTTATACACACGAAGAGAGAGACACCAATATTTAGGTAACAAAGTCAGGGTTGCCATATATTTTCCATTGTCATGAAGACGAAGATCTGCTTACCACTATTAACAGCTGTGATGACCAGCCGTAGTTTCTCCGTGTGCTGGTACGGCGAGGTAGGTGGGTTCCAGACGATCCTGATCCTCGGAGGCAGCAGTCTTGTGCCGACCCTGGCTGCGACGGCGGCTGCGTTTCCACCGCAGAGAGACAGACGCCATGTTGGCTTCTTCTCATCAGCTAAATACTGGAATGAACGTCAAAATGTGCTTAGGGTTTCCTTGTCCGGTAAACTGCAACAGTCACCTACAGCTGTGCCTACAGCCTAAAATACCATAAAAAAGGTTTTTTACTTCTTCCAGATTTTCATCGTCTCATACATTTAGAAAAAAGATATAGTCAAGCTCCGGTTGGAAGCCAATCGAACGTGAACGTGAGGCTAGTCAAAGTAAGTAAAAATCTCGTACATAGTCCTACGACTATCCACTTCACCAGATCATCGTCCTATTTTGCACATACTTTACCTACAGTGTGTTATATATATGCATACAAGTATACAACCAAGCCAGCCAGCCATATACCAATCCAGGTAACTGTGTAGGGACACCTATAGATACAGCACTCGCATGCATGTTTTTCCATATACAGACAGACCCTGAACCCAGATGATTCATCACTTAACACCAATTGACCCTGGGTTTTTGTAACTCGTTACCGACATCTTATCTTCATAATAAGTTAATACTCATAGGATTATAATCGTTAAGGCTATTTATTTCAATAATGGGAAACTAATTTTTACCTCATTTGATTTCAGACGGTAAAGATATTGAGGACGGCAGACGATTTCCCGAAGAAATGTCCTGTTGCTGACACTAAGGAAATGATTCAAACTCAAGGGTACCTAATGTTTTGGAAAATTGGCTTAAATCCATGATTGAGAATTTATTGAAATATAAATAAAGATACTTTGTTGTTTTGTTTACTTAGGTTTTCATTGATTCGGAAGCTTCACGACAAGAGACCCTGAGATGTCAGCGGTTGGCATCATGCCTGCTCGGTTGACGTGACCATTGTTTAATATTTTCTACAAAATACTCATCATACAAAACTCCAGAAAGAAGCAAATACTTAACGATGTTTGGCAACATGCCCGGTAAATAAATGGTATAGGTATGAAAGACACCTTCAATGAAAATAACATTATAGTTTAAAAGCCAGAAGTCCTCTACAGTGTCGTGAAAGTTATATTTAGGTACACAGGTAACTATTGAATGTGAAAGTCTCCATGGTTGTATAGGTTAATGATAAACAGGTACTTTATCGTTAAAATAAAGTCCAGCTTCTCCCATAGCTGGACAAATATTTCTAATCATTTAGGCCAACTGTGACCTACAAGTAGTGAAAGAGCCTTACCTTATTATACACAAAAAAACTGTCTTTTTAGCAAGGATTTGATGAGTGTTTTTTTCTTGTTACTCAAAGAGACTGCAACTGCAGGCTCTGTTGTCGCGTTCGGTCTCGTTGAGATGAGAGTGACAGAGCTACTTGCATGGTGACTGAATTGTTATATTTGAGAGTTTGAGACCGATTTTGGTTGCAATCAAAGATAGATAAACAGATTTAGCAGCCGTCTGCGCTCTAGGGAGCCTAAGTAGTCTAATATGAACAACAAGGTTATGATAATTATTATTACGGGATTTTATCGCGTACCTTTTATTTATTTTGTTTCCCGACGTTTCGAACACGTTGCAGCGTTCGTGGTCACGGGATGACTGAAGTACTGGAGCTACCGCCGAGAATTGAGAGTAGGATCCACGACTACCCCCAATTCGTCTTCAGAACCAGAAAAGTCCTCGTTCACACTACGACACACAACACTGACGGTGTCAGGCTGAATTAAATAATTAAATTAAATTAAATAATTCTCGGCGGTAGCTCCAGTACTTCAGTCATCCCGTGACCACGAACGCTGCAACGTGTTCGAAACGTCGGGAAACAAAATAAATAAAAGGTACGCGATAAAATCCCGTAATAATAATTATCATTATGTTAACAAATCGCGAAAGTTTAACAAGTTATATAACAACAAGGTTACTGGTTAGTGTTCAATCTTCATAAAAAGTCGCCTCGTCTATGACAATTCGATGATACTTATTTCACTCTGCTCCAGTCACCATGTCTGATGCCTTTAGATTAGAAGCTTATCCTTCGATCAACGACTTGCCGAGTTTGATAAATACCGGTGGAGTTTTTAAACTATTTTAATCCGAGGTTGACGTTCAAGTACCCGGAAGCATCTTCATTCTTCACTGTGAGATCTTTGTGACCTATTTCTGCATCAGCTTCGATTGACCTAGCCTTTCGTGCCGAGCTGTGACCTTCGCCTACTTCATTTGAATGGAACTACTCAGCGGCCCTTATGAACCATACCATAGATTTTACTAGACTTTTTGTAGTTGCATGCGTTGAGGCGAGATTGAAACATAACATCCAACCAAACATACGAATACCTTTTCACGAATATTTTAATAATATTATTTGGATTTTTCATAGACTTACCTAGATCTTTTTTAGTTTCGCCTTACACTAGGAATATTTATTGATTTTTATACATAACGTAGAAAAAAACAAATGATTCCTTCCTTACTAACGCTGTTAGTACACCGACGCATTCGCATGCGACTGCGACGTTCGCATCGCATTGCGATGCGAAACTCTAATGCCAATCGGCTGCGTCGGTGTAACAGCCATTTCGCAGTTGCTTGCGAAACAATACAGACAAGGATGCAACTATTTCATCTAGCTATATGATAGAGCGAGACATAACACATGCGAAACATTGCCATACAACTTACAGTTTTTTCGTCGATTCGCTGCCGCATGCGAATGCGTCGGTGTACTAACAGCGTAAATGAGACGGTAATTTTTTGACTGCCGCAGTCTTGTATGCAAGTGCGTTAGCTACAGAGACTATTTCACGATCAAAATATTAAAAAAGAAGTTGGTAGGAGTTAAAAGTTGTATTGTACTCACAATAAGCAGTTTGCAAGCGTCAGTGCTGTTGTTAACTGGCGCAGCCTGGTCGGACGCGGTGTCCTGTGCATGAGTAGCGGAACGGGCGCTCCATTTGCGAGCCGTAACCGCAGGAAGCAGGTCGCTTAGGCCGCGCTCCCAGTCTGATAGCGACTCCTGTAAAGAGGAGAATACGTCAAGTAGGTACCTACACACTGAAATATACATACATGCATAAAACCACGCCTCTTTCCCATACAGATCAAAGATTTCCACTTGCTACAAGCCTAAATCACGCCTCATACACTCTTACATTACTCATACAAGCTTCTTTGAAATGTAGTCAATTTGGTTCGATGAAATATTTCTTGGAAAATGTCCGTTCTACCTTTGAAGAGTCTCTAGATGCTCTTTCAAGTCATGATGACCATGATGATAGATTTTATCGGATATTGATTTGTCAATTTAGCAAACAATTTAGAAAAGGGATGGTAACAGAGCATTTGGCCGTCCGAGCTAGTCCAATATGAATGAGTACGACTGTAAGTTGGAATTAATAATTGTGACAGTGAACCCTTGATGCCACCCAGGCAGAATGCATCGTTCTATGATATGATTTTGAAAAACGATATGCATTTCCTCTGGCACAATAAGTAAAATAAAATATGAACAAGTTGTGGGAACAAAGGGCTCGTACCAGGAAGTACCAACAACATCATTACACCTTTACTGTAGGCACACCTAGACTTTTATACAACCTTTAACAAATTTTACAACAGGATGTCTTCGATAACAGCTTTCTGATTTGCATATCTACATAACATTAACATAATTATGTGCACGATAAGAAGAATGCACGACTTCGTAAGTTTGTATGAGCTGGCTGTTCACTCAATGGTGACCAAGTTTAGGCCGCTTTAAAAGAATCGTCAAATACACTAGATACAACCCGGGATCGACATAAAATACATTCCACTGATGCTTGATTTCTTGATCTAATTGAAAAAAAATGGTTGATTTCGACCTAGTTATTAGTTGCAAAGGCTTTTCAACCAAATTAATTATTTTTCTGAGTTTTAAGTAGGTACTAAAGTCCATTGGTACTGAAGTACAGTTCCTAAGTATCGCTAAACGATCCCAATGACACCTTCATTGGCACTCAATGCTTTTGTATTGCCGGCTTTTACACTATAACTACCTCTATTTCTAAAGCAAGAGAAGTGAAGTTGCCTTGAAGGATAAGCCCGTCAGGTCCCTATTTTGTAACAATGGAGCCTCATCAACTGATGGAGTTAACTGCATGATTGGCAACGAGCTTTCAATCTGCGGAATTGATTTTGTAGCTAAGTCCTGTGACCTAGATACAACTGGTTTTGATTGGAGAAATATGAAGCACAATCCAAGCCTAGATAGTCAAAATATGGTGTATCTAATACCCTAATACCATACTAGTAAAGGCAGTTTTATTATTTCCAAGACGGGTTTTAAAAAGCTGGCGTCCTGCTATATATCTTTATTGAAGAAATACCCAGTAAGTATATCATTAAATATCAAAAATACATCAATAAAATGTAAACAAAAAGGGCATTTAATACAATGGATATTATCATCTTCAACATTACGAAATTACAAATTGGGCATAGTTTTACGACACATTGGATTTCATTATATAAATTACTTAGATACGAAACCCGCATAAAAGAGTTTTAGAAAGTGATGAATAGTTGAGAATCTAGGTTGCGACCTATTTGGGGAGTTTGAATTGTCAACGTTGATTTCGTTGGTAGGCAACAAGAGGGTGTGTTTGGATTTCATTAGGGCGGCACGGCACGAAGGTTTTTCGCCTTGAACCCTTTGAAACAAGTTTGTTGTTATTTTCGTTGGTTCCGTTATGTTAAACTAGCGTATAGGTAAGTACTACTTACGGCCATAAGTTGTAATTATAAATCCAGCCCTTACTTCCTATTACGAATCACGAAATCCTGACATTATCGAGTTTTACAAATTACGAAACTAAAACCTCACTTCAGTTTCAGCGCTTTGGTTCGAAGTTCGAAGTGTATTTACAGAATGAGTCTACTGTCCCAAGACTGTCCCTTGATTGTCTATCTTTGATAGCGACCAAAGTCGATCTCAAACTCTCAAATATGACAGTTCAGTGACTACGTCAAGTTTGAGACAAGTTAGACAATCAGCCCGCTGATCTTTGCCATCAAATTGACAATCATAGGACTCAAACGGAGTTGGAAAGTCTTGAAGTGTTGAAATAACTGTGGAAGATAGCTGATGATGAAGATTTACCAACGGTATCAGACTCAGCAGTATTGTATTGTACTGTATTAATATTGTCATTCGCACTTTATGCTTATCAGCTCATCACTAGTCGTAACACTGTTAACTATGCGAATAAATTCATAGCTTGTTTTGTTTTCTTGGTTATGCGCGTACGCAGCCTCTCCTTTATAGGACCTCTGAATATGGATGAGCGGGGTTTTGCATTATCGATCGAGCGAGCGAAGCGAGCGAAGATCTTAGTGGTAAGTTGGGCGATTTTGCTTTGTATGTTTGTATGTTTGTATGTTTCACGAATTGTTGTTCGAGCATAACTGTCGAACCGTTCATCCAATCTGCATGAAACTTGGTAGGTCAATAGGTTGTGGTAAGGAAATTTACGGGGGAGCATATGAGCTTAATCGATGAAGGGGTTGTGAAGATATTGGGTTCCCAAGGCGGTAAAAAATTATGAAAGTTACACAAATAAATTGAGTGGGGTGTCATACGAAAGGGCTTATTTTGTACATTCCAAAATGGTTTTTATTTTTAATCTAGGATGTATAGTTTTTGAAATACGACCAAAGACCAAAAACTACGAAACCAGAGCTGCAAGAGCTCCCGTTGCATAGAGTTTCGATGACTTCATAGCTCATTGACTGGTCGGTCTTAAAAAGAGAGTGGCATCGTTGCGGTTTGGTTTGCAATGATTTTAGATGCTACTTGATTTATTTTCATGATAAAAAAAAATTTGATAAAGAATGAAAATAATTGGGGTAAAAAAAGTTAAGTAAACAAATATATTGAGTGGGCTGTCAAATGAAAGGTCTTTATTTGTACATTCCAAAATAGTTATTATTTTTATTCTAGGACGTATACTTTTAGAAATACGACGAGAATTCATAAATATGAAATACCTAAATGAAAAATTAGACACGACATTATGTATTGCATGCATGCCAGTATTTTTTACCATGAAGAGCTAGCGCAATAGGCATACTCGGCAGTATCAGTAGTAGCACTTGAAATTATAGGGGTAGTCAGAAGAAAGTCCAAATGTAAGCCATCTACGGTGCGCGAGATCTCAGTTCGGGGCGAACTACTAGTTTATAAAAACTTCATTGTTCAAAAGCGCGTTTTGAATTAAAACTATAAATATCTGCATATCGAGACTGGAATGTAGAAACAGCTTCATATACACCAATAGAGCATTGACTTCTGAAGGCCTTCTAAATCTCAAATTGGAATCTAAAACACAGCGTCGTAACGATAAGTAGAATAATAAAATGACGCCCGTGAAGATTGAAAAGACAATAATAATTGAAGGTTTTTTGTTCGTTTATGTTGCAGGCCACCAAGTGCGTATCTAAGTTATGGTAAACAAGGTCGTAAAAACATAAAATCTATAATTCTTTTGGAACACGCTAGACTCATTTTTTGTGTTTATAAATGACCATGATAATTCAAGAACTAGTCCCAATAGGTGGGGGTCTTTAGCTTCCTCTACCGCTTGTCGTCTCACAATCTACTCACTCCTTTCAATTTGTTTTTATTTAATATTTGATCATAGGTATTTATTGTAACACCACTTCCTCTGACGTCCTTTTCAATCCAGTCCATCCAAAGGTTGCCTGGAAGAAATCGCTTTGTGCGATAAGGCCGTCCATTGTACCACCATGACTGTATTAGTCTTTCAGTTTTTCTAGTTAAGTACCTACATAATTTGGTGTAACAATAAAGAGTTAATCTATCGAAACTATCTATCTTTCACTCGCATATCATCAACTCAAGATTTGCCAAAGGGATGGAGTACAGCAACCTTAACATAAAAAGAACCGATAGAGTCCGAAATTCTGATATACACTCGAAAACTGGCATAACGGATATAGGCCTCAAATCCACACGCTTGAAGTGGAACGCAAATGAAGACGCCGCACATAGAGGTATTTTGGCTTTCTAGCCGGGTTAAATTATTTGTGCGGTTATTTATGCTTTAAAGTCGGTAAGACTTACTAAAATGTACAGACAACCATTGAGGAGGCCTTTATCCGACAGAAAAAAAATAAAGAATAATCATGATTTGGAATAGGTTTTTTTGGTCAACTAATTACACAAAAAAAATTATAAAATCTAATTTGATGAAGAAGAATGCCAGGGCTTATCGTCATTTTCTCCGAGCTCTTCTGCTTCAGATGCTGAATCTGAATCATCTTCAGATTCTCTGAAAATAAGTGTGAAAATAACGGTTAATATTTTTCAGCTAACACCAACACTAACGAGTAAGTTTTGTCAAAAGTAGCAAAAAGTAGCACCCAATTCGTGAAACATCTATCACACGACAGATTTTGTCATACGTTACAACATAAATCGTTACGGGGAAGCACTGGGAAGGATAACTAAAGTCACTTTGAAATGTACAATTCAGATAAAACTGCTTGAAAAATCGAGACAATTGTAAATTGATTTTAAACCTTTACAAATACATCTAAACATTAGTAATTTATAATAAATAAATCTGTTTTTACTTGCATTATAATAATCCATAGTAGTTTTGATTAAATCAATCACAATAATAAAGCACGGAGGTCTCAAACACGTTACGTTTTTGATGTAGCCAGTAACTGACGCGAGCGCATGCGACAACGATCAAGTTCCGATTTGTTTGTGGCTGGCTGGCGAGGGCCCACGAGCTCAGAAATGGTTATATATTGTACAGTAGCTATCTGGCTCGCTAACAAGTATTCATTTTTGCTTCTAAGTTAGAATTTGTTATTTCAATTTCACCCGGCTAGAATGGCCTAATACCTCTATGTGCGCCGCGGCAGACCCAGGAAAAGATGGCGTGATTCATTCGAACCACAATGGCCAACCCATTAGAGCGCCAATCTTTGAAATCAAGGGAACATTTGCCCAGTCTTGGGACACGAGAGGATAATAAAAAAAATTTCAAAGTTCAACCATTTTTCTAAAGCATCTTTAAAACTAGATCTCTAAATATGAACTGTTAAAAGCTAAGATTCTTCGAAGATGTCCATAATGTTGGGGACAGAGGAATAATCAGATGCGTGCAGGATGCGTGTCTAAAGATGATGTCCATATATTTGAAAAAGTGGTTTAACACTATAACAAATAAAAATTTATAGATGTAGATATATGTTGGGGATAATCAGATGCGTGTAGATGGTTAGGTATATACCATTTGCCGCGAATGTTTAGCGAAAATACACATTGCAAAAGTAAAACTGATAAACTGAACAATGGTGTTATGAAAGGCAGTGGGATCCGTTACCCAACTGCATCGAACAAAGGAGGTGTAACGCGTTGCATCATGTGCACGAAACAGTGCAGTTTTTAACAATTGTTCGTCATGTGAAGTGTTTATGAGATGTCGAAAGTTATATGATTAGACCTCTTTTATGCCATTCTAAGGGCACACAGTCTAACTAAATAAAGCCTCTGTTTGGTTCATTTGAGTCACATTCAAAACTCGATGTTTCAAAGCCCTTATTGTCGGCTTTATTTGTACTTTTTTTAAAAAAAGATTTCAAATAACTCTAAATATATATTTGCAAGTTATTTTTAAGATCAGTAAAATTAATTGAATGTGGCATTGTGAAAACTTCGATTTAAGAAACCTAATTTTTTTATTGTTAAAATGTCCTAAAATAAGATATAAGACGCATGTTACAGAAATTTCTCAAGGTTTCAAGAGTAATTTCGTGAGTTCATGAGGTTTTTGCTCAGTACCTTGCTCTTAGTTACCCATTACTGTCGTAAGTGCCTCAGTAATTAACGTTACCGTGGCGCCTGCGGTTTCCTGGCCTACTTCCTATCATAATAGGTTGCTAGTTAATGTTATATTATCTGCAGTAAACAAGGTTCCTCGTGTGCAGATAATCAATAGTTTCACAACTCCAGCGACAATATAGCTTCACACTTAACCATAAGGACCTTTACAGGGGCCTTACTATGAACTCTTAGAGCAATGCCAAAGTAAGATTACTCTGATTCTGTACTTAGATAAGACTACGCAAATTTTTCATACAATGATTTTCTACTGCGCAGCGAAAAGCCTAACTTCACGAATGCCTGAATCCATTGTTACAACTGTAATACTATCAGAATTTCTTATTTTCCTGTTTGTTTAAGAACTGAGTTGCTCAGCTACTTGTGGTAAGGCTACACGCCTAATTGATAGGCTCATGTCATGATCTATTACATGACATGTCATTCCACTATTGTCATGTCTTCCGCCTGACCTCGTACCATTACAATACATGGTCGCACTGAAAACAGGGTTTACGAGTCATGCGTCAATTAAAAGTTATGTGTGTCTATAATAATCACTGATTCAAGTATACCTACGTCTTTGAGGTTATAATCAAAGACCTAGCTACGTATAGAAAGATTGTGAGGATTTGTGAGGAAGTTCGAGCATATCAAAACCGAACTGTATTCATAGATACTCATAAACGAAACAAGATTACGACCGTATTCTCAAGACGCGGTAGACATTCTCTCAGTTCTTTTAGCTCTCTAACGTCCAGTTTCAATAGATCTGTGCTTTGGCTTCTTCATCATGATCATCATCATCATCAGCCATTTTGAACCCACTGCTGGGCATAGGCCTCCCTTCGTGTCTGCCATTCACCTCGATCCTGCGCTAGCCTCAACCACGTACAACCCACGGTCTTGCGGATTGGTTTTGCTTACTGCGGTAAGATATTTGATATTTTTTTAGTTTAGAATTATGTCAATATCTAACTGAAGTACCTAAGCGAAATTGCATGTACCTAGATAGAATATTGAAATTGGACGTAAAGATCTCTTAAAGGTTTCTAAGGTAGACAGACATAGGCGGCACGTTCAAATACATTGGCACATGTCCATATTTTGCAGAAGTCAGCATTATATTCGTGACAGGTTGCATTGCAACTATTGCAAGCCTATTTGTAACGAAAAATCAGATCGAAAGTCGAGATTTCCCACTCTGCTTAACACCTCTCAAATATAAACTGAAATAAATCACCATAGAATTGAAAACAGTTAATAAAACGTTATTATACAAAACAAAACATTCCTACATGCGTTCAGGTTATTTTGTAAACGAATAAAAATAACGTGATTTCAAATTAATAAAACCACGGTTTAGTCAGTTTAGTTTATTTATCGCTGTACATTCTAGAAACATTCTAGAAACTCTATCGCCTTAAGTAGTCAGGTTACAATACAATGCCTACAGCACTATAATGCAGGTACAGTAGGTCCAAGGCAAATGCAAGGTTCGCATAAAAACCTTGGGTTAAAAACAGTTACTAAAGGCATTTTCACATCATCATAAATGGATTGCTGTATTCGTCATGTGACAAGTTTCTGAAGGTTGTCTGTTGTCGATCTTTTTGAATGACCTATAGCAAAATCTTTTAGGGAACGCGTACTAGGCCTTAGTTTTATACTTAGTCCTAGCTTTAGGTTTAGATATTTTACGATCTCAGGAAGGCCTTAGTTCAGTTAGGACATTATGATCTTTAGAATCTTCTACGATTTAAATTATCAGTGGTTTTGTGCTAACTTATTAAACATGATTGTTTATGTTGCCTACTACCTATATCACACGGCTTTCGACGACGACTAGGTACGTACCTACAAGCTTCCTGATTTGGTACTTCCTGGGTTAAATTGTTCCCGTGAACGAATTTTTAAATTTAATTTAGTGTGTCATATCCGCAAGATAAACAAACTCACAAGCTATATCTTTTTATTTATAATTTTTATATTTAAACTGTATTTTTTAATTATATTTGGTGGTGTTTTTTTGGATTAAAATTATGAATGTACAGTCAGCGTCATCAATCGGTATCCCCCTATTGATTTTAACAAGGACCCTTTTCATTTCAACTTTGAATTTCAGTCGGATTTGCTAGTATAGGAACTCGAGCGAAATTAGATATCCATAAGTATACTAGCAAATCTGACTGAAATCCAAAGTTGAAATGAAAAGGGTCCTTGTTAAAATCAATAGGGGGATACCGATTGATGACGCTGACTGTACAAAGTAATAATGCCCCGGTTGAATCCACCTATGGCATGGGTAAAAACAACAATGCATCGTTTCTAACTATTCGACTTTACCTAATCCCTATCGAAGTACTTAAATTACGAATTATCGGTAATTAGTTTACACATTCATTATTGTTTTCCAACTAAAATCGCAGTGTACACAATAGTTGCAGTAAGGTACAGAACTGGACTAAGGTTATAAGAATTGCTTATTCGTGACTGCGAGATAATGTTATTTTTTTTACATAATCAGTCAATAGGTATATACATATAGGTAATATATGCAGTATAGATTGTAGGTAAGGAATTTACCTGGTTTTGGTTTTCCATATGGAGAAACCAGAGATCGATCACTTTCGCAGTATAGGGTATCTACATAATTAATTATTGATATTGATAAAATACCTATAGAATTTAATATTGTTATCTAGTAGTACTTGTAGTAGTTCAGAAATCTGTTTTTATTTGGTGCACGTCGTCTAATTGAGTTTCCTCCAGGCTTCTGGTCGAAGCAGTACTTGAGCTGGATCATATTGGTCTCAAAGGATCAGCATGGCATTCAACGTGTTACTGCTGCAAATAAGGCACGCTTCCGACTGGCAGTGATTTGGATTAGGTGAGCATATCTATGGATCGTTTACAACGACCCTGTGAAATAATGTCTAATAATGACCCTGTGAAGGTTCTTAATCCTAAGCACTAAATATGTAGACGGTAGATTAGTTTCTGTATTGAACATTCAGTATCAATTCAATTACAAGCGATATGATGGTTAATTCCCCTAGCCGTAGCATTGATAACATCGAGGTCTCGATCGATTGTGTTCAATAAAACTGCAACTGCAAATTGTTTCTAATCTATTTGGCTAAGACACCGTTTGTTATTAGTTAGTTCAACAATAGGAGGAAGAACCGACAGTTTGTTCTGTTGCATGTAAAGTACGCGTCATGTAAAAAGAACGCTGGAAGAAAGTGGAGGGGCTGTATTTTGTCTCATTTTTGCGCATGGGTTACCTATTCGCAAACATGAGACAAAATACAGCCCCTCCACTTTCTTCCAGCGTTCTTTTTACATGACGCGACCTCTACCAACACATGGACATTATCGTTGCGTACGCCATTATGTCTGTTTGTGGCATTTATATTTCTTTTCGATTCGAGACCGAGACCGGGATAGTCTCGTTACATTTTATCTTGTGCAATCGCATCGGCCGTAAGTTTGAAGGATTCTTGGTTCAACACAGTTCCAACCATGTTCCAATACAGTCTGGAAATTTCCAATCCGTACATTCTATTGCCTTGAGAATATCTACGTATTCTCCTATAAATTCAATCATCAGTCTAGGTAGCTATAACCACCTATGGGCGGATTTTTTTAAATTTGTACCATTCTGAAAATGTAAAAATGTTTTTTCTTCAAATATCTATTTCTGGGTATAATGATCTTATAGCAAGATATGTAAAGTTTCATGAAAACCCAAAAGTCATGTAATTTACTGAAGAAAACTTGATTTATTGGTATTTTAATACTGATACTGTGGTCAAAATTGTCCAATGAGTAACGAAATTGTTTTCTGGATAAATGAAAAAATAAAAGACGTATAATCGTAAAAAGCCTTTTATTTGAATCCAATTTAAAATCACAATAGAATAATCAGTGCATATTCTTTGAAAATTAACTAGAAATATTAAATATTTCAACTTTTATGTCAGGTGACTAACTTTTGGTCAAATTTGTCTCAGTCTTTTTAGTGTTTCTTAGAATTTAGAACCCGTACAAAATCAAGTAAATTACACATAATACTATTTAATATTATCTCACCAAGGAACACAAAAGTTTGTTAAAAAACAGGGGGCTTAATATCTAAAATACGATTTCAAAAAACTTTTTCAAGAGGACAGTTAGTCAGTGGACCGTCGATGTTAGTCAGAGGACAAGTAAGGCTTGTGTTTACAATGGCAAGATATTCTGACTTTTACAACTATAGAGTGAGCGTTTTATTAATAAAATACATCTATTTTGCATAGTGCTTTGAACTACCTCTCAACCGTGAAGTCACTGATGATGCCCGGGACTGCCCCACGGTACCACATTTATTTAACAATTATGACACATTTTTACTTAAATCTAAGATATATTCTATCTTATTTATGAGATCCGGTAACTTTTATAACAAAAACTTGAAAAAAAAAAAAACTTAAATACCACTTAATCGGTACTTATTAGATAATAGAATAGAATAGAAAAGAGTTTTATTTTCGCCACTATACGGTACATGCACACTAATCAAAAATGTTTTAGTAGGTACAGTGACAAGAAAATAAGACTACCCCTCAACATTTGATCCAGCAGGTACATTTAGGTACATACATTGCAAGTTAAATAAAAGCTTTTAATTTTAAAAACACAGTCAACTTGAGAACCTCCTTCTTTTTTAAGTCGGTTAAAAATACAAAAATTCCGCAATATGCACTTGACTTTACAGGTCAGATGACTAACAATTTGTTCGGATGACTAACGTTTTTGCAAATGTTCCTCAGCTGACAGTAACGAAACCGTGGCGAGGAAAATGTTTTTATTTTTTCTGTCGAATGTAATAACATAATCCTGTGGAACTGCTATTATTTCATGCAACCGGAAGTTAAACTATTCATTGCGAACTAGTAATATGCCAAAAAGTTGTTTCTTACCTTCAAAAAATAGCAGTTCATCAGCGGACCTCGGACAGGACTTCACCTACCTACACACTTCACTGACTCATAAAACAGTCTGATTACATCAATACATCAGAGTGGCAGTCAGAATGCCAGCAAGAGTACCAGTTTATTCAAAAAAATACCACATAAGTAGGATTGCAATAATCCAAGTAGCTCAAAACTCGTTAGTCAGCCGGACATGTCCAAAAATGCCAAAAATCTGGACTGAGGTTTAAAGCTAAATATCTAATAATTTAATTAACTTACATGGTTTTGCTGTCTATTATTCGAAAAACATTGAATTTATCATGATAATAGACTAGAAAATGTGTCTCAAAACTCGATCTATTGAGTTGTAATGACACGATGAAAGTTGCAAACTGACGAGGGGACATGGTAAAAATGCAGTAAAGTATTGCTTATTTTGCTTTATTTTAATTAAAATTATATGGTACCCTATATATATTTACGTTGAAAATGGATAAAAGATTGTTAATCTATCCGAAAAACACCATACCCGTACCACAAATCTATTAGAAGTATTAAAATAATGCACTGGAAGTCGATGGACACGCTGAAAATGCAATGTACAAATTTAAAAAAATCCGCCCCTATAACTTTAAGTGCGCACGCTTTTTAAGTTGAAATCCATTGCAGTCTGATTTCCAGGTAGATACGTGACTGGATATAGGGTACTAGTGTATGAGGTCGTTTTAATTTGATTGCATGTATCGAACGAAACTGACTTGAAAATAAATTTCAACTGATATTTTCAAATCAGTTTGCTATTCCAGAGGCGTAATGCAGACCTTCTCGGAATGCATTCCAAATTCGGAAAGTGACTTTTCTTCTCTGAAAAAAATGTCAACTTTCCGACTGAAATCATCGAATCGGTTGCTAATTCGGAAGTCTGGATCATGTTGCTGGAGGTTAATAATTTACCCGTCCCGAGAATCTCCTGCCTAACTAAAAACGACTATAAGGCTGGATTTTACCAAACTGGATTAAGTTTTATCTGGAGATTAAACCACAGATTAAACTGCTGTTTGTTTGAATATTTTGACATTGTAAAGTTGACACCTTATAACCATGATAATTTGAATGCACCTAATAATGTTCGGTTGCGCTTTCTAAACAATTGTATTTCGAATTCTGGCGGCTAACGGAATAACTACTCTAGGAGTAAGATGACAGTTTGGTCGAATCCAGCCTAAGCAGTAACTAATTTTAACGATCGCAAGTATACATTAAACCTTCCACGATAAACCGCTCGGTAACCGGTCGGTTTTCTCCTCGGTTATAAAACACTGTTCTAAAAATAGCTTCAGATGCTTCGCTGACGGATTGCAGGCTTGTATCTTACATACCAACACCCGCAGAGCCTACATTATGGATAATGCATCTTGGGTGTTCATATTATGGGCGTGGCTAGAACTGGCGAAGGAATTTTTTAAACTGCATAAAGACCTTAGTCCAAATCGAAAATTTTACGTGTCATCCATTCACATTGAGACTGCTGCTGAACGTTACACTTCATTTAATCAAGATCGGTTATGCAAGCTAAAACCGGTCACTTTGGAACGAGACACAGGCAATTTGTAGACATATTGTTTTAAGCATTATACATAGAAAAACACCCAGACTCGAGACAAATATTTGCAGATCATGGAAACGGAACACACATAATGCCGTTCCAGTACTTTGCCCACCAATCGGCGTAGAAACCAATTAGCTTCAAAAAACTTTGGTTGGTACGGACTTGCTTGACAAGTCTTCAACTATTTGACCTGTGCTTACGTAAGACAGTTGTAAAACGCCTATCAATCTAATAATACTCCAGCTAGGGTTAAAAAGTACTTTGGTCAGTATAGCTGTTTCTCCGGTTTCCAGCAGATTTTGCTAGAAAACAAGGATTCAGGCTATTGTAGACATTAGGAAATGACTTTGAAAGGTTCAAAACTCTGTGAAAGGCATCCTGTGTAACCGGTTTAAGATATGGGTGTGGATATCAGACTGCAAATGTAAAACTAGTTGTTAGTCACCATGTGGAGGATTTGGCGTTAGGCTTTGTTCGCTTGCGAAACGTTGAAACCAGTTGAAACCATTTGGTTACCAAGCAACACAAGATAATAAAACAAAAACAATAAATGTCGCTCCGGAGATTGGCACGACATTTGTTGTTTCTGTTTTAATATCTTGTGTTGCTTGGTAACACACAAGATATTAAAACACAAACAATAAAGGTGTCAATTTTGGGAGTGACATTTTCTGAAATTGAACAATCACAAAAATAAGTTAAATAACGAGAAACGATTGATTTCCGATTTGAAAAGGTAAGGAGGTATTCAGGCTTTTTTTTTGCCTTATTATTTTCATAAATTCAGTTCACACGGTCCAAAACGGATAGAAATAAACTAGTCAAGATCAAGACCTAAGACATCTTTTGCGATGATTATAAATTAAGAGTAGCATATATATAGCGTAAAGCATTTATTATCTTAGCAAATTTTCCGTTATTCACGACAAACACGAAAGCCCATGAAATAATGAAGACGTTGCGCTTGACATTGGGACGACCGAAGCCAAATAAGAACGTAATTAAATAATTAAATAACAAAAAAAGGCATCACTGGTCTTGCCATGAGTGAACGTATCCGCAAAGTCATTGCTGAAAATGTAGCTCTCAGTAACAATTTGTGTAAAACTAGCTTCCACTTGCGGCTTGATTTCCGAGAGCCAAAATTTGAAGAACTTAATTTAAATTCAAGAAACCTTTATACTTCTCTACCACTGGAGCACAAACATCGAAACATACACGTAAACATAATCCTACTAATTATTTAAATGAGGGTTTTATATTTGAACTTTTTGATAAATGCGTTGTTGTAAACAAGGATCAATACGCAATAATTGAATACGCAACATTTTATAAAATTGGGAAAATTCAAAAACACAAATGCGATGTTGAGTCACAAAATAAACGAATCTATCACTTTAGGCTCCGTAGATCTTGCGTCAGCAGAGTTGCATGGCTCAATGGCGCATAATTATCTAATTATCACAGTAAACGATCATCAAGACTGAATCTTAAGCACCTCATCACACTAAGCAATAAAAATCACAACAATCCGTGCAAAATTAATTCAGACCGCAATTACAACATGTCGGAGGCTTGCGTAGAATAAGAATTGCGACTACGCACTATCAACCAGCAATGCATCGATCAGGAATTTAATCCTTATTTTTAATTTCATAGAGCTTATTATCTTCTAATTGGTGTTAAAGGCTGCTGGTTATACGTGCCGCCACGCCCACATCTTCAAGGTAGGCTGCTGACATAATCAGACGTTTACTTGGAACTTGTAATTGATTTATACCTAAACCTTTTGTAGAGTAAGATTAGTGACGCAAATAAAAACACTGATGAATCATGGTGTCTTATGAATAATATTATGTTGTATATGAAGAAACATCTTTCGTATATTTTTCCTTCATGCCGGATATGAAAGTCATTTAGGAAAAAAAAGAGGCACAAATAATAAGAGGCAATTTTCCCATTGAACCTTGACTTTGAAGATGGAGACAATGCCATGTTTTATAATCTATACAGAAGTGAAACCAGTTACGACACTTTCACTTCCATTGTGTGTAAATAGTGCTTAGGAGCTATTGTTAAAAACATTTTGGAGATACCCCTATGTAGAAATACACCCACTTCTAAGCTACGTAATATGGAGTATCATTTCATGTACAATATTCTACCAGTATCATCTCATCTGATTGAGTAAACTCAAATAACTTAGTTCTTAAAATTACTATACAATTTACCTATATTTGCACTGATAAAGTGTAGCAATAGAAATACCACAAGAAATAGCGACCATAAGTGAAAAAACCAGAAATATGTTACAAGGAATTTGAAAGATTCTTCAAGGATGTCTGATTCATCATCATTCATTAACCGCCTCCCATCGACCTTTAAGTTATTTACAATAAAACCACATTTTTTTTTACAAATTACTTATGCGTGGTCAAAGTGGCGTGATTGATAGAAGCCGAAGGATTTGCGAACTCCCTTCAACGGAACATTTTATCATACGTTGATAACTACAGAAATGTGTTGGATAATGTTGACCGTTGGTATTTAAGTGTTTACCAGTCGTGTTGGAAACCAGTTTGCTGTTGACTCAGTCAGAGCAAATCTCCAAGTATAGGCTGGTCTACCTACGTGACTAGCAGCTGTATAATGGTATCGGAAAAAACTTCGCGACTAAAAAGGCCGTTATAGCAGAATCATAATTGATTCGTATTAGGAATCACAAAATTGACAATTCATCATAAGATTCGTACCGGCAATTAAACTTTTTGCCAGTTTTGTGGAGAATCGTAAAATGGCCACAATAGAAGAAAATAATTGCTGAAGTGTTTCAGCTAACATTTTAAGAAAATAAAGTCCTTTGATTTACTATTATTAGAAAAGTAATTCAGAAATGAACAGATTGAGCCAGAAAGAGTTTTATCGTCAAGACAGAAATAACTTAGAACTGTATATAACTATTTATTAGGAATCTGTGATAAACATAACATTAACATCAATGACGCAGACATTATGTTAGTAAAAAATATCATCTTGGTCGAAGTTCGTAATTTGATCGACTAGAATCAATACTGACGAGCTAATGCTAAATGTAAATAGTGACTTGAGAATCTTCAAATTGAAAAATAATTTCCTACAATCATCGATCTGTACGTACTGTATACAGGGTGTGGCAAATTCTTGGTCACTGAAGGGTAGCTACCTTTTCTCTTGTAGTTAGAAAGTTTTGTTCTTAGGAAACTTCAGTTTTATTTTGAAGAAAAAAATAATTGCATTTTTAGATTTTTGAAAAAAAGTACAGTTAGCCTAAAAAATTACATTTGTCAAAAAAAAACAAGTTGGTCTTAATCGACTCTATTTCCCATCAGGAACACTTCTCCCAAAGTAACTTATCAAATCAAATCGTAAGTTTTTGCAATAATTCAAAAAAACACATCCCATACATTTTCTATGAAATTAGTAGTTGTAAACATTATAGTGCCACTTATTCGATGGTTATTAATTTAAATTCGTAACTGCTTCGGCATGCTCGGAGGCTATTGTAAAGCCTTAGGCGCCTAAGACAGAGCCGCAAGAGAGAATGGTGTGCATGGAGCATACCATTAGTACATCTGCAGGGAAGCACTTTGTTCTAAATTTAAATACGCGCTTTACAATGGCCTCCCAGCTTGCAGGAGCAGTTATGAAATTAAATTAAGAACGATCGAATAAGTGGCACTATAATGTTTACAACTACTAATTTCATAGAAAATGTATGGGATGTGTTTTTTTGAATTATTGCAAAAACTTACGATTTGATTTGATATGTTACTTTGAGAGAAGTGTTCCTGATGGGAAATAGAGTCGATTAAGACCAACTTGTTTTTTTTGACAAATGTAATTTTTTAGGCTAACTGTACTTTTTTTCAAAAATCTAAAAATGCAATTATTTTTTTCTTCAAAATAAAACTGAAGTTTCCTAAGAACAAAACTTTCTAACTACAAGAGAAAAGGTAGCTACCCTTCAGTGACCAAGAATTTGCCACACACTGTATATGTTCGTATGAGCCAGTGGCTAATTCTGGTGACAGAGTTTTTAGGCCGACTAAAAGGCCTCCGTCATGGCTTAACGACTTAAAATTCGGGACCGACAATTTGACGTGCCCTCCGAAGCACGCACTGTTGTGTTAAAGATATTGATGAGATGGAGTAGGTTTGCACAGCACTAGAATCATTCTCTCTGCATAACCAGCCATAACCATATATTATATCATACATTTACGTATAGTACTAGTAGTTCGCCCCGAACTGAGATCTCGCGCACCGTTGTATTGATAGCCTAGATTTGGACTTGTTTCTGACTACCTCTATACCTACGTTAAGTGCTCCTTCTAGTGTTTACCACAGAATGATATCTAATACGCTACCTCAGTATGGTAAAGATTATAGGCATGCATGCAATACATTAAGTCGTGTCGTGTTTATATTCAATAGTTGACCCCGCGAACTTCGTACCGCGCCTCAGAGAAGGCCTCTTAGTTCGAGAAATTATTAAAATAGCAGTTCAATACGAAATGTATGAGAAAATCAATTCCCTCCCCCTCCCCCTCCCCTCCCCTCCCCTCCCCCTCCCCTCTCCCACCCCTACCCCTCCCCTCCCCTACCCCTCCCCTTCCCCTCCCCCTCCCCTACCCCTCCCCTCTCCCCTATCCCTCCCCTACCCCTCCCCTACCTCTCCCCCTCCCCCTCCCTCCCCTCCGCTCCCCCCTCCCCTACCCCTCCCTCCTCCCTTCCTCCTCCCCCTCCCCTCCCCTCCCCCTCTCCCTCTCCTCCTCCTCCCCCTCCCCCTCCCCTCCCCTCCGCTCCTCTCCCCTCCCCTCCCCCTCCCCCTACCCTCCCCCTCCCTCTGTAATTTTGGTACATGCCCAGCCCACTATTTGCAGGAGTTAGCATTTGCATACGTGACAGGTTGCAAGCCCATCACCGCTATTAGAACGTTAACTGGTTTCCTCACGATGTTTTCTTTCACCGTTTAGAGCTCGTGTTAATGCGCATTTAAATTTTTCTAATCGAAAAATCCATTAATGAGCACGGCCAGGGTTCGAACTTACGACCTATGAATCGAAAGTCGAGCACTCTTCCAATCGGCCAACACGGCTTTTATTTTCAATCTCAAGAAAAAATATCAAGTAGCAACTAAAATCATTGCAAACCAAACCACAACGATGCCACACTCCTTGTCTGTTAACCAGACCTACGAATACATCGAAACTCTATGAAACGGGAGCTCTCTCCATACTTCCGTTAATTGGTTTTCATAATTTTTCTTTTTGACTGTATTTCAAAAACTATAGAACCTAGAAGAAAACTAAAAACCATTTTGGAATGTATAAGTTGAGTACTTTCATATGACATCCCACTCAATATATTTGGGTAACTTTGAAAAAAAATTACCCCCTTGGGAACCCCATATCTTTACAACCCCTTCATCGATTACGCTCATACGCTCCACAGCAAATTTCCATAGCACAACCTATTGACCTATCAAGTTTCATACAGATTGGATAAGCGGTTCGATAGTTATGCGAGAACATAAAAATGAAACATACAAACATACAAACATACAAACATACAAACATACAAAGCAAAATCGCCTAACTTGCCACTAAGATCTTCGCTCGCTTCGCTCGCTCGATCGATTATACTAGTAGTTCGCCCCGAACTGAGATCTCGCGCACCGTTGTGTTGATAGCCTAGATTTGGACTTGTTTCTGACTACCCCTATACCTACGTTAAGTGCTGTTTCTAGTGTTTACCACACAATGATATCTAATGCGCTACCTCAGTATGATAAAGATTATAGGCATACATGCAATACATTAAGTCGTGTCGTGTTTATATTCAATAGTTGACCCCGCGAACTTCGTACCGCGCCTCAGGAACGGCCTCTTAGTTTGAGAAATTATTAAAATAGCAGTTCAATACAAAATGTATTAGAAAATCAATTTCCCCTCCCCTCCCCCTGCCCCTCCTCCCCCTCCCTACCCCCCTCCCCCTCCCTACCCTCCTCCCCCTCCCTACCCCCCCTCCCCCTCCCTACCCCCTCCTCCTCCCTACCTCCTCCTCCTCCCTACCCCCTCCCCCTTCTTACCCCCTTCCTACCCCCTCCCCCTTCTTACCCCCTCCCCCTCCCTACCCCCCTCCCTACCCCCCTCCCTACCCCCCTCCCTACCCCCCCTCCCTACCCCCCTCCCTACCCCTCTCCCCCTCCCTTACCCCTTCCCCTCCCCCTCCCTACCCCCTCCCCCTCCCTCTCCCCCTCACCTCTTCCCCCTCCCTCTCCCTCTCCCTCTATAATTTTGGTACATGCCCAGCCCACTATTTGCAGGAGTTAGCATTTGCATACGTGACAGGTTGCAAGCCCATCGCCGCTATTAGAACGTTAACTGGTTTCCTCACGATGTTTTCTTTCACCGTTTAGAGCTCGTGTTAATGCGCATTTAAATTTTTCCAATCGAAAAATCCATTGATGAGCACGGCCAGGGTTCGAACTTACGACCTATGAATCGAAAATCGAGCACTCTTCCACTCGGCCAACACGGCTTTTATTTTCAATCTCAAGAAAAAATATCAAGAAGCAACTAAAATCATTGCAAACCAAACCACAACGATGCCACACTCTTTGTCTGATAACCAGACCTACGAATACATCGAAATTCTATGAAACGGGAGCTCTTTCCATACATCCGTTAATTGGTTCTCATCATTTTTATTTTTCTCTGTATTTCAAAAACTATAAAACCTAGAAGAAAACTAAAAACCATTTTGGAATGTATAAATTGAGTACTTTCATATGACACCCCACTCAATATATTTGGGTACCTTTGAAAAAAATTTACCCCCTTGGGAACCCCATATCTTAACAACCCCTTCATCGATTACGCTCATACGCTCCACAGCAAATGATAGTGGGCAAACTTCACCCAGCACCGCCAGCAATGTAATTAATATTACTCGAAAGACCTAACAAAACTAAGCATTTTTTATTATCGACGCATTAAAATCTATCCCGGGGGTCACTAGATAAATCCATGTTTGTACCTACCTAACCTGAGTAGTAGGTACTAGATTGTATGACAACGGGGCAAAATATAATTTGTTTCGACCAGAGTGCTATTTTGAATACAGAATGGAGCGAGGGATGCTAGAGTTGAAACCCGAGCGCAGCGAGGGATTCTAGATTAGAATCCTGAGCGCAGCGAGGGATTCAAAGGACGTCATCGGAAATAGGAGATTGTTACACATGGTTTGAAAGTAACCTACCTAGGCACGAGATGGTTTGGCGCACGAGCAAAGCGAGGGCGCTAATAGTTCGAGTGCCTAAACAGGTTATTCACATCTATCTTGTAAGAGCCATTAACACGCTGAGACGCTATGGCCGCATCGCCAGCCACGTGGCCAAACAGTTCGTATTGAAATGTATGACAGATAACTCACTTGGCTACGGTCTGGCGTCAGGATCCTGATCCTGTGATCCAGATCCCGTGATCCTGACTTCGTGATCCTATTCCCGTGATCCTGATCCTATAATCGTGATCCCGTGATTCTGATTCTGTGATCCTGATCCTACGTGATCCTAATCCCGTAATCCGGATCCAATGATCCTGCATAATCTTGATTCCGTGATCCTTATCCTGTAAACCTGATCCTACGTGATCCTAATCCCGTGATCCTGATCCCGTGATCCTGATCTTCATCTTATGGTAAATAGAAATGTCAAATATAGCTGACAAAGACGACATGGCTCAATAGAAATGTCAAATAGTAGCATGTGATTTATTTAATACTTTGTCAGCAGGGAAAATCGTTTCCCAGGGAGAATTGCTTCCCAGGGACGCAAAAGTACTGTTTTCATCCCTCTGTTCAGGTAACTTCAAGCGTACTTTCCGAACATGAGAAATGAAAAATAAATACATAAGAGACTTTCTCATAAACCTCACATTATTTTGAAATAAAAAACATCCCAATAAATCGAGACTTTCATCGCTCTAATCATAATCATTATAGCTTTTTTGTAAATTAAACCTTTTCGACTTAAACTAGTAGTTCGCCCCGAACTGAGATCTCGCGCACCGTTGTATTGGTAGCCTAGATTTGGACTTGTTTCTGACTACCCCTATACCTATGTTAAGTGCTTCTTCTAGTGTTTACCACAGAATGACATCTAATGCGCTACCTCAGTATAGTAAAGATTATAGGCATGCATGCAATACATTAAGTCGTGTCGTGTTTATATTCAATAGTTGACCCCGCGAACTTCGTACCGCGCCTCAGGGAAGGCCTCTTAGTTCGAGAAATTATTAAAATAGTTCAATACGAAATGTATGAGAAAATCAATTCCCTCCCCCTCCCCTCCCCTCCCCTCCCCTCCCCTCCCCCTCCCCCTCCCTTCCCTTCCCCTCCCTCCCCTCCCCTCCCCTCCCCTCCCCATACCCTCCCCCTCCCTCTATAATTTTGGTACATGCCCAGCCCACTATTTGCAGGAGTTAGCATTTGCATACGTGACAGGTTGCAAGCCCATCGCCGCTTCGCCGCTATTAGAACGTTAACTGGTTTCCTCACGATGTTTTCTTTCACCGTTTAGAGCTCGTGTTAATGCGCATTTAAATTTTTCTAATCGAAAAATCCATTGATGAGCACGGCCAGGGTTCGAACTTACGACCTATGAATCTAAAGTCGAGCACTCTTCCAATCGGCCAACACGGCTTTTATTTTCAATCTCAAGAAAAAATATCAAGTACTTAGCAACTAAAATCATTGCAAACCAAACCACAACGATGCCACACTCCTTGTCCGTTAACCAGACCTACGAATACATCGAAACTCTATGAAACGGGAGCTCTCTCCATACTTCCGTTAATTGGTTTGCATAATTTTTCTTTTTGACTGTATTTCAAAAACTATAGAACCTAGAAGAAAACTAAAAACCATTTTGGAATGTATAAGTTGAGTACTTTCATATGACACCCCACTCAATATATTTGGGTAACTTTGAAAAAAATTTACCCCCTTGGGAACCCCATATCTTTACAACCCCTTCATCGATTACGCTCATACGCTCCACAGCAAATTTCCATAGCACAACCTATTGACCTATCAAGTTTCATACAGATTTGATAAGCGGTTCGATAGTTATGCGAGAACATAAAAATGAAACATACAAACATACAAACATACAAACATACAAACATACAAACATACAAAGCAAAATCGCCTAACTTGCCACTAAGATCTTCGCTCGCTTCGCTCGCTCGATCGATAAATAGAGAACCCTCGGACAGAATTTGATGCGAATTGGCACAGAGAAACAAGGCTTTGATACCTTCTAAGCAAAAGTAGCTATATATAAGCTGTGGCGGTCATGGGTCCATACATTTATGATTATGCCCAAAAATACGGTAACAGCCATTTTAACCTCTCTTTAAGTTAAAGCTATTCGACTCAAAATAAATAGAGAACCCCGGGACAGAATTTGATGCGCATTGGCACAGAGATACAAGGCTGTGATACCTTCAAAATAAAAGTAGTCTGAGCTGTGGCGGCCGTGGGTGAAGTGCCCATATATTTTTGCCCACACTCGTTTCCATAGCACAACCTATTGACCTATCAAGTTTCATACAGATTGGATAAGCGGTTCGATAGTTATGCGAGAACATAAAAATGAAACATACAAACATACAAACATACAAACATACAAACATACAAACATACAAAGCAAAATCGCCTAACTTGCCACTAAGATCTTCGCTCGCTTCGCTCGCTCGATCGATAAATAGAGAACCCTCGGACAGAATTTGATGCGAATTGGCACAGAGAAACAAGGCTTTGATACCTTCTAAGCAAAAGTAGCTATATATAAGCTGTGGCGGTCATGGGTCCATACATTTATGATTATGCCCAAAAATACGGTAACAGCCATTTTAACCTCTCTTTAAGTTAAAGCTATTCGACTCAAAATAAATAGAGAACCCCGGGACAGAATTTGATGCGCATTGGCACAGAGATACAAGGCTGTGATACCTTCAAAATAAAAGTAGTCTGAGCTGTGGCGGCCGTGGGTGAAGTGCCCATATATTTTTGCCCACACTCGTTTCCATAGCACAACCTATTGACCTATCAAGTTTCATACAGATTGGATAAGCGGTTCGATAGTTATGCGAGAACATAAAAATGAAACATACAAACATACAAACATACAAACATACAAAGCAAAATCGCCTAACTTGCCACTAAGATCTTCGCTCGCTTCGCTCGCTCGATCGATTATCTGTGCATTTGCTAACTTTAGAGAAACAACCGGATTCAGATAAGGGCTTGTTAACTTAACCTGAACAGAGGATATGTATGACGCCATGATTTGGCTTCAAATGTTCGAAGAAAATTACCACAAACAGATTTATCATCAAAAACGGGATCTGTCTGTTTCACAGTGATACGTCGAACGATTTCACCGTCGTAGCGCCTCCGGCTGCGCAGGCGCCACTTTCTATACACAGAATAAGCAATCTGTCTGTCTATGTACCAGTTAGTTTATTGATAAGAGAATGTATTATGCTATAACGTATAAAAGAAAGTCTGATGGAGTTCATGTAATCGAAAAATCATCGCATTTAATACTGCTTCTAGCCTGCATTCATTGATTTTGTAAGGCTCTTTCTAGTGAACGTGTTATTGTTGAAAAGAGGTCAATTATATTGCTCATGGACATTAGGTATTCACTCAGATCTTCAGGTTCAGACATTTCAGATGTCTGGTTTCTATGTCTAGTCACCCTTGCGAGAAGAGCATTTATGACAGGTTGCAAGCCCATCGAACGGAAACCAGAAACCTCACGATCGATGTTTTCCTTTGACGTTTAGAGGAAGTACTTTTTACAAATACGATATTTATCTGTCGTAATAATCTGTTTCGGACCAGGTTTGGTATAAAATGAAAGAACTCATTAGCTGGTTTTGTAAATTAAAAAATGATGACCTGTTTTCTTAATAAAGTCTTACTCGATTCACAACTACAATATTTTATCGATCGAGCGAGCGAAGCGAGCGAAGATCTTAGTGGCAAGTTAGGCGATTTTGCTTTGTATGTTTGTATGTTTGTATGTTTGTATGTTTGTATGTTTGTATATTTGTATGTTTCATTTTTATGTTCTCGCATAACTATCGAACCGCTTATCCAATCTGTATGAAACTTGATAGGTCAATAGGTTGTGCTATGGAAATTTGCTGTGGAGCGTATGAGCGTAATCGATGAAGGGGTTGTAAAGATATGGGGTTCCCAAGGGGGTAAATTTTTTTCAAAGTTACCCAAATATATTGAGTGGGGTGTCATATGAAAGTACTCAATTTATACATTCCAAAATGGTTTTTAGTTTTCTTCTAGGTTCTATAGTTTTTGAAATACAGAGAAAAATAAAAATGATGAAAACCAATTAACGGATGTATGGAAAGAGCTCCCGTTTCATAGAGTTTCGATGTATTCGTAGGTCTGGTTATCAGACAAGGAGTGTGGCATCGTTGTGGTTTGGTTTGCAATGATTTTAGTTGCTTCTTGATATTTTTTCTTGAGATTGAAAATAAAAGCCGTGTTGGCCGAGTGGAAGAGTGCTCGATTTTCGATTCATAGGTCGTAAGTTCGAACCCTGGCCGTGCTCATCAATGGATTTTTCGATTAGAAAAATTTAAATGCGCATTAACACGAGCTCTAAACGGTGAAAGAAAACATCGTGAGGAAACCAGTTAACGTTCTAATAGCGGCGATGGGCTTGCAACCTGTCACGTATGCAAATGCTAACTCCTGCAAATAGTGGGCTGGGCATGTACCAAAATTATAGAGGGAGACGGAGGGGGACGGGGAGGGGTAGGGGGAGGGGGAGGGGGTGGGGAAGGGGAGGGGGAGGGGTGGGGGAGGGATGGGAGAGGGGAGGGGAGGGGGGAGGGGGAGGGAATTGATTTTCTCATACATTTTGTATTGAACTGCTATTTTAATAATTTCTCGAACTAAGAGGCCTTCCCTGAGGCGCGGTACGAAGTTCGCGGGGTCAACTATTGAATATAAACACGACACGACTTAATGTATTGCATGCATGCCTATAATCTTTACCATACTGAGGTAGCGCATTAGATATCATTGTGTGGTAAACACTAGAAGGAGCACTTAACGATACCTACGTTAGGGGTAGTCAGAAACAAGTCCAAATCTAGGCTATCAACACACGGTGCGCGAGATCTCAGTTCGGGGCGAACTACTAGTAGTTGAACGAGTTATGTAATTGAACAGGTGTTTCAGTCGTTTGGTTCACGAAGGTGAGTTGAACAACACCTTGTCGCGATAACTGTATAGGTAAGCGATAACTTTAAAAATTACTGTAATATAAAGCGATAAAATGTTTAACAAGCTAGCCGACCTATCAGAAGTAGGTACTTACTGTTCTCAATTGAAAAAGAAAAGTCTCATCAAAACTTTCGATTCCGAAGAGAATCGAACCTGCATTGATATAAGCGACGCTCCGGCCACGGAATCGGATTTATCCAATACTGAAAATCTATAAAAAAAATAGCTTTAACTTACTACACCGTAGCTAATTACAGAAACGAAAGAAGTAGTTCCGACAAAACCAGTAAAGAAAAATTTTACACAAAGAGGTCTAGCGCATAATATTTCCGCGTTACACTTACAATTACAACAAAGCAACTTGTAGCGAGAACCAAACTCACATATAGGTAAGTTATTGGAACAAAGAATTGTGAACTGCTCATTGAGAACACTTTTGAAATTGAAAATAAATCAATATTTAAAATAAAATAGTACCTAGAGTTATTTTAACTTGAAGAAATGTAGTGAGTCTCTAACATCAATTACCATTGTAATGCTTCGTTATTGTTTCAAAAACGTGTTCTTGCTTCAGAATCTGTTGTATTTATTAAAAGAAACAAAAGTACTAAACGACATACATTTGTAAAATACGTTAGCACTCTCTCAGATCTTTCAGGAAATTATTAATTCAATTATTATCACATTAATATTCTTAGTTAATCTATCATTATCATCACCATATACCATCACTACGCGAGTATCGGCGCAAGAGTGCAGCTAGTTAACAATAATTCGTCAGTTGTTATGTAAGTTAAAAATATATTGCGTCGCATACAAAATTAATCAAAGGTCTGTCATGTAGGTATAACAATATTACATTAATTACTACGCCCTGTCAGGAAAATCAAGGTGATTAATCAGAACCATTAAGAGCAATTAAAACACAACAAGGCATAATGACTTTAATAGTAGGTACAGGATAAAAAGTTCTATGATGATTTTACTACTAGTGAAGTGTGTGAATTGACTCTAGTCACTGGCATGGTTATTCAGGATCAACGCCAAATCAGTAATCTTCTTTTCGTATCGAGAACTCAACTTATATTATTACAAAGTATTGGACCAGTAGGTGGCTGTCCTGCCCTCTGTGCCCAAACAACTGCACCCGCGAAGATCTTGTTGCGGCTTCAGATAGGGCCATAGAGGTGGCGTCATACTGGAGCAAGCGGATTTAAACACCGCATATTAGTATGAGCATATTGATACGACGAATGAAAAGTAAGTGGCGACTTCTACGCCCTTTTCGGAAGCCTGCATAAGGTCCTCCCTGGATAGTGCAACGTGGGCATCGAAGCAAAATGAGGTCTATCCTGCGTAGGGGCTCCACAACCGCACCGTCCTTGGGAAGGATCCAGGTAGCCCCATTTTACCATATTGGCTTTACATCGGCCAACTTAGTCCGAAGTCGGGGACTTCCAAGTTGCTCATGTCCATCATCAGTGTAGATAGGACTATAGACAATTTTTTATCATGGTGGCCCACTTCACTTCCACTGAAGCTATTGGGCTGTTTTCTATTCGGAGATTGTTCAGTTTTAGTGTTTTTGCGTTTACTAGTTCTAGTTAAATGTCTACTATCCTTTAGCTTAAAGGAGGTTCATTCCCCCAGTCCTACGTGCTTATCATGCACTGATAAGACGGATTTATAACAACTAGGCATATCATGACCTTTTATGATTCATTCTTTACTTAAACACAGTTCATCAGTCATGTATGACAACTTCCCCAGTTTAATGATGTTCTTAGTATTTAGTATGATGCATTATTTCATAGATCTGAAAGTTAATTCAAGATTTTTTAACTTTTTTCATTTGTTTACTAATACGAAGATTGGTATTTATATAAGTAAACGATAACATAGCTGCCTTTTTTATTAGTTAGCAATAAAAAAGCGTCAGGAAGCCTCTGACGTATAACAACAGAAAATATAACCAGAGTGAAAGCATTCCTAAGTAAATAGCTAAATTCCGAAGTTAAGCAGCGTTGTGCGCGGTCACTTTTAGGATGGGTGAACGCAAGTGGTATAACGAGCTGAGCGCTTCGGTGCTTCGGAGGGCACGTTATTTGTCGGTCCCGGCTTTTAAGTCGGTAAGCCATGACGGAGGCCTTTAGGCGGCCTAAAAACTCCGTCACCAGAGTTGGCCACTTGCTCATACGAAAGAAGAAGAAGTAAAAAACTGCAACATAATTATACAAATGATTACTCTAAAAAAACGAGTACCTACCATGGAAGTTATCTTCGGTCATAAACTTAATTGACTAACAGGTACTTTCATGAATGAGTGTAGGTTCATTCATTCATATTTTTGAACATTTTTCCTTACAGTCAATTGAACTCTACGCTATCTTTGAGTAACCGCTTATGTAACAGCCATTGACGCGGCCTGAATACATAAGCGATTAAAATGAGTCTGCATGGACGGAATCTAAAGAATCCACGAGTGGTTCTAGGTAGATTATAAATATAACCTTTTAATTATTATGCGAAACGTATATGTATATTACAACCTGTTGGTTTATATTATATGTAGCTTCTCAAAGTTTTTATACGTTTTCATGATAGTCCTAGGTATGATGTGTGTTTTTTTTTCACCATATTATTTTAATTAGAGGACTTTTAAGTCTGCGTCTTACAAACACCAAAAATAATGAATATTTTAATATTCACTAACAAATAATGAAAGAAATAGTGTGAATATTAAATTTTGATAAGCTACAAATAAACCAACGGGTTAGTATGTTTGTTAAGGTTTTTGATTTCTGGAATTAAATGTAGGTATATCTATGTAGGTACTAATTCTTATAAAGTGAGAAAATCTTGGTCATGTGATGAGATTATGGTGAAATTAAAATGTTTTCAAATAAGAAATAATAAAAAAAAGTTTTTTTTAGTGCATTGTTACAAAGTTGTTACCCGGAACGACAGACAGACACACAACGTTTTAAAAATGTGTTTCACTACATCTTCAAAGGAACTCGTAAAATCTGAGAAGTAAAATTATCAGCCACACAACAACAAAGTTGGTCAACAAAGTTCCCAGGCAACGAACTTGACCCAGCTACAGTTACTCGCTAATTAACTACTTAACACAATAAACAGGGTTCAACTCAGTACCGTTATTTCCACAGCACTAATTGAGGTACCTTGTGAGAATAATATAAGGCAGTGAACAGGCATCAAAAAGGCTGAAGACCTATTTAGAATAGCCCAAAACAAGGAAGAGTTTAAGAGGATGACCGCCGACCTTAAATAACTGGAGAGGCACTATAAGAGGTGAGAATACTAATTTTAAGAATATTGTCTCAACAGTTTTTACCCGACTGCCAAGGGTTATGTTTTTCGCGCGTATTTTGTATGTATGTTTTTAAAACATGCAAGGTTTTCAAGGATTGAAACAAGGTCATGAAAACAAGAGAACACGAATAAATAATTGCTTAGTCCGACACAACATAGGGGTTATATTATGTCATATTATGATAATGGGATGTCTATGAACAAAATAGTCTTTGGCGACAAGCGACAATGCCGATGTTTCCAAAAAGAAATCATTAAACATGACTTGCGTTGATCTAGTTATTAGGTACGTCAATATTACCAAAACTGTAATTACACATATTTTAATAAATTGTTTTGAAAATAAATTCAACAAAAAACGTCATGATGAAGCGAGTTTAGTAGGATCAGTGGTCGATGGTATCACTAACAGTTGTGATACCGTCGATGCTTCCTCTGTGTTGAGGTGAGCTGTATGTTACATGCATAGTATGACGTATCTTTTACAAGACGATTTTGACGCAGTTCCGTTCAGATACCCAAATGATTCATTATTACTTATGCAAAGTCCGGTGTTTGCATTACCGATGCAAGATTTCCCAAAGTTAATGTAAATTGCGGTTACATTTACATGTAGAGATAGATGGTGGTAGAAGATAAATTGACTACTACAAGCCGATTATCACCACTTTTATGTCTGTTCTGTATCTCATGTTAACCCCAACTTTTTTTCATGTTTTTATTTTTTTACGCTATTATAGTCTATGTTCTCTCAACACTCTGTTTACTCTTCTCTTCTTCATTCTGTCAGTGTATGTAGGACGTCCGGCACACTTTCTGCTCCTTCTTTCTTCTATCAGTCATCATCTCAGAACTCCTTACTTACGTCATCTTCCGCACTATCCATTTTGATCTAACGTATGACACCCATCATTTCTTTTTCATCTTTCATACAATCCACCCATTATGTTTTAGTTTAGTTAACTTCATTTCGAGCAGTCAAAAGCTTGATAAGTAGTTGTTTTTCTAATTGAGCTCCCGCATCATAACTTCATTATTAGTAAGTAGGTACACATATTAATACGTTTTTTTATTTTTATATTACTTTTATATATAAGTTTAAATACGTTTTTATAACCTCAAGCCATAAAGACGTCTCGTCGTCCTATCAGTATGTAAACAATATCTTAAAATAAACTTTTACAATATTTTGCCAACAACACGTATTTCCCTTGATGAGTGTCTTCTTGATGAGTGGATATGCAAATTACTTTGCCGAAACTTGCGCAAGAGAGGGGTGTCCTTTATGTTACTGCAAAAACTGTCAACAATGATTTAATGTTTCGTGGTTATTCGATTATCCTATTTCGTCAACGTTTTAACCTTCGGAAGCTTCTAGAGTTTTTTAATTAGTGGTTTAGAAAGCTTTTGAACTTTACATAATATTTTATTGTTGGTTTTTAACTTTAGCCTTATTCCTGTCTTTCCTGATAAAACTTTGAGATTGAACATCATTTAGCTGTGTGATCAACATTTCGTTGAAATGCTCCACCTCTTCATAAATGACCTTCTTGAATTTACTAAATCTGAAAGTAATCTAAAAACCATCGAAAAACATAATGTAATCTTGATTGTTTAAGGTGCAAATTACGTTGTCAGTGAAAGGAGAAATGTACCTACGTGCATTTATGCGCGTGCGCCGTTACATGGCGCAGGCTATTTTTGGGATCACGAACTTGATAGACTGGTTGCCTTTGGAGCCTGAGCATGTCATTGAGACAACAAAAATAGTATAATTTCAAATGTATAATATCTAGTTTATAAAAGAAATTGCATAGCGGCCATTTTAGCTCCCCAGAATTTGAGGATATTTGCACAAAAAATGCAGCAGTCATGCTAAAATAAAGACATTTGTTAGTCAAGTAAAAGTGAAATGAAAACACTTTCTTCAATGAGTAAGAAGGTAAGTCATTGAAAGAGTTGTAAAGTTGCTAAAATCAATAACGATGAGTACTTGGCGATTTTAAGTGAGAAAAGAAAATCACCCAGTAGATGTTTTCAAATAATATGAAGATGTAACATTAAATTGTGGTTTCACAATGGTACAAAAATAAAGCAAAGGTGTTTTGAGTAAGTATACCTAAGTAGGTGAACAAAGAGCAGAAAAAAGTAGGTATATCTACCTACTACCTACCTAATAAAGTAGTAGCATGTGTGACTACCGTAGCAAAGTTACATAATTTTGACATAACATTGGTATGTTTTACACAGAATACTTTACTTTGAAGTTTGAATCATATTTATAAAAGTTCTGCTTGGATTTCGAATTATGTATTGGTAATAATATATATGCTTAATAATATGCTTACAATGTAAGTATTCTAGTGAAGGTGACATTTTATCTGGACATGACATTTGAAACTTAGGTAATACTGGAATTGAATAAATAGACTACAAGACAAAACAGGAAAGTTGTGATATTAAAAGTTATGTCATAGATACAACTATGGAAAACCCAAGCTTCTCTGACAATATATGCATTTTCATTCAGGTATTTTCATGAATTATTTATATCTATTTTACATTACGTATAATCGAACTTATATAACTATAAATATTAGGTACTTAAGTTCCAGAATTGATTACCTTTCAAAACCTTTGATTCCATTCGCTTTTATGCTGGGGAGCTGAGGGCTACAGTTTCTCGATTAGAGGAATTCCCTAAAACTCGTCATCTCACAATCTGGCGATTCGCGGCGGAGATCGAGACCAGAGAGAGACAGGAGACGGCTGTCATTTAAACTGGCAATTCTCCGTGTCTTGTCTCTGTCGCGCCCCTACAAGGCCTGTCTCTCGCTTGGTCTCTGGTCTTCGGTCTGTCTCCGGCATTATCCGCATTTATACAGTCCATTCATCTTCTTCATGTATCTGCTATCTGACATAATAATGACGAATATGGATGTACACACAACGGCACTGGGTCATTTTTATGTTTATACTTTTTGCCCAGTTTTTTGCCACATAGACAGCCGGTCCATATAGACATTTTGACCTCTGCACTACCCAGTCCCGAAATTCCAATCCCAATAATCTCATCACAGCATTAAAATATTGATGAGTTTTTTTATCTTAGTATAGGTATAACAGGGAACCTAGTTAATGTTACAAACAACAATACACCATTATATACGCTTGTGTTTTCTGTTCAATTGTAAGTTTTGGTGAATAGATGTCCTCGTTTAGCCTACTTCTAAAGTTGTTATTTCTTCGCACGTATTTCGCAATTTGTTTTTTTTTTACTTGCTTTTGAATATTTACGTTTTATTATAAGCTTTTATTCTTTTGTTGATAATGTTCGTTTTGGTTGGAGTGGCCTTGTTTCAAGGTTACTTCATAAGTAAGTAGGTATAGATTGTCGTTTTTCGAGTACGGATTATAATTATATCTGATTCAAATGTTCAGCATTATTTATTTATAAATATTATATAAGTAGGTATATCTTTTCCAGGGAATCAACCTACTCATTGCAGGAGAAACCCTTAATTACTAATTACATTAATTACGTTTTTTTTTTAATATTATTATTATTAATGATGAAAACATCAATATCAAAATTCTCTGCGTAATTTCTAAAATCATAGCAAAGTAGGTAGTTAACGAAGATAATTTTATATGTTACACAATTTTATTTTACTTATATGTTTTAATTTTATGTTAAACCATTAAATAATAATTGTTTAGTAGATAATCGTAAACTAGTATATTTTAATTTACGTAATATAAGTATCCTTATTTAAATAATTGTTTAGTTGTCGTAAAATAGCACTTAAGTTAGTTATTGTTTATTTAGGAATCAAACGTAAAACCAATTTTTTAAAAAGTAATTCCAAGATGACCTATTTATTATTAGATTTACAAAATGTACAAATTACACACAAAAGTTCTTTAAACAAATAGTTGAACAGAAATACGTCCGCCAAGCACCAAATCCAGCAAAGAAGTGACCGCGCACCGCTCGTGCCTCGCCTTATATCGCTGCCCGTCGTATTTTTTTGTTATTGCCATTTAGTGTTTCCAACACGGCCTCTCCTGACATCCTGGCGTCCTCGACAGGCTAATCACATGTGAGAGGGTCGAGTACAGAAAAGGACCTGTATGGAGGTACTGGTTCGTAGATCTCATCACGCCTTGAAGATGACCCGGGCTAACCTGCTTCTCATCTTGGTGGTTGAATGTCAAGGATGGACATCATCATCATTATCTGGACAATCCGAATCATCAAAATGTATCTGCAATGTTTTCCAACCGTTTAACAAAGAAAATCAAATAGTTAGAATGATCCAAAATAATTAGTCATGTTAGGTTTAGTTAGTGTTAGGTTTAAGTTAAGATTTACAATAAAAGTCACCCAACACTGCATACAACAAGTATTAATTTATGATCCTTTGAGTGAACCACAAATCAATAAGCCAATAAGTTAAATAGAGTAGACCCACCAAGCATGCACGTAAGTACTACAAAAAATAACAAACACTGAGCACTTGCACGGCACGGCAGTTCACTTGCCACTCAACGACTTTTCGGCATAGGCTCGTCACTATAAAGCGACAGGTTGTATACCGAAAAGCTTTCCATGCAAATAAATAACGTGCAAATAAATAACGCGACGCGGAGAGGTGTCTATAGAACGCTTTGTGGTGCAGGGTCGAGTTGAGGGCAGATGGACCGACCAAATCAAGACTGCATTAGACGGTCCACTACATAAATGCACCAGAAAGGCTGCGATAAGTGATGAATGGCGTAGGATTGTCAAAATCGCCACAACCCCCTCCAACATGACGACCACGACTACTCTGTCAAGAGTATAACGATAGAGAAGAAGAAATAACTAACACTGCACTCAGCCACTCGGTTAGGCTCACCATAACGCAGTAGGTTGCATAGTGAAAAGCTTTCACACCGTACTATAGGTATGCGCATACCTATAGTACTGTGGCTACGAGTAGCGGCGAGTAAGGATTGCTACTGCATAGGCTTCACACAGATACACATTAAGATTGCTACGGGTAGCGGCGAGACCAGGAATGCTACCGCGTAGACTTCACAGATACTCATCAAGGTTGCTACGGGTAGCGGCGAAACCAGAGATGCCACCGCGTAGACTTCACAGATACTCATCAAGGTTGCTACGGGTAGCGGCGAAACCAGAGATGCCACCGCGTAGACTTCACACATAGGTACACACATTAAGGTTGCTACTGGTAGCGGCGAGATAAGGAATGCTACCGCGTAGACTTCACACATAGGTACACACATTAAGGTTGCTACTGGTAGCGGCGAGATAAGGAATGCTACCGCGTAGACTTCACACATAGGTACACACATTAAGGTTGCTACTGGTAGCGGCGAGATAAGGAATGCTACCGCGTAGACTTCACACATAGGTACACACATTAAGGTTGCTACGGGTAGCGGCGAGATAAGGAATGCTACCGCGTAGACTTCACAGATACACATCAAGGTTGCTACGGGTAGCGGCGAGAACAGAGATGCTACCGCGTAGACTTCGGGCTCGCCTTCAAAAACAAAAGGCAGCACATGTTTCAGGGTTCCACTCTCCCTGGAACAAACAAAGGAGCCGCCAAGGCTCATTAACAGTTGCATCGCTCTCGATTAATATAGCCAGCCGTTCGGCCGTCCTTTATCTGTCATTTCGGATAACCAAACAAAACCCAGCGGCAATAATAATGGAATGGCTGACGGAGCAAGTTAGTAGAATTGGGGCCCAGTGCTACGAATTTGGATGAAATTAACGGAAGTGTCAATAAATACTTTAGCGGTTACCTATACGTGCAATCACGGTTTTCGCGATCACTGTCACTAGGGCTACGGCTACCATACCGTATGTCTTGCTGCGGCGTATAACCTCGCGACAAGCTGGACTCTCCATCACAGCTGGGGCTGGACCTTAGTGCCCTGCACCAAGAAGTTTACCCTCGCAACTAACTGCGAGAACGCTGACCACGCGAACGCCTGCTGCGTGAACGAGAATGTCGTGGACATCGCGAGCGGTGCTCACGCGACCTGGATCAAGGCGATCTATCCATTTCGCGTGACACAATCTGAGAACACGCACACACGAAAAACGAAGACAAAGAAAATCACAAAAAGAGGGTATTTCAACACTTACTTGGCGGACGTAAAATAAAGCAAAAATAAAAACTCAATTTTTGAGAAAATTAAGGCTAAAAATAAGAGATTTAATTGTGGGGGTGAATCTTTTATCCCACGCCTGATTTTAGGAATCAAACGTAAAACCAATTTTTTAAAAAGTAATTCCAAGATGACCTATTTATTATTAGATTTACAAAATGTACAAATTACACACAAAAGTTCTTTAAACAAATAGTTGAACAGAAATACGTCCGCCAAGCACCAAATCCAGCAAAGAAGTGACCGCGCACCGCTCGTGCCTCGCCTTATATCGCTGCCCGTCGTATTTTTTTGTTATTGCCATTTAGTGTTTCCAACAATGTTATCTTAGCAACTGCATTCTTACTGACATCACAAACTGATGCATTATGTTGCATTAAGTATTTGAAGTCCATGAGAGTAATACCACCATCACAACATTCACAACCACCATGCTTAGATTGCTAAGATAGTTTGGTAAGATTCAAGATTATTAGATTTTATGAACTTTGAATGTGATGTGACTAACATTCTCGTCTAAGTTCTACAACATTTTTATATACCTACTCTACAAGTTTGAATAAAACAATGTCTCATAACATGAAGACGATAACAATAAGAAACCATTATGAGTCATTCTTAATGGCTGAATCAATTAGAACCTTGTGTTATCTACACAAAAACAGGCCCTATTTTATCTCTACACGAGCTACAAAGAAGGCATAAAACTACCAACTTTCACACGCAAAAATGAGCTTTATTACCTAGACGGACGTTGATAGATTGTGGTAGCTCATAGCTCAATCACGTGGAATGACATGAGATGTACAGATAATAATCTATTTTTATTAGCATTGCAGGGTTCTCATAGCAATTACAACTTTCAATTATGAAAACCTGTTGAGTGTGTCTACGTTGGCTTGGACACTCAACACAGACACAACACAGAATGGGTTAGAGAATTGACAATCCATAGGCCGCATAAAGATATAGACGAGCAGACAAAGCTGTTTATTCAAAAAGGTGCAGGGTTTTTGGCACTGGCACATGCTAATGAAGATAGGCTAGCTAATACTAATACTAGCCAATTTTTGTGGGGCGGTTTCCCCGTCAACTAAGTTTTTTTTAATATCGTCTTCAAGCTTCCGTCTGACTTTCTTAGTACACAAAATGCGTATTTTGCTTCGTGCAGGTATTTCTTATGTGTTCAGGACAAGTTATACCTAACACCTAACAGTTCCTAATACCTTGAAAGCCGCAAAATACGAAAAGCTGAAGCAGCTCATCCAACTGAAAGCCATGAAACATTTTATTACGCCAATTTGGACGAACAATGCCATAAACACACAAAGGTCAGTCGGTACTCTGTACAATTACCAATTACTAAAGCTAATGGTCTAAAGATGCATTAATTATTGACATGTGTTTTGTGTGATGTGTATGCAATGCACTCCGTGTGTTTACCTATTCATTATCAAAGTACAAGAACATATTATATACCTATAGGTCATTTATATAGTTAGAATTCCATACACGACAGGTGACAACCATCACAGCACAATAATGATTTACTCGCACGATATTCTCCTTCACCGTTTAGAGCTCGTGGTAATACACAATATAAGTACCTGAATTTTCAAAAACGAGAAAAAGCCATTGATACACGGTCGGGATCTATAGCTCCATCCATACCCACTACCTTCAGATCATGATCACTATTGCACTCAACCAACATGGCTGTTTATTTCAATTTTCAAATTCATGAGTTCAACAATCTAGTCTTGACTACAACTAGGTTCCTTTACTATTTAAAACATATCAGCGATTTAGCTCATAAATAATTTGCGTGAATAGAACTGGTGTCCCTAAGGCCTATTCAGGCTGTAGTGTAGACTCGGGTGAACGAACTGCACCGAGGCGACTGACCGAGTCTGGCCCTTTGTTTGTTTTTATTGGTTCTATCCGATGGTTCATTGGTGATATTCTGTGATAGCACCTACTGGTAAATGAAATATTTCGCTCGATATGGATACCTACAGGTAAGTGTGATAAATACCTAGAAAGCAAATAAACAGGGTGATGATTACAGAAAAATGTAAAGAGAATCACGATAGTATCTCCAGGAACAGACATCTGTTCACAACTAGGTACAGACATTTAAGAAACTTTATCTGCAGATAACAAACATGAGGGAGTTTAAAGAGAGTAAGTTTGGCACATGCCTATATTTTGCAAGTAGGCAGACAGAATTTCACGAACTTTTTTAAGCTCTTTCATCATTAAGAAGTCCTGTTAATGCGCACATGATTTTTCCGAAACCAAAAAAATGCAATAATTTGATGATTCTTTTTGTGCTTCATCATTCTAGGTAACAGTTACAAGGCATTTTTTTATTTTTTACATTTTTTATTTTAATAAAATTAGAATAATGAGCAATATTCAAAAGTCAGTCAAATACGGAATATGAACTAATGGAGGTAAGATTGCTAAGCCTGCAATAAGTAGGAGAGATGATGATAATGATTTAACGACAGAAGGATGTATTGGCCAAGAATGTCAATCTATTTTCGAAACAAATTGCAGTGTGATAGCTAACTCCTTGTTCGCTACGCATCATTTGTTTGCTTTATGGGATTTTAATGGTATTACCTAGCATGCTTGTCAATACTGATGCAAAACAAATAGTCTCCGCAGGGAACCATGGCTCAGATGATGACAAATAGGTTTCAAAACAAAAGTATATCCTGTTAAATCCCTTTGTTCTCAAAAAGACAGATTCTCAAGAAGACAGATTCTCAAATAGCCGGATATGGTACACGTAAATACACACAGTTAATAATTTTCATGACCACTCTCATTGGACTGTACGCCCGGCAGGACTTTATTTATTTCCGTTTTAACGACAGAGTCTTTCATCGACGTCCAGCCGACAGGACTGTCGGCTGGACACTTAAAGCTGACACTTACAGAATGCTTCCTTCTACAAAATGATGTTCCAAATGTTTTGGATGTACTTTTAACCCCAAAGATGTCTTTCTAGGATCCTAAATGCCTGAACATTTGGGAGAATAACATTTTTTTTACGATTTACTCGTTAACTTGTTTCGTATTATAACATAACAATGCGTTCTCAAAGCAGATAAACTAACTGAACTAAGGAAGTATTACTTTTTATAAATAGTAGAAGTAGTAAATAGTAGTAAAGAAGTAGTAAATAGTAGAAGTACCTAGAGATTTGGTTGATTTTAACACCGTGAATTCCTTATCAAATCTACAAAACAAATCGCTATGTAATTGATTATGCATAGTATAATATAAACCTAACCCACTAACAAAATCTAATCGCACATCTCAAACAGAGCTTAAAGTGAAAGAGCTTAAAGTGTTTACTTTAGAACCTTACATACATGACTTTACCATCGCTGAGAAGCAGCAGCCATCAGCCTGGTTTTGCTTACAGTGGTCAAATATTTAACATTACTAAAATGTTAGACACATAGGTAATATACCACAGTAAGAAAAACCACTGTAAGAAGTTAGATAGAGAATAGGAACTGGATGGAAGGTAATAGTTATTTCATTCCATATATAAGTTCTAAGAGTGTGGTAAGAGTGTTATTAGGTACCTACTATGAATCACCACGAGAACTAAACTACGAAACAAATCAATTTATAACACTTTTGTGATAGTTTAGTATTCTGATGGAATTGCAAACCTGAGTCATAAACGTGTTGTTATGCATAATGGACTTTTGCTATGGTTTAAACGTAAAAGTATACTAGACATTCATATAATATACCTACCTATATTATAAGTTCTTGCATTTGAGAGAATTGCCGATCACTCACGTTTGCACCTGCAGTTGTAAGAAGTGCTACGTTTTTCATAAAATTAAGAACATTCAATGTACGAAAGCTTGCGCAATATGACCTTGGTAATAGACAAAACACAGCTAAGAAACATCAGAAGTTAATACACAATAGGTACTTTACCAATATTACTGCCACCATACCTTTGTAGATATAATTTAAGATTTGCATTAATTTATAGAAGCAGCAAATACAGCAAACTACTTACATGCGTTTTACAAACAATGATATCAGTACACACAAATATTCTGATGCACCTAATGTTCAATTCGTGATAGCAACATCAGCTGATACTATGATACTGTGGTCTAAGGCTGATACTGATAGCCATATAGTCCTTATTGACCAAAGGTTATCCTACAAAGGCCTGGAGGCTGACATAATCATGACATATCAAATTTTAAATTGCCAAGTTCTATACTGTGTTGTTGGACCAATAGGTCACGACCAGTCACGACTTTTACATCTTTATTTATCTGTAGCTTTCATAAGTCCTCCCTGGTCAATCAGTCAAGTTGAAAAACGTGGACTTGACTACTATACCACATACGATTTGAAACGTATTTTGCCATGTAGCCATTGATTTACAACAAACTAAATAAGAAAAAGAAGAAAGTAGTGACGCATCAAAAAGTTAATGTGCCAAATCACTAGAAATCGCTGCAAAGTGCACTGCTGGCTGACACAAAGCCGTGAAATCAATCTCACCAGCGTGACACGAATTTCCCACAGTAAGGAGGAAAACCGCAAGATATGAAGTTAAACCTGTGGTTAAACGGTAGTTTGAGCGGTTAGCATTCCATTCAATTTGTTGGTTACTAAGACTGATTATTGAATGGTCATTCAGTAATCAGTTTCTGAGAAAACAGTAACCGGGTGTTTCGCAGGACTCGTGTTTTTGGCATGTCCGGCCTTGCGAACCTATTAAAATGACCAGTTTCAGTATTGCTGTATTTTTATTTGGAAATAGTATACGAGTACGCTATTATGGCACTAGTAATATCCTCAATTATATACATAGGAAAGCTGTAATTAATTTCTAAAGTCGTGAAATCTAAGTTCTCTGGCGTGTCCGCGACACCCCTATCTGCATTCAATCGCTTATTACGCAATAATGAAATATAAATTGACACTTTTTATAACGTTAACGTTAATATAGATACTATTAGGTAGTGGTGAATCAAATTTCATGTTATTTTAACTCCACGTTACTGTTTTACAAAGCAAACAAATGTGTCCGCGATAAAAAACTAATTTCTCTGTCGCTAATTTCTGTGGCATTTTCCTAATTTCTCTGGCATTTTGCTAATTTCTTTGGCATTTTGCTAATTTCTCTGGCATTTTTCTAATTTCTCTGGACCAAACCTAATTTCAATGGGCACGAATATATTTAAACCACTAAAACTTCAAAACGGCTTTATCAAATTGAGGGCCGCTAACATTAAAATGCATGTCTTTGAGTGCTTAATTAGGTATGTTATTTTTTTTTTTTAAATAACCAAAAAAAAAATTGCGAAAATGGGGTACCGTTTTTCGGACCGCTTCTTGCGAATCATCCATATAGATACTATTAGGTAGTGGTGAATCAAATTTCATGTTATTTTAACTCCACGTTACTGTTTTACAAAGCAAACAAATGTGTCCGCGATAAAAAACTAATTTCTCTGTCGCTAATTTCTGTGGCATTTTCCTAATTTCTCTGGCATTTTGCTAATTTCTTTGGCATTTTGCTAATTTCTCTGGCATTTTTCTAATTTCTCTGGACCAAACCTAATTTCAATGGGCACGAATATATTTAAACCACTAAAACTTCAAAACGGCTTTATCAAATTGAGGGCCGCTAACATTAAAATGCATGTCTTTGAGTGCTTAATTAGGTATGTTATTTTTTTTTTTAAAATAACCAAAAAAAAAATTGCGAAAATGGGGTACCGTTTTTCGGACCGCTTCTTGCGAATCATCCAACCCCTGATATTCTATTCATAATTGACTTATAAGCTTGCTAGAGCTCAAACGGATCATAAAGTTGCCATCTTTTTTAAGTGACATGTGAGTGACAAGAAAAAAACACTTTGTATATTTTTAGTGATTATTATCAGTGGAAGGTCTGATGACCTTGTCTGCGTTGAGTTTTTTTTTTCATATAATTTCGAGTACTTAAGCGTTGCTCAGTGCACTCTTCACATTAAACATACTTTCAGAGTTCCATTTCTTCACGACTTGTTAGATTAATTTTCACTCAGGTACTACACTAACGTATTTTATTTATCAGACATCAAATCTTCGAACATTGACTTGTGATTATGGTATTGTGTGTTTTGATTTTTCATTTGTGTTCAGTTTATTTGATTTAGGTACTTGGTTTTTAATTTTTTTTAGTTTACGAGTAGGTATTTCTTTGTTGCCTGTGTACCACACGATTATTAAAAGAACAGTTTTTATAAGAGGTTTGATGATTCGCGTTGAGGTCATTAAAATATATATCAGACTTTGCCCAGACTGGTTCGCCGAAGCCGTCGATTTCAATTCAAAGAAAGATGAGTGCAAAATATTCAGTCGAAAAATGAACAGGATAATAAGCAAAACTGTTCCAGTCTAGTAGAAATATTTAAACCAATATTTGTAAAATACAACGCATTCATGAGTTTTAACCCCGAAATATGAAAAGTGATCAAATCAAGTGATCTAACAAAATGTCGTTTAGAATTAACTAACAGCACACATTCAAAGTTACTCACTAGGTTTTGTTGATGAATTGTGTGCAAATGAGGGAGTGTTGAGATGACGGCTAATAGAGGGAAGTAGAAGAAGAAACCAGTCTACGGCATAACATACAAGGATATGTAAATGATAAATGTGAAGTGATAATTGACTGTAATATTTTCATCTACATTTTAGAGCTAGAAACGTTTTAGAATGACGCCATACTCCTCCGCACGACTAAAAATGATTTGGCGCTAATACACAATTTAAACGTTACTGAAAGATGTATGCGAGTAGAATTAGTTGGTTTCCTGTTGCAAATGCGCTACTCATAATGGACTTAGAGGCTTCCTAGAGCTCAGACGGCTGCTAAATCTGTTGCCGTCTTTTTATTGACCTAAGAGTGATAAGAAAAAAAATCATTCTCTAACTAAAGCATTGCTAAATTGACAAATTATTATGAACCATGGGGTTAGTATTTCTCATCTTCAGAAATACTATACTCGGCTCTGTGATCTCTGTCCTATATAAGAAGTACTTTAAGTATTCACTTGCTTTGTCTATACTTTTCAGGTTTATAGTTTTTTCAGGGAATTCTTATGAAACTGCTGGATTATCAATATCCTAAATGATGGGGTTCTTCGCCTTCAATGGGGTTCGGTTACGTCGACCCTATGGGATCTTTTCTGCTCATCAATAGTACTAATACTAACCTTCACGTCAATTAGTCTGACAGCGAGGGCGGCGGCATCAGGCGCGTTGACCTTGAGGCTGCAGGCTCGCCCGGCGCCGGCAGGCTTCACCAGGGTCAGTGCTAAAGCAGCGCCGGCGCCGGTGTTGCTGCCAAGCTCAGTGGTGTTCGTCTTGCCGCATAGTAGACTGGAGCTGAACCCTGGGAATAAAAGAACAGAACTTCAAATTCCCGCATAATTGACTGAAGCTGGTGAGAGTGAGAGTTGGAGTTGGACTAATTTATTTGCATGATCTGCAAATATTTGTTCTGGGTCTGGGTGTTTTAGTACAATGGTAGGTACTCGTACCTTTATATATTCACATTTGCATATTATATTTACTCCAATGTTTGCTAATCAAACTAATCTTAACAGATAGCAAAATTTTGTGCAAAACATCCTCATCCTTTTTCTAGCTATTTTACATCTGTGTGTGAATTGCCAATAATATCGGTGTCGTCACTTCAATATACGCAAATTATCACTTAGCCATGTTTGCATAATGTACTGGGCCCCAAAATGAGGTAGATAAAGATGTAAGTAAGTAAATATTACTAAAATTTGTAGAGAGTTAAACGTAGATGATGAGTCCGCATACCTAATTTATGATAGAAAAAGGTTAGATACATACAATAAACTTTGAATTAACCTTTTTAGAAAGATAATTCCGGTTATTCTGTTTCACAGATCCGAAAGCTCTTATTTCGTTCATCAGATCGGATCAGTCTCTACAAATTACCTTTCTTGCGTATTCGGGAGATGACTTATTATAAGTCATTTCCTGAATCCCAATATAACCTAAACATATAAATCTAAATTTGAACGCAAAACACTTACGACCAGTTTCCATATTCTATCTGTGGGTTTTGCTTACTGTAGAGCTTGCTGTAGAGAGATATTTGACATTTTTATTATAGGAGTACCTACCTAATGTCAAATAACTAACCACAGTAAGCAAAATTACAGATAGAATATTTTTTTTAATTTTTATAGTGTTAATCCACACTTAGGTTTTATTTAATTGAAAATGGAAAGCCTGAATCCCGTCGGAATCGAAAATTTTTATAAGACTTTTCATTTTCAATGAGATAGAATATGGAAACTAGACGTTAGTATCTAAAAACCAATTCAGTCTAGACTCAAGACAAGTATTCCTGTCTAAATTACACTTCAACTCCAAATTTAGCAAGAACGACGTCAACCACAGCTAATTTTAATCTATCCTTTTTGGTCTTAGCTATTCCGTGCAAATCGAAATAAAATTTATCAACTTGTATTTTTAGTCCTGCATGTTTACTCGAGTTTTGAATTATTACTAAGAAACTGTACGCAACCGTTCTCATTGATTAACTATTTAGAAATCTGTGTAGGGCTATTAATGTCCCTATCATGTCACTACGATGTACCTAAGGGAGTGTCCACATTGCGTTTTTTGCAGCGCGTTTGTATCGATACAAACGCGATTCGAACGCGATGCGAACGCGCAGCCCCCCGCGCAGCCCCTCCCGGTTCGCTTTTGTATGGAAAAATACGCGTTGCGAACGCGCGTTTGTATCGATACAAACGCGCAGCTCAAAAACGCGCTGCAGAAAACGCAATGTGGACACTCCCTAAAACAAAGGACATTTAAAATCTTGAAGTAGTAAAACCAGTAGCCCATAAATATATCAAATCTTATGCCATCACGTCCGCCACCTTATTTGTGAAACCATAACATAATTACATTATCTAAACTCCGGTCTATTAATCATCGGATGATGTTTAGTTTGTTATACCTAATTAAGTCATGAATTACCACAGTTAATATCAGCATTGTCAATCTTAACATGTACATTGATATTGATATTCAAATTATACGAAAAGTTATAGGTAGAATATAAACAATTAAAAAAAAAATACATTGATAGTTTGGAATTTTAGAATCCTGTATAACATCCGCCTAGGTGCTAGGCTACATTCTTTTTTTTTCACCAATTCTTTTTCTTCATTGCAGTAATCAAGAAACTCTAGGTGCTATTTCTTGTTACATAAGCTCGTGCAGACATTTTTCTAGAAACACTTCTATTTTTAGCCATACAAGTCTGTCTTGCGCAAGCACGCAGTTGCTGACTGCAAACAAGTCCACGACACTGTTGCATGTTCATATTGGTTGTTTACGCTTTGATACAAGCCTTCTTTCTCTACTTATAATACTTTGTAGGCAAACATTGCTCTTGTGTTGGCTTATACCACTTTCAATACTTTGATAACATCATTTCCTTCATTTTTCATATTTCATATCAAAAAAAAACTTTAGCATTAAAATGTGTTTCTTATCTGTCGTCAAATTATAGTTACGTGTTATGCCGTAACACTTTCCTACTGAGAATAAAAGAAAGTGTTACTTGAGATATTGCATTTGGATGTTACCACAGTACTATATTGAATGTTACTAACTATCATCGTTGGAATGGAGGTGACCTATTCAGTTACCTTCGAGTTTTGGACAAGCTTTGGAAAATAAATATTAGGTAAATTACATTATAGGCACTTACTAGGTAGAAACATTGCAAAATATCTAAAACTAGCAGCGCCCTCGCGGCATTTCCCCCGTAATGATGGTATAATGGTAATGATGATGATGATGGAAGCCTATGACCTTCCTCAAGAGTTTAACTATCAGATGCAGAAATATTTTTTCAAATCGGACTTGAAGTTTCTGAGATTAGCGCGTTCAAACAAACAAACTCTTCCGCTTTATTATATTAGTAATAGTAATAGAATTAGGTAATAAGCGCATGAATATTATGCATGCTAACATAAAGGTACCTTACTTGATGTATGTATTATTTATTAAGCACATTTAATTATTATTAATTATCATTTACACCTTCCTCGGTTTCTAAGCGCATATAAAGAGATTGTGTTGCGTACTTTGACGTAGGTACCTACCTAGAGAGGCGGTTTTGTAAAACATAGCAAGTAAAAACAAAGCATTACGTACATTCGTATACATGCTTTTGTAGTGGGTTTATTGCTTCGATTCGTATTTTTATATCAGCGTAACGTAACATTGCCGAAGTTCATTCAACCAAAGCTTGACGTCAGGGCGAGATAACAAATTTACGGGTTCGAGATTTTTTTACACCTTTCTGATTTTTTACTTATTCAACTAGGTAAAGGTACTTTATGATTTTGGATTATTTTACACACCTAATGGCAATCTACGGAATTCAAAGTAACCCCTCAGTGTTACGAACACGCTTTCTGCAGCTATGTGTTTTCAGGTCATAAATTCAAAATTTCAGAGTATTATTATCTGTTCTGTGATTTCGGTATGTCTAGATACATTATCACGCAACTAGCAAATGATTTTAGCTCAGTAGGACGTGACGTTAGTGAAATCTCAGGTATATTTACATTCTTACATAGATTTGAATGTAAATTGAGCTAGTTTGGCTTTAATTCAAACAACCTTCTTCCTTTCAAAATAACATTGAAGTTAAAATCTTTGGCATTTACTAACGCTAACACCTTCATAATTTTGCAAAATTATAATGAGGCTATCAAGCAAGACATGTTAACGACTGCTTTCGTAGTAGAGGCACATAATGTTACAATTTATTTATTCAACAGATATTACTTTAATCATGCTTCTATTTAATGTTTTATTCATATGATTAACCATCTTTCTCGTTCTCTACATTTTCTAAGGGTAAATAATTCAAATTTCAGTTGGCGATAGACTCGCCAACTGAAATTTGAATTATTATATGAGTACCTTTTTAGAGAGAGTATCTTTTTATATGAGTAAGTATTTTAATAAAAAATATCGAATTCTGTGATAAAGATTCTAATATTTATCACCATAAAAATCTAAGTAGATAGGTATGTATCTACTGTAAAGCCTAAATATGTCAAGTTGTCAACTATGATACCTGATACCTATGTTTCTATGTTACATCTTACATTTTCATTGAGTCATTAGAATGAGTTCGTTCATAAATTGTAAATCAATGAACACCACAGACCTTGATATCATGAACACGATATTACAATTACCAACTTCAGGTAGGTTTATCTTTTGTACAATAGCAATATACAGAATTACGTAGATATAGATAGCTTCGTGGTTTGTAGGTATAAAGCTAATAATAATGCAGGTGCTTACCACCTACCGGTCAAAGTCGGGCTATAAATAAATAATAAAAACAAAGAGCTAAGATCTGTGGAGCTAAAAGGTCCTATATCAGAATCATAATCTGAATTGCACTATATACGCCGTCTCTTTCCATAGAGATATTCAGTAGGTATGTAGGTTGCTGTTGAAGAAGTGAAGTTAAAGGATTTCTAGTTTAAGTAAGTGCTATGTATATATTTTCTATCATGTTTAAATTTCATTGTTAGTTTTTGTTGTTTCCGAACTAGATTAGTATATCAGATTTAGGGCCCTAGGATTCAAGGACAAAATACTTAATAACTTGGTAAATACAACAATAAATGTAAGATTTTAATAAAATTCAGAGCTGCTAAAAATACATCTGCATTTGAAAATTTTATCGAATTCTTGTGGAATGGCAATTTGACATTGACATTGGTTTGGTAGGTACAGAGAACGTGTCTATGCCTTTTTAGCGCGCAAGGTCATTTATTGATACCTACTTGACTAAACCGCCTGTCTGGCAGTCACCTAGACTGAAACTATGCAAAGAGCGAGATGTTTTCAATAACTTTCGGTTAAAAAATATATATATTACAGTAGCCTCACCCGTGGATGTAGCCCCCTATTGGTCTAAATAGCTCTAAAAATTGTAGATTCATCGACTCGATAGAAGAAGAAGAAGTAGCCTCACATTATCTTTAGTCCTGAACAGATCCATACCATGGAAAGTCTGACAACAACGAGAATTGGACCTTTTGTCGAATACCAACCAAATCTGTAGTGATCATTTGCCAAACATTGGACGTTATAGGTGAATTGTTTCTGGATAATAACACTACTTGGCTTAGATCCGCATCCAATGAGGGCCAAGTGTGCCAACGAACGGTGCCCCTCGGGACAACTAACTGTCCCACCGCGAGAACCATCACATGGGAACAGCGACGACCCCGATGCTTGCTCAAGAAAGGTTTTGTGCAAGACTTGTGTGTCGCACGCAGCTAGTGAATCAATTGTTTCCATTGCTTTTATATCAGGCACAGTTGTTCTGTATTTATGATGCACATGTGCAATGAAGTTATGACTTCAGGTACCTAACTTATAAAAGAGTTTCGGTTCAGTCTTTAGATACCCTAACTTTGTCTTTAAAGTGGGTCTCTTAACATTGTCAAGTACCTTGTTTGGGCGCTAGTGTTTGCCTTCTCACTCAAAGCAAATCCTGCCTAGCGCTACGCCCTTCCGACCAATGTATTCTGTGGCCCTACGCCCTTAGAGAAATAGGTAGGTAGATAGTAAGATATCGATGGAAAATTCTAGGATACCTCCCGGGCGCAATGGCCTTCAAGCACCATCTGGGATCGTTTAACAAATCATTGCGCAATTGACCCCTGAAATTAGGTGTCAACTCGCGCAAATACGTGTCAAAAACAACAGTTGGACATGTTGAGAGGATGAATGAAAGAAGATTGACGAAACAGGTCCATAAGGCGAGTGTGAATGGAACCGTCGGAAGGGGAAGACCTAGGCGCACATTCCTGGACCAAATTGGCGAATTTTTGAAAAAAGGCCAGGTCAAGAGTACCTTAAACCGACGCGACGAGCTTGCATGAAGAATGTCATGAGAGTGAATGAAGCGAAAGAAGTATGTCAGGAGGAAGTGGAGATAATTATGTGGTCTCTGCCTACCCCTATGATGAGAAACAGGCGTGATTTTATGTATGTAACAACAGTTGAATTGTTGCAAGTCGAGATATTATTCAAGACTATGTGGGTGTACTATATAATATACTAGGTACCTAGTTAGTTAATTCAAGATAAATTCTAGTTTGATAAGTACAATAAAAGTAACTTTGACGTCAATGATGACCAAGACTCGAATGTTAGAGGTTTCTCAAATCAAAGCCGTTTTTTCCACGAAGGTTGATGTCATGGTCCTCTCAACGATAACTGCCCATATGCAGGCTGACTTTGGTAGGTATGAAGCTTCTTTTTCTAAGTAGGTTGATACTATTTACTGATAATGGAGATTTATACAAATGTGTCTTCATTTCTACATTTTTTTCTACTCAGAATAGAATAGAATACCTTCTCTGAGAGCTACGCATGGATTGTATGAGACCTACCTATAACATCTCCTTGGAGTAATTGTGTTCTGTGATTTATCATGCTTAATTATTTTATAGAAACAATGTAAACAGGCTCACGACTGTATCCCCAGTATAATAGACATTCTCTATGATCTTCAGGTACTCAAGATCTCCGAAGATGTTTTAGGTAAGATATAATAAGTAGGTAATACCTACCTACATCACAGAAGTAATCATAAACATTGCAGCCAAAAATAACCAACGAATTAGTAGGTATAAATATTGCCTGAAAAAGCAATGATCCCTTGCACTTGGCAACTGAAACCGGCGGGCGTGCCGGCGGCGTCAGACTGTTTGTCTGCAAACATTTGAAATGTGTAGGTACCTATGTGTATAATTTGGCAGATAATAAACACTGCACACTCACGCATTTAAAAAAGATCATCATGGACGTAGCTATAGCTTTGTTATGGGGGGGTCCAAGGATTCCATAATACAATGATCTTTATTAAGGGAGGGGTCCAAGGGTTCCAAAATACAAAGATTGACTAGGTTTCCTCCGAACTGGGCTAAGGGGAGGGGGGTGGGGGGGTCCCGACGAGGACTTAGGTCAATGATCTTCTTAGAAACTGATTGACTTAGGTAGTGCACATTAGAATAAAACATCTGATCTGCACTTAACTTTGTGTGCATAGGCACATTGGTCATAGAATAGAGTACCTAGATATTAATACTACCTACGTACCTACTTAGGTGCCTATTTTATTCTGTAGCAAAAGTCGGGAAGTAGGTACTTAGGTAGGTACAACGAGTAGGTACCTAATGGCAGACAACATTACAACAAAATATCATTAGTCTACCTAGGTAGGTACCTAGGTAGCGTACCCTAGCTGAAATATTTGCCAAAGCGGTAAGTAGGTAGGTAGGTAACTGATACCTACCTAACCTATCCAACATGTTTAGTTAATAGTATAATAATCTAGAGGTTTTATGGGTAGGTAGATACTAGGTACCTAATCTAACTTTCTACATTACGAAAGTTTAATCTTCCTATATTATACCTACCTACCTACCTATAGTAGGTAAGTAATTTAGGTAGGTACCTACTTAGGTATTATTATCTGTTGTGTTAGTTGTGTAGGTGAGCTTAGGTACCTACATTATTTACACCTACCTACCAATAAAAAACCAATAACAATAGGTAAACCTTACCTACACTCGCCAAATGAATTAATATTTTTTTTTTTTAAATTAACATCTTTGACTACTCACCCAATGCAAAAAGATTTAGAAGTATTGTTGAAATCAAGAAGAATCCAGTCAACATTTTTCCAACTGTACGAAACTATGCCCAAAACACATGCCTTTAAGAACCAGAGTCGTTTGCATTGTGCAAACGAATAAAACTAAATTTTAGCAAAGCCTACTAAAACACCACTGTTTATTCAAATGCACAAACACTTTACGAACTGTTTTATCTTATAAATTAAAGAAAACAGTTGAAAACACAAAATAGTTTGTTCTAATTAGTTCGATATTTTGAAATCGGTTCGTAAGAGAACAATTTGGCGCCAAAGCCACATACGACCGTGCGCACACACGCGAAAGAGCAGACTCACGCGGGTAGAAATGTTCCTAGTCAGAAGCTTGGACTTGTGTTTAATCTGTGCTTTGATCAGAAAACTATGTATGACAGTTCGTTCTCCGCTCCTCAACTCTTCCGATTCCGAATGAGTTGCTATTTTGATGACAATGTCAATGTCAATGAATGATTGAGATCTTTGAGGGTAGGGATCTCTGTGGATGTGGGTAGTCTGTGCTCTGCGGTCTAATGTCTAACGATCATTGTGGGCTTTTTGGCGGGAATTTGGGAAGTCATGATTTCGTTTTGTTTTATTTTCCAAAACTTGTGTTTCTTCGAATGTTAATGTGTAATAATGGTGGATTATTAACCGTTAAGTGTTCGTGAATGTGCATAAGTGTGGGCAAGTGAAACAAAATTGGTTAACATTGCTTTTCGACTTCTCCCAAAAAGTCCGTGTTGATGTTTCAGTAAAGCCCCACATCTTTACTGAGGCACAAGGGGAGGGGTGGGTTATTATATTTATGTATTGTATTATGTATTTGTTTATCTTATTTATCTATAAACTTGAAGAATATTAATACTTGACACTGGCTGAATGCACAAGGCGTGCGAAGCCAAAATAAAGAAAAAAAAAAAAAAAAAAAACGATCATTGTGTATTTAGTTTGTTGATTTTCCCCGCCTATTTCTGTTCCTTATTAGCTGCAAACGGTTTGTACCTTCAGTACCTACGATGTATTTTATGTGTTGTGTTAACTTGTGTTGTACCAGGTTGTACAAATTTGCGAAAGGCCGCTGTATTCCATATTCCCAGTGTGTAGTGTAATCAGACTCAAAAAGTGGCTCGATTGTTTATGCAGTGATTTGTTGAGAAACGTGAGTTTGAACGAGATTTCAAGACGCCAAGTGTTTCACAGACATTTTGAGGCCTATAGGACCCGCCCCGGCTTCGCACTGGTCACATCACACATCACAGAAACCTAAGATTTATCAGTGTTTCTCTAGGTACTATATTATGCATGTATTATACATATAAACCTTCCTGTTGAATCACTCTATCTATTAAAAAAACCGCATCAAAATCTGTTGCGTAGTTTTAAAGATCTAAGCATTGCTTAAATCTTTAAAACTACGCAACGGATTTTGATGATGTTTTTTTTTTACATAGGGACAGACAGCGGGAAGCGACTTTGTTTATTAAACAATATACCTACTATTTAGTGTTAAGAAAAAATTTAAAAAATAATAATAAATGATTATCTATGTTTCGTTTTTTTCTATCAACAACACCTTCTTTCCCTTAGGCCACTGACCTTTACTATGGCATTGATCTCAATAGTACACATTGAGATCAATACCTTAGAAATATTGAATGAAAAAAGCAATCCTACCAAATTAATTTGTTTGGTAGAATGACAATTCTGCTCGGTGCCGGTGTAGCAGAAAAAAAAAAAGAAACATCATACATCGTTTTCTGATAGCCAATCAGGAGCGAGTAACATCTATTTAGTCTGTGAACACAAGTCCACACTAAAATGTTCCCGACATTTCCATCTGATACGTAGTATCTCTACCTAATCTGTGAGCAGCAAAGAAATTTCATACATAGTAGAATGCTGACTGACATTTAATGTACAAAGGATTTTGAACCTTATCACGACTATACAACGATCTATTATCATTTAATCTTGGTTATAAGGATTGTTGGTCTTGTTGAGAGGCTTTCTTGGGTGCTTTGTCTCTTTCACACAGTTGCAAAAAGAAAGAGACACAGCGCCCAAGTTTTATTTCAAGCGGACCGCGTTTTCTGTATCAGTGCGCGTTCCAGTTACGTTAGTATAAAAATTCCTTGGTGAGCAGACTTGCTTGAGATTTGTTTGCAGTTCAGTTTGCTGCTTCGGCTTCGCTTCTTTGTTTTGTTTTGTGGTAGGCTTGGCATGTCAATGTCAGTTTGCTTGCTTGGTTGATAATTTTTTTTTCTTTATTTTCGCTTCGCACTGTTTGTGTATTCAGCCAGTGCCAAGTACCTTCCTAGGTCCGCGCCAGCACTCAAGTCCTACGGCAAAAGCGGGAACTAGAGTACGCGCCACCACTCTGCCCTTCTTATGATAAACAACGTAAGTGCAGTTCGGCATATTTCGAGAAAATCGCGTCTAAAGTTTTTAATGTTATTTTTGGTGTCACGACTACACTAATTATGTTATTTTCAAAATTGTTACTTTTACTTGTAGGTTAAAGTGTGTATTTTATAATTACTTACATATTTCTGTTTTCTCTTTTATTTCTGAGTTATTATAACTTAAAAACTATTTATGATTAGTAAAAGTAATGTCACTTTTTTTGAAATACTAAACATAACAATCGCATGTGCAGCAGTTGCGATGTTTATGACTAGTTTTTTTTTAAACTACCCTCAAAACGGGATGAAAGGAATGTTAAAGTTTGTATGGGAACTTTTTAACGGGTAGTTTAATTTGCTTGAAACTCGGTACAAATATATTTCAGTACAAATAAAAACTATCTGTACAAAAAAAAAATCAAAATTATCCATCAGAGGGAGTGCCAGAGGGTGTTCAAGTTGGTAATGGAACTTCTTAACGGGTGGTTCGATTTGCTTCAAACTTTGTATGTGTACTTTCATAAAGGTAAAAAACATCTCTAAGAAAGGACTTTTGAAAATTTTACCCCTAACGGGAAGAAAACAGTTAAAAATGGTTGAATGAAAAATCGTATCATCAAGCATTTAACATGAAAAAAATTGGATTTCGAGATGAGGAAGCTCGCTTCGTTTGTTTAAATCGAAGCTCGCTTCACTTTCTTGGCTTGAATCTGACTTCGCTTGCATATTAGCTTCATAATCCTACCAATAATAAATATATTGCGAGAAAAGTGAATTTTGTCCGACAACAGAATAGGAACCGACAAGCACCCAGCTGTTTCTTAGAACACCATTAGACCATCCATCTTTTTCGTGGAGCACCATTAGCAAAATCAAGTGACAATGTCATGTTGCTCTAAAAAATTTCCGCTCGCTTTGCGAGCTAGGAAAGCTCGCTTCGCTCGCATATTACCTTCATGAGTAATTTACTGTTAGGAACCGACAACCATCCATCTTTTTCTTAGAGCACCGTTAGCAAAATCAAGTGACACATGTCATGTTGCTCTAAAAAATTTCCGCTCGCTTCGCGAGCAGAGGAAGCTCGCTTCGCTTGCTTAGGTCGGTGCTCGCTTCGCTCGCATATTAGCTTCATGAGTATTTTGCGAGCAAAGTAATTTACTGTTAGGAACCGATAAGCACCCAGCTTTTTCTTAGAGCACCGTTAGCAAAATCAAGTACCTATCACATGCTGCATTTGTCTACAAAATTTCGTAGCTTTATGTGTACCTACTTTGCGAGCAAAGTAATTTACTGTTAGGAACCGACAAGCACCCAGATTTTTCTTAGAGCACCGTTAGCAAAATCAAGTGTCACATGTTGCATTTGTCTAAAAAAGCTCGCTTCTCTTTCTTAACTCGATGCTTCGCTTGCAAAGGCTCAGGGCCAGACTTAACAGCTAGCTGGAATAGATTTATGACAGGATTGTTATTCACACGTGAAATTTTATGTGGCTTGCTCCAGGGTGAGCTCCTCCCTTGGTGATAATTGCACCAAAAAGAAATGACCCGAAACGTGGTCTACGGTAAACTTCTATAATAGAACCTATTTTAAAAGAACTTGCCGACTGATATTTGCCGACGCGCGAATGATATTTTTGTTCACTGTTAGTAATGTTCTCCCCTCCGATTACCTCACCGCCCCACCGTTTCTGTATTGTATTTACCAGACATAAACATCGTATGTGCGCTACTTGCGTTGTGTGTGTATAGAATAACGCAATAAAATAAAGATTTTATGCAACAGATAAAGAGCGTAGGAGATAGTACTATGTTTATTTCTAGAATATTGTTAAACTTTCTTAAATAAGTACAAGGTATAAACAACGTAAGTGGCTCATATAATACTTATGACTAGGAGATTGATTAAAATCTCTGAGCGTAGTGGACAATACGTTGTTTATGTTTAGAAATAAAGTGAAAATTGTGCACGTACGATGTTTATACTTATGTTTTTTTTTATTTCTATCAAACATACAGAAAAATTGATAATTTTTCCAGATAGATCTCGCTTAGCTGATTACAAATATGCTAATAACTCATTTTCGCAAAAAATGTTACTTACGCTGTTTATCGTAAGAAGGGCAGCACTGAAGTCTGTCTGCACCCCTATTTTGTAACACCCGCCCGGCAGAGTTGGCAACACTGATGTGATGACACGTGGTGTTGTTGACTTGAGACAACAGTGTTGTCACAACACTGGTTTTAGTGTTCATTTTATTTTCATTAGGGATGTTCGATATTTCGGATTGTATCGATATTTCGTATCGCAATATATCGTAACGCATTGTATCGATACGCGTATCGATACAGGGCATTTGATACGATATATCGTATCGATACAGTATCGAATCAAGATGAAGTATGCAGGTACCTACATAAATAATTAAAAATATATATTTTATTTTTATAATGTGCACTATTACGAAAATGTGCGAAGTTATTATAACTGTCAAAAAAGGTGTTTTGTGATATCAAACTAATACCTATTAAAAATGCGCAAGTTTGGACGTATGTTTGTTCCTCTAAAACTAGACAACCACTGAACCAATTTGCCTGAAATTTAAACATAGATAAATAATGACCGGAAATAGGACATCTGCCACCTTTTAACCGGGTAACTTGCAAGTCAAAACAATTCGTTAGCAAAATAATTTGATACGATACTTTCGATCCGATACACCTTGCATGTGTTGTATCGATACGTCGTATCGTATGCCATTGTATCGATACAAATATCGGGTGTATCGTATGCCATTGTATCGATACATGAAAATATCGTATCGTATCGAACATCCCTAGTAGGGATGTTCGATATTTCGGATTGTATCGATATTTCGTATCGCAATATATCGTAACGCATTGTATCGATACGCGTATCGATACAGGGCATTTGATACGATATATCGTATCGATACAGTATCGAATCAAGACAAAGTATGCAGGTACTTTAATAATTAAAAAAATATATTTTATTTTAATTATGTGCACTATTACGAAAATGTGCGTAGTTATAACTGTCAAAAAAGGTGTTTTGTGATATCAAACTAATATTAAAAAATTCGAAAGTTTGGACGTATGTTTGTTCCTCTAAAACTCGACAACCACTGAACCGATTTGCCTGAAATTTAAACATAGATAAATAATGACCGGAAATAGGACCTATGCCACCTTTTAACCGGGTAACTTGCAAGTCAAAACAATTCGTTGTCAAAATAATTTGATACGATATTTTTGATCCGATACACCTTGCATGTGTTGTATCGATACGCCGTATCGTATGCCATTGTATCGATACAAATATCGGGTGTATCGTATGCCATTGTATCGATACACGAAAATATCGTATCGTATCGAACATCCATAATTTTCATTCATTTCGAATTTCAAACATTGATTGCACTGTAGTTTTTCTGCCTACGCGGGTTTTTTGCGGAATTTGTGCATTTTTTTGTTGTGCGTGTGTTTTATTTTATTTACTGGGTCGAGCGAGCGAGATATGACCGAGATGAGTGTTATCTGAGTTTTGTTTTAAAAATTATTAATGCATTGATTTTGTACGTTGGCTGTTATAGATGGGCAACAGACAAACAGAAACCAATGACACGACCTTACAGAAAAGTTTGAAAACTAAAGGCCTCAAAGAATACTGAACTAGAAAAATTAAAAATGCGCTCCATAAAGAATGTTTTGAAAGTGTTCGCAGGGTGCGGTGCTAGTGCTTTTCTAATGGAAATCCTAATGGCCAAGACACCACAATCAGCGAATCTAGTTACTTTTATGCAGTTTCTTTTCATAGCGCTTTACGGATTTGTTGCTATTTCAAAGTTTGGGACGGTGAGTTAGAAAGTTTTTAAAAAGGGCTTACAGTCAGTTTTATTGAGTTTTTGCATTGTAATTATTAATATTGTAAATAAATTATGCATTGTAGTCACAACTTTTACACAGGCTTTAAAAAAAAATTAAAGTAATTTTCTGATTTAAAAAAAGAACTTGTAGCTATACTTACTTACTATACCTACATAAATTATTGTAACATTTGTATCAACATTTTCAGGTAAGTCCAAAGATTCCGTTAAAGCAGTACACAAAACTAGTAGCTTTGTTTTTTGTTTCGAGTGTGGCAAATAACTATGTTTACTCTTTGCATGTGCCTTCTACGCTTCATATGATCATACGGTAACTTTTAGCAAATATTTATTTTTATTAGTAATTAGTATTGCACTTTTTAATGTTTTATTTTTGCTGTTAGTGTGGTAGTTTCATCCGCATGTATGTTCTTATAGTAACTAATATTTCAGGATAAAATATAGCTTACAACTATCAGGAATGTAGCATTCTAGTTGCTTATTACTATGTAGAAACAGATCAGTGGACTGAGAGAATCCCACTTGCATGCCTATACTCTAGCTAGCCAAAATCTAGCCAAAACCAATGTACAATATTTACTAACATTGCACTGACAGATTAATCAGCTGATAGCAGGAATAGATCTATCACAGAAAACTGAGATTCATTATGATTGGCCATATTGAATCAGTGCCAATCATATTTAATCTCAGTTTTCTGTGATTGGTCTATTCCTGCTATCAGCTGATTGATCTGTCAGTGCAATGTTAGTAAATATTGTACATTGGTTTTGGCTAGAGTACAAAACCTACTGTGTGTTATGTAAAGGTAGTTAATGTTACCTACTCTTATAGAACCTCAGTAGAACAAACTGTATCCTCAAGGTACTGTAGACATACTGTCAGATCTTCATGCATTCAAGATCCATTAAAAAGGAATATTGAAAAGATACTTATCTAGATAAGGTAGATTTGAAACATACAATCAGGGAAGCTAAAATCTGCTACTGCAATAGGCAATATGCGTCTGATTCAAAAGCGGGTTAAATGTATTTTATTATGAACATTGTTGCTTTAGAGGTATGTGTGTGTAATTATTTTTTAATATTAAACCATTTACGATTAGAAAATAAATTTTAAAAATTGCAAAAAATAGTAGGAATTTCAAAATACTTGAAAAGGATGTGAAAGGATGTGACGACACGAGTTCATAAGAAAAGTCAAGGACGAGTCAGATAATGACGATCCATAGATAAGTTTTTTTTTTAATTTTCACAATTCCTATACTCGAACTTATTGTTGTCACAGATTACTGTTGTACTTAGTATCAATTTGACGTCACACGTCAAAGTTCACAAATTGTTACTACAACAGTAATCTGTGACAACAATAATAATCGTGTTTCAGATGCGTGAAAATGTTGGTAAATTTCAAAAAATATTTTTGTTATAAAATTTTAGTATTTCGGCGCTGGAATTTTTATGACGGTTATTTGACGATATAACCTATCGATTAAAACCATAAAAAAAATTGATGCATATTGCCTATTCCTTCCATGAATATTATATGATTTTATCTTGTTACTCTCATGTCTAAGAAAAGATATGGCACATAATACAATTCATATATTGATTCAGCTAAAATAGCCTTTTAAAGCCACTGGTGTATCTTATCTTAGGATATCTAGTGCGATAGATAGTGAGAGTTCATTGATCTTCACCTTCCAAGGCCATTCCCAGAGCATATTGGCTGCATAAACCTCATATGCAGCTAGAATGCTCTACAGAGCCATATTCGAGCTGGTTAGATTGAGAAGGATTAAAAGAGGATATGATAGAACTGACATCATCAGAATGTGTTGCAAAAAAAAAGCTTTCAAGGGCATGTAAGATTACCTGTTTTGGCTAAAAGTCATTAAGCTAATGATCAGTGGCCTTAAAATTACACTAGCTCAAACAAATTGATTAAGTAAAATAAATTCCATCAATCAAAGAACTTTAAACCACTTACAAGTTATAAGGTACATTGTATAATTATGTAATTAAACTATTAGCGCCCTCGCGGCGTTGCCCCCGTAGTAAAGGTTTATAGTGATGATGATGATGATGATGAAAAGTAGCCTATAACCTTCCTCAAGAGTTTAGCTTTCACATGCAGAAAGAATTTTTCAAATCTGGTATTTTCTGAGATAAGCATGTTCAAACAAACAAACTCTTCCACTTTATTATACTTATAGATATTATCCTACTTTCAGTTCAGCATCATCGCCCGCCAGCATGCTGGTATACTGTTATGTGAAGAGACAGTACCCTAAACCAAACAAAGCTATAGGCTCGGTGCTAATATCAATCGGAGTCGCCGTGGCTATGTATGGTGGAGCTCCCACTGAGCATAGCAAAGGTAAATGTTTTACTAAAACTAATCTACTACATAAATTCTATGACTACAAACTATTTGGTGCTCCTACACTGCTGTTAAAAAATGTTTATAAACATTTTTCTAACACTAATACATAAAATACATTTACTAAAATACCTATGTTAGGAATTATTACATTCTGTTAGGGATTGTTAGATGTTTTGAGGGCTCCTAGAAAGCTTCTTTAGAAGTGTTTATGAACATATTTTTACCAGCAGTGTACCAGTATCCTAAGTGAGGCATTTTCCTATAAAACTTGTCATTTTGATATTCATGCTAGCTTTCGCTCGCGTGGTACCCGGATAAAAAGTAGCCTATGTCCTATTCCCGGTCATTATCTATCTATATTCTATATTTCAGCCAAATCGGATCTGTGGTTGTCGAGTTATAGAGAAACAAACATACAAACATCTAGTGTGATAATATTAGTGTGATAGTGTGATGTGATAACATAGCTGTAATAATGTTCTATTTTTCTCCAACCATGCCAACCATTCCTTTGGGATTTGCCACCATCAATTCTATATGGACTATGGTCAAGCAAGAATGTGCCTTCAAGACACAGTAGGTAGTTTCTCTCAAATATTCAAACCGGTTTTAAACTGGCCCTGTTTTTCTGGTTGCCTAATAGGTGTTTAATGTACTAATATTTAAATTCAAACCAGTGTCAGAATTCAAATTAAGTATAATCAGAATAGGCTCACAACATTACCTAAAAACACGTTATTATTATTAGACACATAAATCACACTAATAATAAAAATGCGAAAGTTTGGATGTTTTAAATGTTTATATGGATGTATTAAATGTTTGTTCCTCTATAACTCGACAACCACTGAACCGATTTTGCTGAAATTTAAATTGTAGATAGATAAAATGACTGGGAATAGGACATAGGCTATTTTTTATGCGAGTACCACGCGAGCGATGCCTCTGGCGGAAGCTAGGTAGTAATATTATAAATGCGAAAGTTTGGATGTATTATATGACTCGACTACCACTGAACCGATTTTGCTGAAATTTAAAATGTAGATAAATAATGACCGGGAATAGGACATAGGCTACTTTTTATCCGGATACCACGCGAGCGAAGCCGCGGGCGGAAGCTAGTGTTTAATAATAATAAAATATAATATTCTCAGGGCAGTTCCTATGGTGGTGTGTGGGCGTATCGGTGCTGCTCACGACTTTATTTACGGGAGCATTCACTGGCTTACAGCAGGAACTGCTGTTCGCAAAATATGGGAAACATTCTGATGAGGTATGTATTAATAAAGTTAACTAAAGTACCTACTAAACTAAGTAAGTTCGTATGAGCGAGTGGCAAACTCTGGTGACGGAGTTTTTGGCCGCCTAAGAGCGTTTTCACATTATCCGATCCGATATCGGTATCGGACGCCGACACGATATCGGGGCAAGTAAAATGTAGGAAAGATGTCCGCTCCGATATCCGATATCGGGTCGGACAATGTGAAAGGCAGGTACATATTCTATACATTTTACTTGCCCCGATATCGTGTCGGCGTCCGATACCGATATCGGATCGGATAATGTGAAAACGCTCTTAGAGCATAATATATTATATAATTTGAAAACGCTCTAAGGCGCTGGACACACAGAAAAGACGTAAGACGCAGACGGGGCGCGGAAATTTGTCTCTTCCGCGTCCCTTTCATAGAAAATGTATAGAAGCGTCGCGACGCAAAACATACAGAAGAGATGGGGCGCGGACGCAACACTGTTCGCAGGCGCCCTGTCCGCGACGCGTCTTCGTCTTACGTCTCTTGTGTCTGGCCTGCGCCTAAAGGCCTCCATCATGGCTTAACGACTTAAAAGCCGAGACCGACAATTTAACGTGCCCTCTGAAGCACGGAAGCGCTCAGCTCGTAATGCCACTTGCGGTCACCCATCCAAATTGTGACCGCGCACAACGCTGCTTAACTTCAACGATCAATCAAGAATGTCTAAGCAAGCTACGCCACGAGCGCTTCATACTAAAGTAGGTACTAACATCTATCGCCAAGTAGGGTAGGCACCACTCGGATTAGACATTCATTTCAAGGTCTTTAGAGTCTAGTGGGGTAGATAGAGGCAAGTCCATTATTCATTTGGTGCATGTCCACGTTACACTTGCCGCTCGGATCGCTCGCTAGCCGCTACCACTCGAAAACTCGACAACCCTTCCGCGTCACTTCGCGCCAGACAGTGACAGAGTTATGCGTTAGAAAGAGGATTTGTGTAGGTCGGTGTATGTGAATATTGCAGTAGGCAATGAGTGCTTGCGCGAGTTGAATTGCAGTTTTTTGTGTCGCGGCAAGAGTTGCTATTTAAATAAGCGTTTTCGCGAAGTCAGGCTTATGTACCTATTTATTCTGTGACTGTAATAAAGCTAACAAGTTATTTTTCCGTCCACAGATGCTGTTCTTCACCTACGTGCTTCCTTTACCATTATTCCTCGGAATAAGTCCACAACTAATAGACAGAGCTGTTAATTTAGAAACGCATATCTGGCTAATAATCGCTCTGTCTACAATATCGCAGTTCTACTGCACTCACTCCGTCCATGATTTAGCAACTAAGGAAAACTCCGTGACAGTCTCATTTATATTGACTCTACGAAAATTCATATCTCTAATGATATCGTCCGTGGTTTTTAAGAATAATTTAACTGTTTTACATATTTTTGGTACTGTTTTTGTAGCTGTAGGTACTTATGTGTATTTTGATTATTTTCAAAGTCGGAAACAGGAGCCAGTGAGTTTGAAAAAAGATTAGGACTTATGATAAATGTTATGTACAGTAAGCACAATGGATCTAGGCATTCGTGAAGTAAGCCGTTTCGCTGCGCAGTAGAAAATTTTGTATGAAAAAGCTACACTGCTCATCGAAATTGCTAACTCCACGAATGTCTAGATCCATTGTGCTGACGCCGACAAAGAAGCGTTATCGACTATTTTCTTGACAGAAGCAGATGTAGATCTAGTCAATACAAGAGATTCATTAAAAGTTGATTGTTTCACTTTCAAAACTTTCGTGAGTTGTACTAGACAATATTTAACACACGGGAATTACTCACGTAAAGATAGTCGATTTAGATACCGACAATGTTTCGATTCAACCGGAGAATCTTCATCTGGATAAGGAGGGAGTTGCGGCAAGGTACTCCTCGCGGTCGCGTCTCACACGTGTGAGAATCGAAACATTGTCGGTATCTAAATCGACGATATTTTTACGTGAGTAATTCCCGTGTGTTAAATAATGTCAAGTTGATTGTTGACTGTTCACGGAACTCTCTCCACTAGTAAACACTATAAACGGGATATTTACCATGATTTTTGTATTTTTGTGTACAACCATGATAGTTTCAAAAGTTGAATCTCTATACTTGTTTGCTGGAGTGACAATCTTATAATATAAAAGAAAAAAAACTCGCTCAGCGATACTCGCTTGGCGGTCAGAAATTCAGAATACTCACTGAGACATCTTGGTACATACTCCAACCAATGAGTGACTGCGACGGTGAAGTGGTTTAGAAATAAATAGCCCGTCGCATTTGTACTGATATGGCTCTAACACACGTTGGGCCAGCCTAGGCGTAGTAGATAGGCGATGCGAGCCTGGGCCAGCGTGTGTTTGAGCCATAGAGACAAGTGATAAAAACTATTTTGGTCTATATTTACATCCTCGCTTCTTGTTTCTAGCGCTCTCTACTTGCCTAATCATCAGTTGCGGGACAGATTTGACTGTTAATTTTCATATATTTATAATTTTCAATTTGTTTTATGTAAAAGATCTAAGTATAGAGATTTTCTAAAGATTTTCTATAGAGATGTGAAAGATATTTTTTAGAACTTCTATAACTACTTATTGTTGTGATTTATGTCTGCATTCCATGTTATTTTATTTCAAACTATTTTTGAAATGTCTTCCAGGTTGTGTATTTTCTACAATGTTATAAATAAAAGAATACTTATATTATTATTACTTAGTATAATTTATCACTTTAATTTAAAGTACATTACATTAATAAGTTAAGTGTAGGTACTGCATTACGAATGATACAACTTTGGAGGTAACTACAAACTAGTTACTCTGAGTCTAGCTAATTGATAACATGATAAGCTGCTAACTTGAAGTTTTAAATTTAATTCAATAGTCTAATTTACCTATCTCTAAAACACATACACTTTCACTTGATAACTTAAAATAATAGTCTAACATTTGTCCGATTGTACATTTCATTCCATGGCTTTGTTCAGTATCTGAAAAAAGAAAATTAGATTTGACTGAGTGTGTAAGTAAAGTTCTAGCTAGAATCTAGCTAATTCTGAGCCTAGAAAGCTAACTACATAATACTAAATGGAAAAAAATCTGTTTGCGTATTTAATGAGATAACACTCAAATTATCGCCTATGCAACAACAGCATACGAAACTATAATTTTAATTTTATAGTTAAACCACACATTACGGGATCGAATCCCGTCGGAACTGAAAACTTTGATGAGACTTCATTTTCAGGATGCATAGGAAACTCGCGAGCAAACGGATATTCAACGAGAGAGATACATAATGTACCTGGATGGCTTGGATTCACACATGTGAGTGAATACTAGTTTTAACAAGTCTAGCAAGTTACTATATACTTCTTTGAATTCTAGTCTAAAGACTTATCAGCGTTGAAGAATGGGGTTCTTACCTGTTCTTGCTAGCAGATCGAGAGCGTCGATCGCGCGACCTGGAGCGTCGCACGGAAGGCGATCGTCGCCTCACGGACGGCGAGCGCCGCGGGGAGCCCGAGCGGCCGCGAGAGTACGACCGTCGGCGGGGGCTGCGGCTGCGCGATCTGAACAAACGTGGACATTAGACAATAGAAAAAAACCGGTCAAGTGCGAGTCGAACTCGTACGCCGAGGGTTCCGTACCTAGCCATGGTGCCAATTAAGGTAGTCCGCTTAATTGTATGAGCGCCCATACAACTCGGAGGACAATTTTAATTGGCGTCAACTATGTATGGGAACACCCTTTAATTTTCAACTTTTTTAACTTTTTGGAATTTTTCCTTTATTTGTGCTATAAGACCTTGCTTTTTCCCAAATTTCGTTATTCTAGGTCAACGGGAACTACCATTTAGGTTTTCGACCCAAAACCTCTAGGGTACTTCCGGTTGACCTAGAATTGTCAATTTTGGTTACAAGCAAGGTCTTCCAGCACAAGTAAAGGAAAAATTCCGAAAAATAAAAAAAGTTGATAATTAAGGTAAGTTTTGGTACTCACAAGTTTTCACGAAAATCTAAATTTGCCTATATCTTTTTATAGTGTTGACTCAGGACCTTGATTTTTATAGTCACAATAGGGACTATAGACCTTAGTATATGGTATAAATTTCAACTTGCTAGCTCTACCCGTTCCTGAGATAATGGATGGTGACACACGGACAGACAGACGGACAGACGGACAGACGGACAGACGGACAGACGGACAAGAAAGTGATCTTATAAGGGTTCCTTTTTTTACCTTTTAAGGTACGGAACCCTAAAAAGAGGGCTTTGCATGACATGACACTTGAATTTTGAAAATTTTGAAGCTTGCTGGATACTTTTGGGTTTAGCAAGTTTTAACAAATTCTTGTGTAAATGGAGGTTGTAATTGGTATACTTTTGGGAAATTTTGAAAGTCATGTCAAAAGCCCCTTGGATATTAAATGTTGAAGAGAATCTTCAATTCTAGCCTGTTTTTTTCGGGGCTCGGGGATATCGATTTCTGCAAAATTGTTTTAAATGCAAAGTTTGACTAAAAACCCGTTTCCGTCTCGCGCACCTCAGCGTTTAAAACCAAAAAATGTTTTGGAAGTATATTAAACTGTGTGAGCTCTTTATTTACGTCTACATTACTCTCCTTACACCTCCACTCCAACATACTAAGTAACTAATTACAGGTAAGGCAAGGTTCTAAGTAGGTATAGGATTCAAATAGTACCCAAACATGGTGAGCTGAAGGTTGACCGTTGTGTTGCTGTGGGGCCGAGGGGATAACCGAGCCCGTGTCTATCTCCGTTGAAAGGAAGCGAGAGAGGGAGATGCAGCTAGGTCTGCTCGGTGCGGCCAGCGTGTGCAGTCGAAGCGTCGGGGGGTTTCAGTTTCAATGTTGGGTTGCCTTGTGGCACTCTAAGCTCAAATCCAAGGATTCGATGGGATTAGGTGACAGCTGCTGGGAGAGTTATGGGGGCGCAGTTGGAGACTGTCGTTGCGCGTAGAAGATCGGAGAGTTGACGGCAGAAGTTGAGGATGTGGCGAGCGGCGTTCGCGGATGTCGGATTGGCAAACGAGCCGTAGTTGTGGTGAAGACATGTGGTGAGGTCGTTGGTGTGTTGGTGGTTGGTTGATAAAATGGACCTGCAAACGTTCCAACACCCACCACGTTTAGTAACTTACTGTGCTTCGTACACAATTTATAAATAACTCAATTGTTTACACAGTTGGCATTTCATGCAAATAGTAGGTAACAGAGAAAGTAGAAATTTACAAAGCTAATTTATGATGAAAATTCAAGTTATTAACTTTCTTTTACCATGTGTAAACATCAAAACTTATTGAAATGAATATTTATGACTTCTTTAAAATACAAAGAATTATACCTGCGGTCTCGTCGAGTGCGACCATTAGACATCTCTACCCGAATGCGGGTCCCGCAGCATCGGCTGAAATAATAAAAAAACTTTTTTTACAAACCAGGTACAGTTGAGCCGACGGATCTAGGCGTACCTGAAGTCAGGAGTGTAAACTGCACACCCTTTCCTACACCCCGACCAGGCTTTTCGCTGCGCAGTAGAAAATTTTGTATGAAAAAGTTGCACTGCGCATCGAAACGGCTAACTTCACGAACGCCGAGATCCGTTGGCCCTACTGTACCTACATGCCTACTCTTGATTTTCTAAAATATTTTATGAATAAATGTTCCCCATCTCAAGACAATTGCTATTCATTAGAATAACACCTGTCAGTCTTGAATTGGAGGTGCCGTGTTGTTGCACACTTATGACTCAAGCGTTTCACATTGAGAGAGAAACGGATCTAAGGAGCGTGCTTTTTGGTTGGATAACATTTTTGTATTGCATTCACCTATGGGTTTGTCTCAACATAATTTTCTTTAATTTAGCTATACAATGACGGGCGCCACGTCAACATTTGGCTTATTATTAGATAAAAATGCTAGTTGGTTTAAGGAGCCTCACAGCTGTTATCAATAGATAAGAAAATTAATACAAAATTAGATTCAGGTCAAGTGATGGAAATCAAAATGGCGGTCGACGTTGGCGCTGGTCGAAACACCGTGAGGCGCGTGGATTCATTCATAAAGAACTCACATGGGTACTAAGTGAATACTTACGTTCCGTCTAGGCCTCTCGTCGCGTCCTCAGCATCACGGGGGTCTTCGAACTCAACAAAAGCAAATCCAGGCGGATTCCGTGCCACCCACACATTCCTGATATTTCCATATTTTGCAAAAACTTTCTCTATTTCATACTTAGAAGCGTTGGTGCCCAAGTTACCAACGTATACTTTGCACGAGAGATCCCATTCTCGGTACCTTGAAGAAGACATCTAGAAAAAAATTAACGTGGTCATTTACGACGCCATTGAGCAAAGAGATTTACAGAATAGAAAATGCCATGCAACGGTTTTTAAAATGTTACTTACGTTCATGAGTAAATATACTGGATCAGTGATCCCTCCGGTACCACAACTGAGCTATTACACTAAAATAAGCACAAATACTTTTAGAAAATGCGATACGCAATAGCAGCCCTCTCAGCTTGGCGTCAAATTAGTAAATGAATGAAATGAATGAATGATGAAAAACTAGGAATGAATGATGAATAAAATCTATTCATTCATTCAGTCACTCACTCACTCATTCATTGCGTTGTGACTAATGTTGCCAATTTAGCATAAAATATGCTAAATTTACCATGTTTCTTCCTTGTTTAGCACTTTTTTTAGCGTTTAGCATTTAGCTTATTACAGTAATTCAGTAGAATGAAAATAAAAGTAACAACACTAACCAGGATCCTATTTCATCATTCAAAACAAAACAAAAATTACTGCAACACCAACAATCCATTTGCAGATCCAAGCTTTGTAATGTCTCCCTATCGTTACTAGGGCGATTGCTAAATTCGTTGTCTGTTGCGTTTTTCCGGTGTCCTCGCTACTCTTGTTGGATTTTAGAAAAATGTAGATGTTTCATACCCAATATTAAATTTTAATGTGAAACTATACAGTATAGGCATCAAGAATATGTTAAAATATTATTCGATTATTAAAGATTTTCATACAAAAAGTAACTTTGTTTTCGGCAAAACATGATTTTTGCCATGTCCTTTCCATAATTGGTCATTTTCAAGTTGGATTATTTACTGTTTTTGCCAACGTAACAGTATATTATGTAGGGCTTATAGCCTTCAAAAATTATTTATTATTAGGTATCTGACGATAAAACTATTCTAAAGTACATAAAAATTTAGAGAGATACAATTTAGTGTGAGGTCAAAATATGGACCTCGGTGGAAACTCCCACTGAGTTACGAGCTTTTTCTTGATTTTCTACCAAAAATACTGCTAAATGTTATGATTTTTTTTACTTAGCATCACTAAACAGACGATGCACGTTAGCCAATTCGATTTTTGTCCTTTCTGTTTCGACCGTCGTGCCGTGGCAGAAGGTCGCTCTCAGAAGGACTTTTTTGTGTTCCACTGAGTTACGGAGTTTTTGGTGGTAAGTAGCTGGTTTCATGTAGCAACTTGGTATTATTTAGTTCCCTATGTATTCACCACAACTAAAACTACACTAAACAATAAGAAAGTAATCGTCTATCCTATTTTTATTTTCATTTTAATTCTGAATCAGCAGAACCGTTACGTTCCACTGAGAAATTTCGTAACTCAGTGGAACAAATTGTAACTCAGTGGAACGCAAAAGCCGCGATACAGTTGAGATTTTATTCAGTTTACCCAACACGAAAACTAAAAGAGGGTTATGTTTTAAGCAGTGTGTAAAGTTGTCAAAATCCAGTAAAGTGTCCCGTAAAAAAGTGTCCTGTAGCTAAAGTGTCCCTTAGCGAAAGTGTACCGAAGCAAAAGTGTCACGTAGAAAAGTGTCCCTTAGCAAAAGTGTCCCGAAGAAAAAGTGTCCCGAAGCAAAAGTGTCCCGTTGCAAAAGTGTCCCGTAGAAAAGTGTCCTTTAGCAAAACTGTCCCTTAGCAAAAGTGTCCCGAACCAAAAGTGTCCCGTTAAAAAGTGTCCCTTAGCAAAAGTGTCCCGTAGCAAAAGTGTCCCTTAGCGAAAGTGTACCGAAGCAAAAGTGTCACGAAGAAAAGTGTCCCTTAGCAAAAGTGTCCCGAAGCAAAAGTGTCCCGTTGCAAAAGTGTCCCGTAGAAAAGTGTCCCTTAGCAAAACTGTCCCGAACCAAAAGTGTCCCGAAGCAAAAGTGTCCCGTTGAAAAAGTGTCCCGTTGCAAAATTGTCCCGAAGCAAAAGTGTCCCGTTGAAAAAGTCTCCCGAAGCAAAAGTGTCCCGTTGCAAAAGTGTCCCGAAGCAAAAGTGTCCCGAAGCAAAAGTGTCCCGAAGCAAAAGTGTCCCGAAGCAAAAGTGTCCCGTTGAAAAAGTGTCCCGAAGCAAAAGTGTCCCGAAGCAAAAGTGTCCCGTTGAAAAAGTGTCCCGAAGCAAAAGTGTCCTTAGCAAAAGTGTCCCGAAGCAAAAGTGTCCCTTAGCAAAAGTGTCCCGTTGCAAAAGTGTCCCGTTGAAACAGTGTCCCGAAGCAAAAGTGTCCCGAAGCAAAAGTGTCCCGTTGAAAAAGTGTCCCGAAGCAAAAGTGTCCCGAAGCAAAAGTGTCCCGTTGAAAAAGTGTCCCGTTGCAAAAGTGTCCCGAAGCAAAAGTGTCCCGTTGAAAAAGTGTCCCGAAGCAAAAGTGTCCCGAAGCAAAAGTGTCCCGAAGCAAAAGTGTCCCGAAGCAAAAGTGTCCCGTTGCAAAAGTGTCCCGTTGAAAAAGTGTCCCGAAGCAAAAGTGTCCCGAAGCAAAAGTGTCCCGAAGCAAAAGTGTCCCGAAGCAAAAGTGTCCCGTTGCAAAAGTGTCCCAAAGCAAAAGTGTCCCGTTGAAAAAGTGTCCCGAAGCAAAAGTGTCCCTTAGCAAAAGTGTCCCTTTGAAAAAGTGTCCCGTTGCAAAAGTGTCCCGAAGCAAAAGTGTCCCGTTGAAAGAGTGTCCCGTTGCAAAAGTGTCCCGTTGAAAAAGTGTCCCTTTTCAAAGGGACACTTTTTCAACGGGACACTTTTGCTTTGGGACACTTTTGCTTCGGGACACTTTTGCTTCGGGACACTTTTGCTTCGGGACACTTTTGCTTCGGGACACTTTTGCTTCGGGACACTTTTTCAACGGGACACTTTTGCAACGGGACACTTTTGCTTCGGGACACTTTTGCTTCGGGACACTTTTTCAACGGGACACTTTTGCTTCGGGACACTTTTTCAACGGGACACTTTTGCAACGGGACACTTTTCCAACGGGACACTTTTGCTTCGGGACACTTTTGCTTCGGGACACTTTCAACGGGACACTTTTGCTTCGGGACACTTTTGCTTCGGGACACTTTTGCTAAGGACACTTTTGCTTCGGGACACTTTTTCAACGGGACACTTTTGCTTCGGGACAATTTTGCAACGGGACGCTTTTTCAACGGGACACTTTTGCTTCGGGACACTTTTTCAACGGGACACTTTTGCTTCGGGACACTTTTGCTTCGGGACACTTTTGCTTCGGGACACTTTTGCTTCGGGACACTTTTGCTAAGGACACTTTTGCTTCGGGACACTTTTTCAACGGGACACTTTTGCTTCGGGACACTTTTTCAACGGGACACTTTTGCTTTGGGACACTTTTGCTTCGGGACACTTTTTCAACGGGACACTTTTGCTTTGGGACACTTTTGCTTCGGGACACTTTTGCTTCGGGACACTTTTGCTTCGGGACACTTTTGCTTCGGGACACTTTTTCAACGGGACACTTTTGCAACGGGACACTTTTGCTTCGGGACACTTTTGCTAAGGCACACTTTTGCTTCGGGACACTTTTGCTTCGGGACACTTTTGCTAAGGACACTTTTGCTTCGGGACACTTTTTCAACGGGACACTTTTGCTTCGGGACACTTTTGCTAAGGGACACTTTTGCTTCGGGACACTTTTGCTAAGGACACTTTTGCTTCGGGACACTTTTTCAACGGGACACTTTTGCTTCGGGACACTTTTGCTTCGGGACACTTTTTCAACGGGACACTTTTGCTTCGGGACACTTTTGCTTCGGGACACTTTTGCTTCGGGACACTTTTGCTTCGGGACACTTTTGCAACGGGACACTTTTTCAACGGGACACTTTTGCTTCGGGACACTTTTGCTTCGGGACACTTTCAACGGGACACTTTTGCTTCGGGACACTTTTGCTAAGGGACACTTTTGCTTCGGGACACTTTTGCTAAGGACACTTTTGCTTCGGGACACTTTTGCTTTGGGACACTTTTTCAACGGGACACTTTTGCTTCGGGACAATTTTGCAACGGGACACTTTTTCAACGGGACACTTTTGTTTCGGGACACTTTTGCTTCGGGACACTTTTGCTAAGGGACACTTTTGCTTCGGGACACTTTTGCAATGGGACACTTTTGCTTCGGGACACTTTTTCAACGGGACACTTTTGCTTCGGGACACTTTTACTTCGGGACACTTTTGCTTCGGGACACTTTTGCTAAGTGACACTTTTGCTTCGGGACACTTTTGCTTCGGGACACTTTTTCAACGGGACACTTTTGCTTCGGGACACTTTTGCTAAGGGACGCTTTTCTACGTGACACTTTTGCTTCGGTACACTTTCGCTAAGGGACACTTTAGCTACGGGACACTTTTGCCAAGGGACACTTTTGCAACGGGACACTTTTGCTTCGGGACATTTTTTCAACGGGACACTTTTGCTTCGGGACACTTTTTCTTCGGGACACTTTTGCTAAGGGACACTTTTCTAACGTGACACTTTTGCTTCGGTACACTTTCGCTAAGGGACACTTTAGCTACGGGACACTTTTGCTAAGGGACACTTTTTTACGGGACACTTTTGCTTCGGGATATTTTTGCTAAGGGACACTTTTTGCAAAGGGACACTTTCTTCGGGACACTTTTGCTAAGGGACACTTTTTTACGGGACACTTTTGCTAAGGGACACTTTTTACGGGACAGTTTTATAATAATATATTATATTTTACACTTTTATAATATTTCATAATAATAATATATAACTTTTATGATAATTCGTTTTAATTTCTAACCTGAAGCTATTTTTGTAAATAAAGTATTCAAAGGTGAACGCCACCTTACATAATTTTGAGAAGTTGTCCCTCAATTTTGATTCAGTATTTTTAAAAATACAGTCTAATTTACTTGAAATTGTTTATTCTTGTGATGTTAACTTGTTACAAAAAGTGTTTTCTATTTGCCAGAAAGCTCCTTGTGCTTATTTTTTTCAAACTGATTGAGTTCTAGCTAACTAAAGGATGTCATTGAGTCAGAAAAGTAACTCAATGGAGTAACTATTGAGATTATTACACCATTAATCTGATTTTTCTATCAGTTTTTGTGACTATTCGATAAATATGCCTCATTTCCTCAATAAAAATATTAAAAGTTAGTACTTTGCGTTTCATTGAAAGGTTTTACATGCAATTCTGTTTGTTTCTCAATGGAACAATTTTTTCAGAGTCATGGAACTAAAAGCTAAATATTTATTGATTTTATGCATTATCCTCTGACCTTTTATAATGAATAGGTGACTAAGACATTTATCTTTTGAATAATGGCATTTTAATAGTAAAACAATCACATTTTTTTTACTATACGCAAAAAAGCTATGAGACAACGAATTTAGGAGTTACTCACTACCGTAGTTATCATAAATTAAACATATCGTCAGTGGAAATGAAGAAACGCTAAAGTGCCAAAGTGCAATTTGTGGGAAATCAACTTTAAACTTAAAACTTAAAACTTGATTTCCCACGAATCGCATTTTGGTGCTTTATGGTAAGCGTCCACTTGTCGGTATCGTACGCTTCGAACGCATCGCACGCAACGGATCGTAGTCTTATTTGTATAGAAACTCATATAAGTGCGTCCACCTGTCCGCATCGTACGCATCGCATTACACAGATAATCCGCTTGATGCGATCCGTCCGCTGCGTGCGATGCGGGCCTGTGGACGCTTACCTTTAGCGTTTCTTCCTTTCCACTGACGATATTGTATTTTATTAAACGAGCAATATTTTTTTGTTTGTTAGTTTATAATATATGTATAACACGTTCTCAAAAACTGTAATTAGGAAAAAAACATTTTGGCATTCTTTTGGCATTAATCAAATTAATTTCAATATAATTTTGGCGTTTTTTTAGCACCAGTCTAGCATACTCTGTAGTAGTTGATTTGGCAATACTGGTTGTGACGACACGGGAACGGACGGCGACGGCCACGGTTACCAACTTAGGGGTTTCCCCCCCTGATTTAGGGAGAAAATAAGTGGACTTTATGGGAGTAGTCAGAGCTATGTCCAACTCCAAACACATTTGGTACCTACATTCCCACATTTCGCAGAAGTTGACATTCCATACGTGACAGGTTGCAAGCCCATCGATGCTATTAGAAAGCTAACTGGTTTCCTCACGATGTTTTCGTTCACCGTATAAAGCTCGTGATAAAGCGCAATATTTTTTTCAAAATGAAAAATCCATTGATGCACGGGTTTCATCGTCACGTGCAAAAATCCATTGATTCGGGTTCTAACCCACGACCTTCGGATTGATGGTCGAGGCACTAACCCACTCGGCCAAGACAACACCGCTCCCTTGGTTCTTAATTTAAATGCGTAACTGCTTCAGCATGCTGGAAAGTTATTGTAAAGCCATAAGCATCTCTGACAGAGTTGCAAGAGAGTCCATACATACCATTTGAACATCTGCAGGGAAGCACTTTGTTATTACTACAATAGCCTCCTAGCTTGCCGAAGTAGTCACGAATTTAAAGTAAGAATCATCAACTATAAGTTATGTTAAGATAACATGAAAATGTAAGGGCTATGTTTTTTTTAATTATTGCAGAAACTTACGATTTAATTTGGTAAGTTACTGTCGGTGGAAAATAAAATCGATTATGGGACCAGCGAACGTACCTACTACGTACCTAGGAACGTAATACCAAAATAATTTAAGATTTCAGAATATTTTTATCACTTTATGTTATTATTTGGATAAAGGTAGTATTTATGCTGTATTAGATGCCTGTTACACTTTTGTTCCAAAAAACTTACTATAGAACAAATGAAAAGAAAAAATGCAATTTTTGGTGTACCTATTTCAATTCAATTTGCTTATATTTCTTTTTAGGTAAGTTTTTCGAAACAAAAGTTTAACAGGAACCTAGATAAATACCTACTCTATTAATCTAACAACATAAACCATAAACCGATAAAAATATGCTTAAGTTTTAAATGATTTCGGTATTACGTTTTAATGGAAATTCGCCTGTCACAGGCCTCTTAAGACCAACCTGATTTCTTTTTATTACAGATGTAATTTTTAGGCTATCTGATACTTTTTTTAAATCCTTAGATGTAATGATTTTTCCTTCAAAATAAACCTTTTTTTTTACCAAAACCACTTTTTAGACCAAAACTTTTTAACTACAAAAAAAAAAGGTAAATGAGTATATAAAACGAGTAATTATTACCTACATACCTATACATTGCTGCAATGATGGGAAGTGATTTCTATCAGAATGTAGGGGTAGTTAGGATGTTTTTGTTAGGGGGTTTTTGACTTAGAGTCGGATTCAACACTGAAGTCCGATAGATGTAGCGCTGCTATCGCAGAACTAGGTCGTGTAAAAAATTACTAATTGTCCAAATAAGGCTTGAACACTAATAATTATGCTAGTTTGTACGTTCGTTAGCTCTACACACCAGAACAATCGAACGACCTTGACTAAAAGAGCTTATTAAAGTAAATAAAACAATTAGTTCCCGCTTTTTCCGTAGGACTTGAGTGCTGAATCGTACTCTAGGTTAGGTTTACAGGTAAATATTATTTATTTGGAGTTGGTAACCCTGGCGACAGCGGAGAAGAAAGAAATGTGGATTGTGTGAAGGAAGTGTTTTTATTTTTCTAGATATTTTTGCAATTACATTTGCAGAAATGGATGTAGTCGATCTTTTGGCCAATATAAACGACAAAACAAATATGTTTGCTGTGAAGACGTGGACTGCCGAATGGTCTAATAATATCCAAGAAAACCAAGTACGTAAAACCTCTATTGATTTTAGAATATTTCGTAAATGATAATAATTTACGGAGATTATTGAAAGAAAATTACATATTTATTTATCAATTATGTATTTAGTGTAGCTTTTATTCATTTTGATATATTTGTTACCACATTACGAAAAAATATCCTTGGGTTCAATGTTACTTTGCCTACTGTCTGTTTGATTAGCTAAAAATGGACAAATATGCGCATGAAACCTTGGTAGTTGTGATGTCGCTTCGGTTTAGCCTGTGACTATGACAACACAATGTCTAGATTTACCCCTTTATGGTGCAAACACACGCTGGCCCTGTACTTGCACACTATAGTCATATTGCTCATTATACGGACTAAAAGTGAAGGAAAAAATGTCATTTTTCCTTCAATTTTGACATAAAACGTATCAAAACTAATCAAAATTGAAGGAAAAATGACATTTTTTCCTTCAATTTTAGTCCGTATAATGAGCAATACGACTATAGGCCTATTGTTTTTTTATTTTTTGTTTTTTCTATGAAAAACCATTTCTTAATAAAAAAAACTACTGTGTGCGATGGTATTAATTGAGTGGTGTTATGCAGAAGGCACCACTAAATTAGCCTAATTCTTATTAATTGCTTACTGCGCAGCTTGACAGCCAGTGTTCTTTTTACATGACGCAAACTAAATACCTACCTACCTTTTGTATTTTTTTCACACCTAATTTTCTACAGGACAATGACAAACCAAAATTAAGAATTTAATCTCAGCATTATCAAATCATTATTACTGGAAAATATGTATTATTACTGTTCCTCTTTTAAAGTTGGGTATTCATGTATTGATAAAATCTAAAATGATAAGGCCCATTGCACAATATTTGTATTTTTTTATTGGTAATCATAATGTTCAAGTATAAGTACTGAAAAAATTTGGAAAAAGCTAGACAAAACTATATTATTAACAACATTTAAAACCAAACTAAATAATGATGATAGAGAGAGCAGTTTTGGCCAAGCGGTTTAGTGCCTCGACTTTCAATCCGAAGGTTGTAGGTTCGAAACCGGCTGTGCAATCAATGGATTGTTTGTTTTTAAAAATTTATATGTGCTTTAACATGAGCTCTAAACGGTGCAGGAAAACATGGTGTGGTAACCAGTTAGTTTTCATATAGAATCTACGGGCTTTAACCTGTCACAAAGATCTAAAAACACCTAATGATTGGAAGGAATATGTCTAACTCACCTTGGGAATACGGTCATGATCATTATGACATTTTTTACTGAATAATGTTATTATTATTATTAGCCTGTGCTGTCCCACAGCTGGAGAAAGGAATGTGGACAAAGACCTTCCTTTCCTTTCTCCACTCAGTTCGATCTTGAGCAAATGTCTCTCAATTCTCCAGATACTAGTCCAGTTCGTTGTTTCACCTTCTTGCTAAATCTTGATACTTATAAAAAACCTTGATATAAAATTATCTACTAATTTAAGATTCTATTTTAACTTTTGGTTCGTCAGGATTCCAGCGTTCTGGCATATAAAAGGTTAAAATATTTTAATCTTTATAAATTAAAATAATGACCTTGTTACATAAATACCAATCATTAATTTTTATTTATTTTTATATATCTTTATTGCTTCAAGCTTTTACTTTGTAGGTTTGACATAATAAAATATTCTAAATCATATTACAGGTCAATTTTATTAAAAAGTAAGTGAATTTGATTTAATTTACCTACCTACATATATTTTAAAATAGGTACCTTAAGTAATTAAGCATAGGTAAGAACAATTATTTCATGTGTAAGTAGGTATCTATTTTTGCAGTCTAATATTAATTCCTTCCACCGATCTGCAAGACCATAAACTCGTCCTGCCTTCATAAAAGTAAACATAATTGAAAATTGATCTTGGGTCCAAACAACAAAAATTAATAAGTAGATACGATTCCGTTGTAAAAATTACAAGTCATCTCTTATGAATACTAAGAAGATAGTAGATAGGTATTACATTCCTACATTATAGAACAAAGTTCAAACTATTCGTTTCGCGTCCGCAAATGAATAATAGGTACATTTTAAATGCTTTTGTTTACAGAGTGTGTATCTAGTAAGAGGAACATTTATAAATGATTAATATTAAGAAGATTAAATTGTTAGTCTCATAAATTATTGTTTTTTGTTGACATTTACAAAAGATTTATGATAACTTGAAAAATATTTGCAAAACTAGTCTAGTAAATGTCATCGTGGCTATGCAATGCATGGACTGGGCCAGTTGTGTACCTACTGAAAATACGAAGGTAAATACTAATAAAGATGATAGTGGTAACACATTAACAAACTGATAAAAAATGACCCTATCGTTCAAAGCGACGCGTTAGCACAGAATAATAGTTCCTTTTTTGGCCACATTCACGATCCTTGTCATAGATGCGTACCTACATTTTGCAATTTGCTAGTGTTGTAATTGTAATGCTCGCAAAACCATGAAGGATGTTAGAGTTCAGTGACCTACTTAAGACCTAGATAGTCTAGCTAGATACCTACCTACACAATATGTATCACAAGTCTTTGTGTAACAGCTTAGATGGGACATTGGTAGGTACTATTCAATAAAATCTCTTGCTTATTTTCATGTAAATAACGTTTATTTAAGCTTCATCTTTCTTCGCGGATACAGACATGTCCACTCAGCTGTAAAAATTAAACAAGTTTTATTTCATCCATTAGAAAATTCTTCAGCATCTTTAATTTCTAACAAACAACGAAGCGCTCGTGGCATAACTTGCTTAGACGTTCTTGATTGATCGTTGAAGTTAAGCAGCATTGTGCGTCACAATTTGGATGGGTGACCGCAAGTGGCATTACGAGCTGAGCGCTTCCGTGCTTCGGAGAGCACGTTAAATTGTCGGTCCCGGCTTTTAAGTCGTTAAGCCATGACGGAGGCTTTTAGGCGGCCTAAAAACTCTGGTGACGCTTGCTTTATTCCAACAGACATGTTGCAAAAGTGAGTATGAAAACCGACACAGTCAATCACGACGTAAGTAGCTCAATCTCAAGCCAAAGCTTCGCCTTCCCGTCATCTTAATTGTTTCCTAGGTTCGTCACTTAATAATACTTTACTAGAAAGTCCATCATAAGTTTTAAGACAGTACTCGACTTTCGATCTCTTGTATATCTGAACGCCTTTCGTCCCGGTAACGTGAAGATATTTTTGTTCACTAGTGTGTTCATGATAAGCTTTCCTCTTATTTTCCGCTGTTTTGATTGGACAAATCATGTTGAAAACTGCTGCTAACATTTCAAAATACAAATTCAGAAGCATTGTTTTATATTGTTTTTCTCAGCTGTTGAAATTTATGTTCTACAGTTTATTCTCTCGACGTATTTATAGAACCATCAAAATGTAATCAAGATTGTTGGAAATTGACGTAAATGTTTTGCGCTGTTTTCTTATCTTTTTACTGATCAGTGATTAGTAATAATTGCACAATCCAAGTTCATGATCTCGTCTGTTTCGTGTCACTACGCACCAAACAACAAAATTCACTTCAAAATGTTCACTGAATATGACAAAATGTTCAGGCACAATATTAAAATCACTTGGTATTTTTTTCGCATTTGAATTTCACTTTTTTCCAACGTAGCCCTAGGATAACATAACAAATCAAGGATTAATGTGTGGTAATAGGAGTATGGAGTGGTAGATGCTTCGTCGAGTCGTGGTCTCCTTTTGAACCGATATTGGGAAAACAAAGGATTTTATAAAATCACGCAATTGCGTAACTGTGACGTGGTGACAGATGGTGGTTTTCCTTATAGTGACGTTGTTATTTTGAGGGATTTATGAGGAAGATGTTGATAAACGGGAAAGCAAAACTGACGCAATGGGAAACGTATTGTAACGACAAAACTGTTTATTCTACTGGTTCGTTTTCAAGGACTTGTTTACAAACATCTGTCTATCGTTTGTGCGTGACGGATACGGAGTAATAAAAATAGTGGCTGAATAGCCTAACCTTGTCAATCAAGTAATCAAGTTTATATGCATTTGCTTCCTGTGTTTATGGATGCAAGATTTAATTAACGGACACAACTGTGCCCTATTAGGAAGAAAATCAAAAACGTGAACACGTAAGCGAGTTCGTATGAGCTTAGTGGCTATCTTTAGTAAGACTGGCCTCTTAACTCAGCTCTGCCTTCTGTAATGTAGGTCGTGGGTTCGATTTCCACCCAGGACAAACATTTGTGTGATGAACATAGATGTTTGTTCTGTGTCTGGGTGTCATAAAGTATTATAAGTATGTTTTTACAAAAATACGAGTATATACCTAAGTATTCTATCAGTTATCTGGTTCTCATAGTACAAGCTTTGCTTAGTTTGGGGCTTGATGGCGCTGTGTAAAATGTCCAGCAATATTTCATCATCCACAGCCCGACTTTACCCACTGCTGGGTATAGGCCTCCATAAGTTTGTGCCATCCACCACGATCCTGTGCTAGTCGCATCCACTGATGCCCCGCGACGTGAACTATGTCGTCGACCCACCGGTCGCCCGACACTCCTTTGTCCCATTATCGGCCACCATTCAGTCGTGGCTTTTAGGGGATAAGGGGGCCCAACCAACACCTATAGGGCCCCAAGTCAATCTCACCTGCACGCGGTACCCCTGCCAACCAGCAAACGAGGCTCTGACGAAAAACTCGCCACGACGCACTGGCCAGCGCGGCGTTTTATGGCTAAACCCCCATTAGTTATGATTACGGCCCTGAGTCCCCAGCAATATTTATTTATTTGGTGACGGAGTTTTAAGCCGCCTGATGGCCGTCATGGCGTAAAGTGTGTGTAAAGCCGGGACCGACAATTTAACGTGCCCTCAGAGGCACGGAAGCTCTCAGCTAAGAGTCTCAACTATTATGCCACTTGCGGTCATCCATCTAAATTGTGACCGCTCAGCGGGGCTAAAAAGGCCGCTATAGCAGAATCACAATAGGAATTGCAATACATGACACTCTATGAAAAGAGATAACATATAGTGCAATTCCTATTGTGTTTCTGCTGTAACGGCCTTTTTAATCCCGTCTCACTTAACTACAACGATCATTCAAGAACGTCTTAGCTTCGCCACGAGCGTTTCTACAAAAACAAGTAACTTTTGTTGACAAAAGTAGGTAGTCAAAATGAGCCCTTCATTTACAATGCATTTGGTTTGGTTCATACAATCATAAGCTTAGACGTATATAAGGGGGGGGTTCAGGGGGTTCGGACCCCCCCCTTAGCCCATTGAGTTCGGAGGAAACCTAGTCAATTTTTGTATTTTGGAACCCTCGGACCCCCCCCTTAACAATGATCTTAGTATTTTGGAACCTTTGGACCCCCCCCTTAACAAAGCTATAGCTACGTCCCTTAGCGCTCTATTGATAAAGTACTCTGAGGTTAATGGACGTGTTTTTGTCGAGGGCTACATAAATCGAGTCTCTTTGTGCATCTCGTCATTTAAAAGTTTGTCCTTGTGTCGAAATGTTTATGATTAATATTATGTTGAGTTGATGTTATAGAAGTGTTGTGCATTGGTTTTCTGAGATGAGTTATTTTGTGGTTGGTGTTTTTTTTATTTCATGATTGTTAGATTATTTAGTGTCTGAAAGTTATTTGAACAATATAATTTTATAGCATCGTCGCATCATGGTTTCGGCACAAGTTTCATGAATTATTCATGATTTATTACATTTTCTAAATGATATGATTGATCAAAATCTAATCGTATTTTTCCTAAAACAGACGAGGCTTTACAAACGTAAAACCAATAGTAATTCAAATAAAAAAACAAACATTTTTCACTAGGACCTCAATGATAACTTTCAAACGTCTAAAAAGCTAAGTGATTCTACTCCTGTTCTTTCGCGACCAACACCATAAAGAATCAGGGCAACAAACACGGTTTGGGGGGCCTAGCTTTCTTTTCGGTGATCCATCCTCTTAAATATAAATAGTCCAGCTCCATTGGGGAGCCAGTCGAACAAAAGTTCAGCCCGTCAAAGCACAGAATAGGTACAGAAGGCGCACTCCGCACTTTAGGTGCAAAGCTACAACATTGGCGGGCCAGTGACAGAGTTATGCGTTAGAAAAAGAAGAATTTGTGTTGGTTAATATTGAACTAGGTAATGAGCGCTTGCGCGAGCTGAATTGCACTTTGTTGCGTCCCAGCAAGAGTCGCTATTTAAATAAATGTTTACGCGAAGTCAGGCTTCTGTACCTATTTATTCTGTGGTCAAACAAAGCAAAGCAACATTAACTCCATGGTATTGTAAGTAGGTATATTTTGTTACAGTTGCTGTGGTCATTCTGCGGTTGTCTGCTCGTGTCCCTACTTGTAGTATTCTTCTATTATTACAGAAGATGGCGCAGCAAAGGTATGTTCCCAATGTCTTTTAAATAATGAAAACTTGGCCTTTACTGATGAATTGTACATATTATAGTAAATTAATAGTCAAGAAATTATGACTAAGTATAAAAACTTTTGCAAGTAATACCAAATACCTTATCACAATTTTTAATGGTCATTAACATTATAGTAACAAATGTGTGTTATTATTATGACCATAAAAAACCTTTGTGATAAAGGTAACCTGGGTAATTGTAGGATTAATAATTGCTATAAAAAATTTGTCATTTTCAAGGTCACATCGTGGTCATTGACCTAAGGGAGTGTACACATTGCGTTTTCTGCAGCGCGTTTTTGAGCTGCGCGTTTGTATCGATACAAACGCGCGTTCGCAACGCGTTTTTTTCCATACAAAAGCGAACCGGGAGGGGGGCTGCGCGTTCGCATCGCGTTCGAATCGCGTTTGTATCGATACAAACGCGCTGCAAAAAACGCAATGTGTACACTCCCTAAGCCACTGGCAGATTAATTTATGATTCCACTAAAAAGGGTCTTAAGTAGTCATTCATGACGTAAATGGTTTTAAATGATTCATTAATCTTTTGTTATTTAGAGTAAAAAGTATAATTTTCGTAAAAAATCTTTTGTCTTAATATACCTGGCTAAAATAAATTACTATGATAAAAACTGTTTAAAAAAACATTAGGTAGGTATGGTATACAATGTAAAAAAATATTATTCAAACAAATACAACAGCATTCAAATCGGTTCACCCATTTGAAAGCTACGGTGCTACAGCCAAACAAGCGATCAAACTTAAAACCCCTCTTTTTGCGTCGGGGGTTAAAATGGAACATTATCTCATCTGACTGTCCCCTTAGACCTCTTTAAAAGATCACGAATGCCTAAAGATCTAAGAAAATGTCAACTACGTCTTTGGGACGGTCTTGAAATGTTTTTTCTTCTAAGAAATGTCCGGAGGAACGGGCATGGTCGGCGCATCAGGCGAGCCAGCGAAACGGTTCAGGAAACGAGACAAGATGCTGTTCTACGGGCGTCGTATGCTGCGGAAGGTCAAGTCCATCTCCAACTCAGGCCAGGGTCGGAAGCGCAGGGCTGTGATGCGGTTCGCGAGGAAACTGCTGCAACTGAAAAAGGAGTCGGCTCCGGAACAGCTGAAGGTTTGTTGTTCGGTCTTCTGTTCCTACTTTGTTCACAGTTCTAACGTCATTAAACTTAGGCCTTTACTTTACTAGATGATTTATACAGTGTCAGGAGACAATCTTTGTCTACACTTAACGGGACACTAGTGCCTGGAACATTGAGATGGAGTAGGCTTTTCCAGCTCCTAAACCATCCTCTCAGCTTAACCGGCCTATCCACAGGAAAGACATGGTCAATACGTGTGGGGCTGACTAAGCCGCGGGTTTCCTTAGCTCGTGTAAATGCGCATACAAATTTTTCGAAACGAAAAATCCACTGATGCACGGCTAGGAATCGCACCCACGACCTTCGGATCGGAATTCTAGGTATTAACCAACTCGGCCCACACGGCTCTCTAACGACATTTAAGAAGAAACAAACTAACTAGTAGTTCGCCCCGAACTGAGATCTCGCGCACCGTTGCGTTGATAGCCTAGATTTCTGACTTCCCCTATACCTACGTTAAGTGCTACTTATAGTGTTTACTACACAATAATGTCTAATGCGCTACCTCAGTATGGTAATAACTGGTAAGTGATAAAATATTCTTACTAGGTCCTGGAGCCACCAGCAGAGTACTTAGAGGAAGACCTTACCAGTGATGACCGCGTCCCCCCCGACGCTCTTTATATGCTGCACAGCATAAGAGTGTTTGGGCACTTCGAGAAACCAGTGTTCCTTATGCTCTGCAAACATACTGAGATCATCAACCTTTCCGCTGGATCGTTTCTCTTCAAAGTTGGTGAGTAGACTTCTTTCCATGTCAAACGTTTGATGGGTTTCATGATATTTTCCTATTGTAAGTTGTAGCATATGAATTTGACTATGGAAGCCGATTGGACAAGGATCGCAAAGCATAAAGGGCTAAGCCAACTCTGATAACATCATTTTCAGCAAGCGATTTTTTACCTGGAAACTCCATCTACTAACACCATCACCGTAGACGAAATCAAGAGTTAACATCATTGTCGGACCCAGCTTAGATGTTAAGCTACATTGTTCCGGGATAAAAAGCTTAGCTTATGTTCCCGGTCATTATCTACGAGTACTTATCTATATTTTAAATCGGTTCAGTGGTTTCGAGTTATAGTTTATAGAAGAACAATCATACATCCATCCGAACTTTCGCATTTATAATATTAGTGATTTTTGTCAACAGGTGATACAGACGAGAATGTATACGTGGTTCAGACGGGTCGTGTGAATGTTTACATCACGAACCAGGACGGCAGCGGACTGTCTCTTAAAGTTGTTAGAGCTGGCGAGAGCGTCACTTCGCTGTTGAGTTTCACTGACGTGCTTACGGTAAGATACCTTTATTGAGCAGAAAAATAGCATTTTATAAGTGGCTGTCTAAGATGGCTCAAATATAGTAGGTAATTTATGTAGAGGTCCTGAGGTGGTTTGAGCCGGTCAACGGCCCGCTCCTACTTCCGCAAAGTCGCTTCTGAATCAATTAACTACCTAATAACCCCTTTTAAATGGTGAAATATTTTTTGATAGTACCGAGATTACCTACGGTACTCTTTGGTCCCTTACTGGTTTTCAGAAAACCAAACTCAAGGTTTGTCAAAGGGCGATGGAGTGAAGCATTTTCGGGCGGAAGCTAGTCCTTCATATTTTAGACTAAAGCTGAGCGCAAACCTGAGTCACGACAGTCTGAAGACAGACTTGTCTTTCTCTTTCTCTCTTGTGCAGTTCCTGTAGATATTAGACAATTTTGTCTGTGAGACGTTTCTTTTTAAGTGTGCGTGTCTTCATACTTTTTGTACTGTCGTGACTCAGGTCTGCGGTAAGCCTAAGACAAAGGCAAAGGCTGTGCTCTTGATTTCTATAAGTTTATGTTCCAATGCGCCATTGTAGTTCGATCACACTATTATAGATATTTTTTTATAGACAGGATAGTAGGTACAAAATTAAAAACTGACGTCAGACTGTGGTAATTTAATCAATAGATTTGAAGATTATTTTAGTATTTGTGTCACTGATTATTTCTTCGTTAACGTTAGTTCAGTGACCTGATTTTTCACGCGCTTGATTAATCGTTCACACTCACGTTTGGCAAATAGCGCTGTTTTGAAAAGAGGCTAATTATGAATATATTATCCTACTAATTTTGTATAAAAGTGGATTTTAAAGCGTGGTAATGTAAATAAATAAACAATAAATAATGCTGGACATTTCACACAGCATCATGGAACCCAAAGTAAGCAGAGTTTTATGGTAACCACTTCACTGATATATTATTAGACTACCTACTTAAATATACTTTTAGTTTGTAAATATGTACCACACACTTATTATACATAGAAAACACCTAGACCCGCTACAAATATTTGCAGATCATACAAACAGTTGTCCCGCGGCGGGAATTGAAGCCGCAACCTCCTGCGTTTTAGTTTAATTGTTATTATTAAATTTTTAATTTAATTGTTATTTATTATTAACTAGCGACCCGCCCCGGCTTCGCACGGGTCACATCACACATCATGACATCACATTAGAAACCTCTAAACTTATCAGTGTTTCTCTACTATTTATGCATGTATTATACATTTAAACCCTCCTCTTGAATCACTCTATCTATTAAAAAAAAAACGCATCAAAATCCGTTGCGTAGTTTTAAAGATCTAAGCAAGCATAAGGACAGACAGCGGGAAGCGACTTTGTTTTATACTATGTAGTGATAGTGAAGTGATAGTGGTAGTGATGTAGTGATAGTGATAGTAACAGTATTGTTGTGTGTTCCAGGGTCACTCCCAACCATACAAGACCGTGAACGCCAAGGCACTGGAAGACTCGCAAGTTATAAAGCTACCGATGCGAGCCTTCCAAGAGGTGTTCAAGGAATATCCAGATATATTCGTCAGAGTTATTCAGGTAAATCATACAAGTTTAACTTATTAACAGCTTTTATGTATAACTAGCTGACGCCCGCGGCTTCGCCCGCGTGGACTACTATTTTGTTTATCCCATGGGAACCGTGCATTTTTTCGGGATAAAAAGTAGCCTATGTATTATTCCCGGTCATAGTCTATCTATGTTGTTTCAAATTTCAGCCAAATCAGGAACAAACATACATCCAACATCCAAACTTTCGCATTTATAATATTAGTGTGATATTAGTGTGATGACTAGCTGACCAGGCTAACTTCGTACCGCTCTATTTTTTTTTATTTATACTTTATTGCAATTTTCTTACGGATCCCTAATTTCTTTGAAATTATATTATAGTCTATGTTATTCCCTGATAATGTAGCTTTCTATTGGTGAAAGAATTTTTGAAATCGGCCCAGTAGTTTCGGAGCCTATTCGTTACAAACAAAACAACAAAACAATCTCTCCTCTTTATAAAATTAGTGTAGATGATATATATGTAGGTATTTTCAAATGTTCAATGATCATCCAGGCAACCTTCGGATCGACTATTGTTATGCCTTTGTTATAAGTAATTATACTGTTTCCATCTGCAGATTATTATGGTGAGATTGCAACGAGTTACATTCACGGCTCTACATCAGTACCTGGGCTTGAGTGCCGAATTGGTTAACCCTGTAAGTATTCACGATTTTAATCACCATCACCATTTATCGATCGAGCGAGCGAAGCGAGCGAAGATCTTAGTGGTAAGTTGGGCGATTTTGCTTTGTATGTTTGTATGTTTGTATGTTTCACGAATTGTTGTTCGCGCATAACTGTCGAACCGTTCATCCAATCTGCATGAAACTTGGTAGGTCAATAGGTTGTAGTAAGGAAATTTACGGTGGAGCATATGAGCTTAATCGATGAAGGGGTTGTGAAGATATTAGGTTCCCAAGGGGGTAATTTTTTTTTAAAGTTACACAAATATATTGAGTGGGGTGTCAAACGAAAGGGCTTATTTTGTACATTCCAAAATGGTTTTTATTTTTAATCTAGGATGTATAGTTTTTGAAATACGACCAAAGAACAAAAACTACGAAACCAGAGCTGCAAGAGCTCCCGTTTCATAGAGTTTCGATGTCTTCGTAGCTCATTGACTGGTCGGTCTTAAAAAGAGAGTGGCATCGTTGCGGTTTGGTTTGCAATGATTTTAGATGCTACTTGATTTATTTTCATGATAAAAAAAATTTTTGATAAAGAATGAAAATAATTGGGGTAAAAAAAGTTAAGTAAACAAATATATTGAGTGGGGTGACAAATGAAAGGTCTTTATTTGTACATTCCAAAATAGTTATTATTTTTATTCTAGTACGTATACTTTTAGAAATACGACGAGAATTCATAAATATGAAATAAATGAAAAATTAGACACGATATTATGTATTGCATGCATGCTAGTATTTTTTACCATGAAGAGCTACCGCAATAGGCATACTCGGCAGTAGTAGCACTTGAAATTATAGGGGTAGTCAGAAGAAAGTCCAAATGTAAGCCATCTACGGTGCGCGAGATCTCAGTTCGGGGCGAACTACTAGTTTAGACACTTTCTAAAACTAGTATGTAATCACATCATCATCATTTCAGCCCTATTACACTTTTGGTGTTTCATAATATGTTTCAAAATATGCTTCATACCTAAATGCTTCATATTCGTAAATGCTTCATTTTTGAAGCATTTTTCTAAATTTTTCTTCATAGTTCACTATAGAAAAAACTGTCAAAAAAGGTGTTCTGTGATATGCTTCATAAATGAAGCATTTATGAAGCATATTATGAAGCATATTATGAAGTACTAGTATAAAACATAATATGAAGCATTAAATGAAATATATTAAAAACATCAAAAGTGGCCACTTTAGCCCCGCCGTTCTCTCTTACGCTATTGTCACCTAGTATGAAATATAACTAAATGTTCAAATTTTGTCTAGGGTCGCGAAAAAAGGCGTCCTAATCAGTTTGGCTCGTCACCCGGCAAGTCGGCGAAGACGACAGTCGACAGCGGAACATCCATGCACTCACCACACCATTCCGACAGACCAGTGCCAGACCATTTGGTAAGATTCTATTTATACTAAAAAAAAAAAAAAGAAATAAATAAATGATTTGATTTGATACTTTTCTGCGGCTCAGGGGCCCACGACGTTTTCTGAAGCGCGCGATTTTGAGCAGCGCGTTAGCAGCGCGTCTGTACCGATACAAACAAACGCGAACCTGGGCCCCGATTACGTAAAACTTGCAATAGCAAAGCGACAGCAATCACTACGCGACCGATCGAATAATATCAATAAAAATCGCATTATGGAAGCCAATCGCACATCTATTGCTCGCCTGTCGTAAAATACACTTTGGCCATAGTGCATTTTGCGAACGTAATACGATTTTTAGTGATATTTTTCGACCGGTCACGTAGTGATTGCTGTCGCATTGCTATTGCAAGTCTTACGTAATCAGGGCGCGGGAGTGGCATTCTGGCATTAAGCGATACGCAACGGATCTTCCGTCAGGTGTGAAACCCTTAAGAGGCCTGCGACCGGCGAATTTCCATAAAAATGTAATACCGAAATCATTTAAAATTTAAGCATATTTTTATCAGTTTATGTTGTTAGATTAGGAGAGTAGGTATTTATCTAGGTTCCTGTTAAACTTTTGTTCCGAAAAACTTACCTAAAAAGAAATGTAAGCAAATTGAATTGAAATCTTTGTAGGTACTCCAAAAACGGCATTTTTTCTTTTCATTTATTCAATTGTAAGTTTTTTGGAACAAAAGTGTAACAGGAACCTACATAAATACTGCCTTTATCCAAATAATAACATAAAGTGATACAAATATGCTCAAATTTTAAATTATTTTGGTATTACGTTCCTAGGTACGTAGATACGTTCGCCGGTCCCTTAATCTATTTGCAAGTAGTTAAATCTTGTTTTTTTAAGATTGGTAGGTACTGTCAAATAATTAAGATTTTAAGAGACTGAACAATGTGCAAACTAGTAATTCGCTTGATCGCTTGTAGACGTGTTTCCGTGAAGCTATCTTCAATGTCGAACTGAAGGTAACTTGGTTTTTGAATGGTGTCATTTCACGAAATGTAAATGAAAACATTTTTGTGATTGCCTAAATCCATATTTATCAAAGCATTGACTGAGATTTTGTAACCATTGTAATTTATTTCCATTTTGTGTGAGATTTATTTACCAAGATTTGTGTTTTTAACCGACTGCGCAACGCAAAGTATGTCATTTGACAGCTGTTCAAATATCGTTTTTTTTTTCTATCTTATACTGGGCTTATACATTAGCTCAAACTACTAAGTTTGTTTGTTGTGTTCCCATCCCTTTCTATTGACATGAGAGTGACAGGAACAATATTTTATATCTCTAACACCATTTATTATGAATTGACAGATTTGATGGCTCGTTTACACGCTCGCGTGCAAACATACATTCAACTAGCATAATACCTTCTGTCACGTTCGGTCTCCTCGAGATGAGAGTGACAGAGCTACTTCGTGCTCGCTCTGATCATATATCTGTCTCGTTAAATGTCTGTTTGATAGATTCTGTTAGATTCACTAAAATGTAAGGAATTTCTCTAAAAGCCGGCTAAAATTACTTGTTCCTGTGTGAAGTGTTCCAAAGCCTTGCTATTAGGTAGTTTTCTATAGTATCTAACCAAAACTAACAGTGTATTGACCGCATGTAACCATTAGCAGGAGGGCAACCATTCAGTGTCGTCGCCCATCCACATACAAGGCCGCCGGCCGCGTCCTGACATGGTCCCCGATATTACTTCTAACACGCCGCAGGTATTGATTTAGTTTTATGGTAAGCGCATACCTATCCGTGCCGAATTCTCTTGAATTCATAAAAACTGCCAGATTCGGTCGAATCGGACGATTCGACGCGGGCAGGTGTGCGAGGCTTCATTTCATATAAAGAATTCTAAAACTCGTTTCGGTCGATTAGTTCGATGCAGATAGGTATGCTCTTACCTTTATAGTGATGTTATAGTGATGTTTGTTTTATTGAATGTGCTTGTGAGTTAGATAACATATTAATATAATAACTATAGATTGAAATTGGAGGAAAATTAACACAGCGCTATCTAGTCACAAGAGTTTTAAGAGCATGTATTTGGTTTTAAGTACCTACATCAAATAAATGAGAAATATGTTAAAGATTTAAATAAGTTCTTAATAAAAAGGTAAAGTTTTCCCTTCATAATCATTGTAATAATGTGTTTTGTTATAATTTTAGCAGCAGCCAGACGTCCAGATAACGTCGTCCCTACCGAAGTCTAAGGAAGGATCGTCTTTCAAGAAACATAATACCGATAATCTTGACGAACAGGTTAGTTTCATTCTGCATCTAAGGTTGATTTTAGTCTCAAGCTCACCGTCAGCTGATAGACAAATGATCTTTATTACAATTAAATAAGGATACTGATTGTCCAGCACTGACGAGAGCAATCAGCGTTACCATTTTTGTTAAACAATCAGTATCCTTATTTCATTGTAAGATCACTCGCCTATCAGCGCTGACGGTGAGCGTGAGACTAAAATCAGCCTAAGTGCGTAAGGCCGACCGCACTTTGGATGCGTTTTTGTCCGAAATTTACTCGTACGAATATGCACGAACGATCCCAACTCTCCGAGTACCACGGGGCCTCGCGCATACTATATGAAATTGCGAACTAGTCGTGCGTATACGCGCGTATAGTTCCGACGTACGAAATTAATCACAACGTGCTCGGATTACAGTCACTACTGGCATTCGAACGAGTAACGAGTAGAACTAGAAACTATAGTATATAAGGCCATTTTATTTATAAAAGTTACTGATTCCCAACTGTTTTATTATGTCAGGCGCTGGTCCAAATAGCGACAGAAGCGTTCGTGAAAGAGTTGGGCATCGAGAATGATCTTGTATTGCGCGGACAAGTACAAGTGAGAGATCTACCGGCCGGTACATATATTATGAAGGAGGAAAGCCATAAGGTAAGCTATTAAGGGACCGGCGACAGGCGAATTGTCCATACGAACGTAATACCAAAATAATTTAAAATTTGGTGTTTTTATTTAGATTTTCAATTCTCATCTATACTACTCAAAACCAAATAGGGTCCATTTAGAAAAATGTGACTTTTAAATTGTAATGAATATTGGATGTAGGTACAATTTATGTTGATTTTGATTTATATTTCCATTTCCTGAACAAAATAACGACTAATGTTCGATTGTGCTTTCTTCCATAAGCTGTTTTGTAATATTCCTGGGGAACCGGAAATACGGCAGGTACTTATTGTGGTGTGGGGTTTATTTGTATAGAAGCGCGTTAAGGGCACCACACACACAGCAAATAATATATCTTATGAAATATAAATCTTGAGATCGCGCCCATACAAATTCTATGGAGGACCACACACAGCGAATATAAATTACAAAATATATCTGTCAAGATTTATATTTCATAAGATATATTATCTGCTGTGTGTTTGGTGCGCGTTATAGTTACCTTATAGATCATCTTATTAAGGTTCGCGTTCATTGGACTTGCTCGGACGCAACGCACGTACAGTACTTGAAGCTTTCTAATGGATATCGGCTATTTTCGTTTCGAATATGTCCGATAGCAGTGTATGATTCCGAAAAACAGAATGCGACAGAAGTGCACGTCGTTAGCAGCGCAGCCCGCACGGCTTGCAACTAATTTGCTTTTCTTAAAAATGACATTGACATTTATTTGTTTGCGATAAAGTGGAAATTATAAGAAATTTTAATTTCCTAATGACTTTACGTCGATCGTTTTTGTAATTTTATGCGATTGTTTCCGATGTTTTCCGAATTCATTCTTTTTCTGGTTTTACTGTAACAGTTTACTAAATATAAAATCATTTGACGTCACAGAATAATAACGCAGCGATCATTTTGTTTCTTTTATCTCTGCTTGTGTGATATAAGTTTTTGGTAAAACGAAATAAATTGTTTACTAAGATTTTGTCGATTTTTGCGAGTGTTTCGTGCCGTGCGTTGTGGCCTTTAAAGGCTGGTGAGCGCGTACCTTAACCGTATAATTAACTCATAATGTCCCGACTAGCTAACAATTTTTTTGTAGTTCTATCAGTCTGCCAACTTGTTTGTTTTCCTTCATTAAAATTGTACATATATATATGCGATATCAATGTTAGATAAACTAAGTACATTGTGAAAACGTAATGTAGAATATGCCAAGGTATTTGTCTGCTACATTTTAATCATTAAGGCTGATTTTAGTTTCACGCTCACCGTCAGTGCTGATAGGCGAGTGATCTTTATTACTATGAAATAAGGATACTGATTGTTGAATAGAAATGGCTACGCTGATTGCTCTCGTCAGTGCTGGACAGTCAGTATCCTTATTTCATTGTAATAAAGATCACTCGCCTATCAGCGCTTACGGTGAGCGTGAGACTAAAATCAGCCTAACTATTATCTATTTCATGTAGTCTCGTCAATCTTTCTGTCTAAATAAAATTGATTTAATTTTTATATTCTAATATCTAGACCTTTAAGATTTTTAAAAATAAAGCAATCTAAATTTAAAAGACTACGAAGCCTATTACATACTTGTATTAAACTTGATGGCCTCTATTAATAAACTCTGCTCAACTTCTGTCAAAGTTGCACCACGGATTTAACTATTGCCATCCTTTTTTGTTAGATAGTGACAAATAAGGATGGCTATAGTTAAATCCATGGTGCAACTTACACACAAGTTGAGCGGAGTTTATTAATAGAGGCCAAATAGGTTTCAACTTGAGGTCATTTAAAAATATTTGTTTTTTCAATTGAATCATGAAAAAATGCTAAATTACATAACATGTCAGTTATTAAATAAAATATTGAAATGATTTATTTCTCGTACGATTCACTAATCGTCCGTAGCTGAGTTATACAGTGTCAGGAGGCAATCTTTGCCTACACTTAACGGGACACTGTAGTGCCTGGGACATTGTTTGAAATGGAGTAGGCTAGACTAATTCAAAACATTCGCAATATTAAGAGGCAGGGTAGTAAGATAGTCGGGATTGTAAATAACCTTATAGTAGTTCACATTATGTATATTCAAGTGAGAACTTTGAATGCAGGATGTGGCGTTGGTATACCTGTTGTCTGGAGCGTTACTCGTCTCACAAAAAGTTGCGGAGGGCGATGGAGAAGTTCATATGTTCACTGCTTATCCTGGTAAGTCAACTATTGCGAAGTGATAGTATTTTATAATTTTCATTTTTTTAGTGTCAAACCACACTTAGGCCTCTATTAATAAACTTGTATTAACTTCTGTCAAAGTTGCGCCACGGCTTAAACTATTGCCATCCTTTTTTGTTAGACAGTGACAAATAAGGATGGCAATAGTTAAATCCGTGGCGCAACTTTGACAGAAGTTAATACGCCATATCCTAATGAGCCATCTCAATGCCCCCTAATTTTCTCTGGGTCTACTGCCCCCCTGAAAGTCTCAAACGCCCACAAGGGGGCGTTATCGCCCACGTTGAGAATCTATGGTTTAAGGGACCGGCGAACGTACCTATGAACGTAATACCAAAATAATTTAAAATTTGAGCATATTTGTATCACTTTATGTTATTATTTGGATAAAGGCAGTATTTATCTAGGTTCCTGTTACACTTTTGTTCCAAAAAACTTACTATTGAACAAATGAAAAGAAAATATGGCGTTTTTGGAGTACCTACAAAGATTTCAATTCAATTTGCTTACATTTCTTTTTAGGTAAGTTTTTCGGAACAAAAGTTTAACAGGAACCTAGATAAATACCTACTCTCCTAATCTAACAACATAAACTGCTAAAAATATGCTTAAATTTCAAATGATTTCGGTATTACGTTTTTATGGAAATTCGCCTGTCGCAGGCCTCTTAACAGTTTGTTGTAATATTATTAATTTCTCTTCAGGTGAAGTGGAAGGCGGTTTAGCGGTACTAACAGGCGAGCCTAGCTTCTTCTCAATCCGCGCGAAGCATTTCTCTCGCATCGGCCTTCTGTCCAAGACCACAGTATACAGTATTATGCGGGAGAGACCCTCGGTTGTACTGCACATCGCCAACACTGTGGTCAAGAGACTCTCGCCTTTTGTCAGACAGGTCGACTTCGCACTTGACTGGGTAAGAATATAAAATCCAGCTTCAGTGAAAGTGGGTGAAATATTTATTGCGAAATTTCAGGACACACAAAGCAAGCTTTAGGGACAGGTTGGATTTGGCATCAGGGCGTTTCTATGAATTACGTCAATTCACGCGGACATGAGTTTAGCGCCCTGATTACGTAAACTTTGCAATAGCAATGCGACAGCAATCACTACGCGACCGGTCGAAAAATATCACTAAAAATCGTATTATGGAAGTCAATCGCACGTCTATTGCTCTCCTGTCGCAAATGCACTTTGGCCATTGTGCATTTTGCGACGATTTTTAGTGATATTTTTCGACCGTTCGCGTAGTGATTGATGTCGCATTGCTATTGTCAATCTTACGTAATCAGGGTGCCCCGGCCGGATTCTAAAAAGTAACCGCTTCTCTTCTGTTGTCTGGTTTCTATAGCAACTGTTAAATATAAAACTAGATGGCGCTGTATAAAATGTCCTCTAATTTTTTTCCAGGTGTTCCTAGAATCCGGTCGAGCGGTTTACCGTCAAGACGAGGAGTCAGGGTCCACGTTCATAGTTCTCAGCGGACGGCTGCGATCCGTCATAACACATCCTAACGGCAAGAAAGAGCTCGTCGGGGAATACGGCAAGGGAGATCTGGTCGGCATTGTAAGTAGAACATTCCAGATCTTTCTAGAATCTTGTCGGGAGTCAGAGTCCACGTTCATAGTTCTCAGCGGACGGCTGCGATCCGTCATAACTCATCCTAACGGCAAGAAGGAGCTCGTTGGAGAATACGGCAAGGGAGATCTGGTCGGCATTGTAAGTAGAACATTCCAGATCTTTCTAGAATCTTGTCGGGAGTCAGGGTCCACATTCATAGTTCTCAGCGGACGGCTGCGGTCCGTCATACATAACACATCCTAACGGCAAGAAAGAGCTCGTCGGAGAATACGGCAAGGGAGATCTGGTCGGCATTCTAAGTAGAACATTCCAGATCTTTCTAAAATATGGTCGAGCGGTCTACCGCCAGGACGAGGAGTCAGGGTCCACGTTCATAGTTCTCAGCGAACGGCTGCGGTCTGTCATACATAACCCATCCTTATGGCAATCAGCAGTGCGATTCAGACTTCCAAAAATGCATCCGATTCGAAGATTTTATTTGGAAAGTTGAAAGTTTTTTCAGCGAAACGTCATTTTCCGTATTCGAAATACATTAAAAATCGTACTACGGTCGCACTATAGCCAAAGCACATTTTGCGTCAGACGAGCAAGAGACGTGCGATCGGCTTCCTAAATACGAATTTTTGTGATATTTTTCGATCGATCGCGTAGTGATTGCTGTCGCATTGCTATTGCAGGTCTTACGTAATCAGACGAGGATGAACCGATTTTAATTTAGCTTTTAAACTAAGATTTTTAATAAATATCTTATTCCTAAGGTGGAAATGGTAACCCAAACCCGCCGAAGCACGACTGTAATGGCAGTCCGTGACTCGGAGCTGGCGAAGTTGCCCGAAGGCTTGTTCAATGCGATCAAACTGCGCTTCCCCGTCGTCGTTACCAGGCTTATCAATCTACTGGGACATAGGATTTTAGGTGAGATTAATTAATGACTAGCTGTGCCCCACCATTGAATAAAAAAAAAAACCTATAACCTTCATCAAAAGTTTTGCTATCACATGCAGAAATATTTTTTCAAATCCGACTGGTACTTCCTGAGATAAGGGCGTTCAAAAAAACAAATCTCAAACAAAGCATCAAACAAGCTCTTTCGCTTTACTATATTAGCATAGATTTTGTTTCTTTTGTGTTTTGTGTGTCGGTAATATCAGCCTTCTATTATCCACGGTCTAGTAACTTTTCATCATCATCATCACCATAAACCATCACTACTCGGGCAACGCCGTGAGGGCGCTGCTAGTCTGCAGTACATATAGCGTAGTAAAGTTTCCTGCGTTGCGAATTCGCATCGCGTCGATTCGCTGTTATGAGTTTTAGCCCTTAGGCATTTTGTTATATTCTAGACTTAATTTACTTATTTGTGTATTTGGATTATTAAAAACAAACACAATACGTCCGTTTAACTGTATTTTATTTATGAAAACGTCCGACCGTGTGAGAACACCTTGCTTCACGGGAAGCTCGGTTACAAGAGAGAGAGAGTGAATGAAATACAACACATTTCAACCAAAAATACTAATGTTTTAGGGTCCTGGCAGAAGCCAACGGCCGGGCTAGGAGGCGCAGCGGCGATGGAATCTCGACCTTCGCAGCACAACTTCTCAACAGTCGCCGTGGTACCAGTCAGCGACGACGTGCCTCTGACTGCCTTCACTTACGAGCTGTACCACTCTCTCTGTGCTATCGGTATGTAGCTCGCTTAGCTCTCGATGTAACTATCGTGTAGCTTGCTTAGCTCGCTATAGAGTTACTGCGCAGCACAACTTCCAGGCGTCTTCGAGTGATCGGTGAACATACCTACATGAAAAAAAACAAAAAAAAAAAGATTCCGACGAATTGAAAACCTCCATTTGAAGTCGGTTAGTAACTAGATTGTGTTATTCGCAGGTCCGACAGTCCGTCTCACATCAGACGTTATTAGAAAGCTGCTCGGTCTAACGATTATGGATCCTAACAATGAATACAGACTGAGTTCCTGGCTCGCTCAACAGGAAGACAAACATAAGGTACAGTAAAACCAGAAAAACATTTCATTATAGTTAGCCCATGATGTCCCACTGCTGGGCAAAGGCCTCCCCTTGATCCCATTAGAAAAATATTGCGTTTCGGAAAACATAAAAAATAATCTTTTAAAATTACAAACATGATTGATGAGAAGTCATTTGTAAATGAAAATTACTCAAAATTTCGACTTGATCGCAAACAAATAAATATCAATGTCATTTTTGGGTGTTTTCTATGTATATTATGTATGTATTTACAAAAAAAAAAATGTATTTAAGTAGTATATAAGTCATGTGGTTCCCATAACACAAGCTCTGCTTAGCTTGGGGCTACATGATGCTGTTTGAAATGTCCAGCATTATTTATTTATTTATTTATTTATTTTAAGAAAAGCAAATTAGTTGCAAGACGTGCGAGCTGCGCTGCTAACGACGTGCACTTCTGTCGCAATAGGCAATATGCGTCTGATTCAAAAGCGGGTTAAATGTATTTTATTATGAACATTGTTGCTTTAGAGGTATGTGTGTGTAATTATTTTTTAATATTAAACCATTTTCGATTAGAAAATAAATTTTAAAAATTGCAAAAAATAGTAGGAATTTCAAAATACTTGAAAAGGATGTGAAAGGATGTGACGTCACGAGTTCATAAGAAAAGTCAAGGACGAGTCAGATATGACGATCCATAGATAATTTTTTTTTTAGTTTTCACAATTCCTAAACTCGAACTTATTATTGTCACAGATTACTGTTGTACTTAGTATCAATTTGTGAACTTTGACGCGTGACGTCACAATTCAAAAATTGTTACTACAACAGTAATCTGTGACAACAATAATAAACGTGTTTCAGATGCCTGAAAATGTTGGTAAATTTTAAAAATTATTTTTGTTACAAAATTTTAGTATTTCGGCGCTGGAATTTTTATTACGGTTATTTGACGATATAACCTATCGTATAAAATCATAAAAAAAATTGTGGGAGTTCCCTATTGTACATACATACATACATAAAATCACGCCTCTTTCCCACAGGGGTAGGCAGAGACCACGGACTTCCACTTGCTACGATCCTGACACACCTCTTTCGCCTCATTCACTCTCATTCATTCATTCTGTTCCCTATTGTGTTTTGTGAAATCATACACTGCTGTCGGACATATACTCCTCAAAACAAAATAGGGCCCGCGTGAAATATTTCGATATTTTCCACAACACATATTTTCTGAACGTGTCCTTTTTTTCTAAAATATATTTCTGAATTCCTAAGTTCAGCGGTAACATATTTCTAAAATCAAAATTGAAATAAATTGTACCTACATTTAGTTTTCATTACTATTTTTAAGTCATGTTTTTCTAAGTGAGCCCTATTTTGTTTTGAGGAGTATACAGGGTGTGGCAAATTCTTGGTCACTGAAGGGTAGCTACCTTTTCTCTTGTAGTTAGAAAGTTTTGTTCTTAAGAAACTTCGGTTTTATTTTGTCGAAAAAAAAAAATTAATTTTTAGATTTTTGAAAAAAAGTACAGTTGGCCTAAAAAATTACATTTGTCAAAAAAAACAAGTTGGTCTTAATCGACTCTATTTCCCACCAGGAACACTTCTCCCAAAGTAACTTATCAAATCAAATCGTAAGTTTTTTCAATAATTCAAAAAAACACATCCCATACATTGTCTATGAAATTAGTAGTTGTAAACATTATACTGCCACTTATTCGATCGTTCTTAATTTAATTTCATAGATGCTCCGGCAAGCTGGGAGGCTATTGAAAAGCGCGTATTTAAATTTAGAACAAAGTGCTTCCCTGCAGATGTACTAATGGTATGCTCCATGCATACTATTCTCTCTTGCGGCTCTGTCTTAGGCGCCTAAGGCTTTACAATAGCCTCCCAGCATGCCGAAGCAGTTACGAATTTAAATTAATAACCATCGAATAAGTGGCACTATAATGTTTACAACTACTAATTTCATAGAAAATGTATGGGATGTGTTTTTTTTAATTATTGCAAAAACTTACGATTTGATTTGATAAGTTACTTTGGGAGAAGTGTTCCTGGTGGGAAATAGAGTCGAATAAGACCAACTTGTTTTTTTTGACAAATGTAATTTTTTAGGCCAACTATACTTTTTTCAAAAATCTAAAAATGCAATTATTTTTTTCTTCAAAATAAAACTGAAGTTTCCTAAGAACAAAACTTTCTAACTACAAGAGAAAAGGTAGCTACCCTTCAGTGACCAAGAATTTGCCACACCCTGTATATTCGGAAAACAACGATGTCCATTATAGATGCTTGAAGTACTGTACTGTAATTAAATAAATAAATATTTCTGGACATTTCACACAGCGCCATCTGGCCCCAAACTAAGCAAAGCTTGTACTATGGGAACCAGATAACTGATAGAATACTTATACATTTGTAAATACATACTTATAATACTTTGTAACACCCGGACACAGAACAAACATCTATGTTCATCACACAAATGTTTGTCTTGGATGGGAATCGAACCCACGACCTACAGCGCAGAAGGCAGAGCTACTACCAACTGAGCTAATAAGCCGGTCATAATTTCAGGTGGCCCTGTATCAATGCGACCCGAGTCTCACGCAGTGGACTCAGCGCTGCATTCGCCAAGCAGATTGCATACTTATTGTTGCGTTAGGCGACAAACAGCCCAGTATTGGCAAGGTATGTCACTTTAACTATGAATTTTGTTTCATACTCCACGTGAACTACTATTTTTTTATCTCACGGGAACTGTGTTTTTTTTCGGGATAAAAAGTAGTAGAGTTCTATTCCCGGTCATTTATCAATGTAATTTGGAAATATATCTAGCTATGTAATGCCCTCTTGGTCACTGAAAATTTAGGCTTCTAGTCTTTTCCACAACGAAGTTACGAGGGGTCGAAAATGGCCCGAATGGCTTCGAGAAAAGGATGGTACGGCTTGCTCGACTTGGCGAGGCACTGCCGTGCCTCCAGAATTTAGTGTAAGATTTTATTTATTTCTTTATTTATTGGTTTACAACAACTAATAAATAATGCGTGTTCGCACATGTTCAAGAGGACGCCATTGCGGCTGGCGCGGGGGACGCGGGAGCCGGGGCCATAGTGAGGCGCTAGTTTTTGTCTATGGTTGCTTGCATAGACCTAAATCCTTATTATAACAGTTTGTACAACTCTCTTCCACAGATCGAGAAAGAGATCGAGCGCCTCGCCATCCGTACCCAGAAGGAGCTGGTGTTGCTGCACCGTGAAGGCGGGGCCCCCCCGCTGGGCACGGTGCACTGGCTCAACATGCGCAGCTGGGTCTCACAGCACCATCACGTGCGGTGTCCGCATAGAATGTTCACAAGAAAGAGCCAATACCGCATCGTACGTACATTATTATCTACTTATTATATTATCTATTCTATTATCATAGAATAGATAATAATACTACGTATAGAATGGCCACTGTGCCCCTCCCGCCAATCGCGGCTTCCTCACCGCGCGAGCGAATTTGGGCTGGCGAGGGGCTGACTTGAGCTAGGGACGCGCCGTCTAGACCGAGACCACAGTGTACAGTAATTATTCATACGGTGATAAGCTTACTTCACGCACACAAACGCGCGTGTACAAAGATGGCATTGTGCAGTGTCTGTGTAAATAGGTAGTTAGACGCCGCCTTTGCATAAAGATTTCGTCGAGTGTCCGGGGTGTGATACTATGTAGGAGCTAGTGTTGCTTCACACGCAAGACCCAATATCGTAACGTACGTACTGTCACCAAGAAATCGGTGCCCTGCCCCCTCATTGTCCATTTTTAATAGCGACCGAAATCGATCTCAAACTCTCAAATATGACAGTTCAGTGACCACGCAAGTAGCTCTGTCACTCTTATCTCAACGAGACCGATCGCATCAAAAGATACCTACGCGATCGTTATGACAGTTTGAGACCAATTATAAGTTTGAGACATCACTACGCGACCAATCGAAAAATGTCATTAAAAATCGTATATATTGCAAGTCTTACGAAATCATATGCCAGTCTTATACTTTCAGAGCGAGCTGTATAGCAAAGTGTTGATGTCAGAAGCGTCAGTTCACTCCGACTTCTCTCGGTTAGCACGTTGGCTGACGGGCACGTCCGTGGGGCTCGTGCTGGGAGGCGGCGGGGCACGCGGGGCCGCGCACGTTGGCATGATCCGTGCTATACAGGTGACCTTATAGATATAAAAGGCCTTACTTATAAACTTGATCCGCATCAATACGAGCTCTAAATGGTGAAGGAAAACATCATGATTAAACTCGCGGCTTAGTCAGCCCCACACGTATTGACCATGTCTTTTCTGTGGATATGGCCGGTAAGCTGAGAGGATGGTTTAGGTGCTGGACAAGCCTACTCCATCTCAACATTGTCCCAGTCTCTACTGTGTCCCGATAAGTGTAGGCAAATATACCCTCCTGACACTGCAATCATCTAGTAAAGATGTAAAGGCCTAAGTTTTTTTTCATAAACTTGAACACTTGTTAAACAATGCTCAAGATTCGCCCTGTCACTATTTGTCACTATCTAACAAAAAAGGATGGCAATTGTTTAAACGGTGTTTCAATTTTAACAGAATTTTATAAGTAGAGCGGTTAACAACAAGATCAAAACTGATACATCTGCCGTAAGTTGAGTATCCAACATGCTTCAGCATCAGTGAGTTACCATATGTTTGTCTTCGTAGCATACGCGGTAAAAGTTTGCAGATTCAAATATACCAAAAAGTCGATTTTGAGATTTTTCGACTTACTTCAGTATTGTTATGGGTGTGCGATTTCATTGAAAATGAAAAATCTTATCAAAATTTTCAATTCCGACGCGATTGGGATTTATCAATGAAATAATACCAAAGTGTGGTTCAACACTATAAAAATTAAAAATTACCATGTTTCTGCATTATCATTGAAGTAACAGGATACCAAATTTAGAATCTATGGTCATATCCATTCCTCACAACTAGAAATGAGTTCATGATCTTCAAACTGCTGAACAGCTTAGAACATAACTTAGAACATTCTCCATGTCACCTTTCAAGTAAAAAAAAACAAAATATATTTAAAATCAAACTCAGATTATTCATTTGGGATTGGTGTAGTAACCACAGATAGACAAATGCACACGTTTAACTTATAACACCGCTCTTGTTGAGACAGCGTCAAAAGTCTTCACAAATTCTATACATTTGTCTTAATCACATTTTGCTTTTCACCAATAGGGAACTCCCACAATTTTTTTTAATGATTTTATACGATAGGTTATATCGTCAAATAACCGTAATAAAAATTCCAGCGCCGAAAAACTAAAATTTTATAACAAAAATAATTTTTAAAATTTACCAACATTTTCACGCATCTGAAACACGATTATTATTGTTGTCACAGATTACTGTTGTAGTAACTTCGAGTTTAGGAATTGTGAAAATTAAAAAAAAAAACTTATCTATGGATCGTTATATCTGACTCGTCCTTGACTCGTCTTATGAACTCGTGACGTCACATCCTTTCACATCCTTTTCAAGTATTTTGAAATTCCTACTATTTTTTGCAATTTTTAAAATTTATTTTCTAATCGAAAATGGTTTAATATTAAAAAATAATTACACACACATACCTCTAAAGCAACAATGTTCATAATAAAATACATTTAACTCGCTTTTGAATCAGACGCATGTTCCCAATTCTTAATATTGATATTGAATCATTTACAGGAAGCGGGAATACCAATAGACATGGTCGGTGGGGTCAGTATCGGTGCATTTATGGGCGCTCTGTGGTGTATGGAGAAAAATATCACCACAGTCACGCAGAAAGCTAGAGAGTGGTCTCAGGTAAGAATTATCATAATTCTCTCTAAATAACGACCTGAAGCAGTGGGTGAATGCCCGGCTGAGACACAGGAGGTTGCGGGTTCGATCCCCGCCACGGGACAAATGTTTGTATGATTGTATTTGTTTCGGGTCTGGGTGTTTTCTATGCATAATAAGATTTTTCGTTTCGAATTTATAAGCGCATTAACATGAGCTCTAAGCAATGAAGAAAAACATCGTGAGGAAACCCGCGGCTTAGTCAGCCCCACACGTATTGACCATGTCTTTCCTGTGGATATGGCCGGTTTAGCTGAGAGGATGGTTTAGGTGCTGGGCAAGCCTACTCCATCTCAAACAATGTCCCAGGCATTACAGTGTCCCGTTAAGTGTAGGCAAAAATTGCCTCCTGACACTGTATAAATCATCTAGTAAAGATGTAAAGGCCTCAGTTTTTTTTTATTTCACACTAACAAAAAAGGATGGTAAGAGTATTTTTTGTGTAATTTTTTTTTTTCACACTATCTAACAAAAAAGGATGCCTAATGTGTTTTTTTTACGGTGTTTCAGTTTTAACAATTTTTTTTAAGTATTAAGGCCATTCATTAAAAGTGTTTTTGAATTCCAGAAAATGACCCAATGGGGCAAACAGCTCCTAGACTTAACTTACCCCGCCACCTCGATGTTTTCCGGTCGTCAGTTCAACACGACGATACACGCGACCTTCGGAGACGTCCATATTGAGGATCTGTGGCTTCCTTACTTCACCGTCACCACAGATATCTCTTCAAGCTGCATGAGGGTGCACAGACATGGTAAGGTTTGTTTACTAACAATTTAAGAGGATTTTGTTGGGACTTTTGGCATAGAATAGATTATACGTATAGAATGGCCACTGGTCACTCTCTTATTCATATTGGACGGTGGAATGTAGCTCATCTGTTATAAATGCTATCTCGTTTTATTTGTCTAAAACCTTGACAAATTGATAGACGAATATAATGGTTTTAGTTTTCAAAAATTCAAAAACTAAATGTAAAGTGTATGCTGCCATTATAAGACTAATTTCAATGTTTAATGGGGTTTTGTACAAAAATCTTTGTTTTTTCAAGATGATTTAATTTATAGAGCGTGGCTCAGAAGGCAATCTATGCCTACACCTAACGGGACGCTGCAGTGCCTAAGCCTAAACTCGAGCAATTCTTGAATAAATCTGGAAAATGTGTTCACAAAATAAAAGTTTTATAATTTCATTATTTCATTTCCCTAACTTCATTTATATAGTTGGATTTGGGTTTATCTACTAACAACAGAAACTGTTTATGAACTGATTGTTGTCTCGCAATTATGTTACCTAAATGGCAACATTATTTTAATTACGTGTCAACAAAATTAAATACTAATCACAAAATTAACACAGCACATTCATGGACAGGAAAATATCAGTGTTTCAATTTTGATTTTGTTTTTTGTTATACAGGTTGCTTCACGCACTTACTAATCCAAAAGAATACCAACACAAAGTTACCAAATGTACGCATGCAAAATGTAGTGATCAATTCCGCTGACCGGATTCGATCGTTTGATCAGTATTTTGTAAGCTTGAGCGATCAATTGCTCTGTATTCTCATGAGGATCAGTCTACACTATCATTGATCATCAATATCTATGGTGGTTGTGGCTATAGTTGATCAGTGACAGCACAATTATCTGATCGTACAAAGAAACAGCATCATACTAATATGCTTATAATGCTTCTCTTTAATACTTACTTAACTTACTTAAATAATAGTAAAAATATATGAAGATATGTAATGTGAATAATGTAACTCCTATGCGTATGGAATGTTGAACTAATATAAATATTTGTAGACATATCTTATGATTACAAAACATGATCCGACATACAATACAAGCTTTTAATCAGTTATACAATCAATAATAATTCATCTTTATTGTAAGACAATTTTTTCTAAACCATTTTTCCTTCATAATGGGTCGACAAAGGATTAAAAAAAGTTCAAATTTCTCGTTTACAGTAAATGGCATAAAAGGTGTTACACAGCTGTGTAATGTGTTTGTCTTTATTTTTTTCTCACATCATATTACTTGCTCAGAATTATGTGTAAATTATTTTTGCAATATAAGTGAACAGCTCTTTACAAACGATATTTGAAAAGAACAGCTTTAGAAGATTTAATAATAAAAAAGCTTGAGAAGTATTGGAACCGTATGATAAAGTTTCTTTGATTGGATCACGTTAGTCCCGCTACAGTACCTTTAATTTTTGTCCTTGTCTGACAACCACACTCACTTGCATTTACATGTGTTTGTATGTATTCGTCGTGTCAAAACAGATTATGTATTCTATGTATTAATTGGATTATAAATAAGTTTTTTTATTAATACGAATCCGATGTGCGCTTTTGGGTTGCCATTACTTACAAAAAGAATTATAAAATATAAAAACGCGCTTGTGATTGGTTTACCTAATAATGCTTTATATGGGAGTTATAAAATCGGCTCACAATACGACATCATTGCATCATTTCTCATCATCATGGTACACATTATGCATGAGTGTGGTTCTTAGTTTCCCATTTCTGTAGATTTATATTAGTAACATAGCTAAACATTATCGTCAACATATTATATTCTATCCATAGTAGTTTCCATTCCATTTTCAAAAGGATTTGTCTATGGTATCGAATAAAAAAAAAAAAAATAGAACTCTTCTCACGATAGTTCGTAAAGATGAGTTTGTATTTACGTCCATATGCTTGGTTTCCGTGGCTGCCGGTGTCGCTGCTCATGATAACGCCTGGCTCGACCATTTAGCGCAGAAGCGAACTAAACGTCACCAACGCGCCGCAAACCCTGTAACATCTCCAGGGTCTTTTATTTGTAAAAAATGTGGTCGAGGCTGCCACTCCCGCATAGGCCTCTTTAGCCATGAACGAAAATGTTCTATAAACTGTTCCATAACTTGACTGACGCCATCTAAATCATCTGCAATAGATGTTCACAGGCCAATGATGATGATGATGCTTGGTTTGCTCATTGGTTATCGATATTGTCTGTAGTTTTATATCATTGTTACTAAATCGTAGCTAAGCGTTACAAAAAAAGCGTTATCGCTGCGTTACCGTCGCGTTTCCGCTACGTTATCGTTGCGTGTTCATTACGTTACCGTTCAGTTGCGTGTTGTCACTAGTTTCATCTATAGCATGTATTGCATGATAAGATCTAATATCATGTCTTCATTTGCGATATCTATCATCATTTACATGTTATTTCAAAGTAAGTACCATATTGTTTATAACCTGTATTTGGGTTGGTAAATTGGTATACCACATGCTACTTTATAAGATCTGTCACCTTTTTCCTTTCCATGGATTGCGTCTCACGATTTTTCAGCATCTTGTGTCATAGTTTAAAGTTAGGAAATACTTATTTCTTTAATTCTGTATCTTTTATCATCCACACTTATTAGGGCGCTACCCCGACCTTAGCACATTGATGAGTGCAACTTCAAATATTTGTCTTAGCATCGTTAAAATAAAGATGAATTTAGAATGCGTTTGGCAGCGGCGCTTACGACAGCTGCACGCTCCGAAACACGACAAAAATGCAGTTTTATAGAGATTTCTCTATAACAACCAATCGAAAAAGTCATTGGGCATTATGTCTATTATCAAATTACTTATCCAATGGAATCCAAAAACATAATTAACATCAACTTCAGAAGAAAATGAAGATTTATCTTATTTTAAGTGGTTTTTTCGTTGATTTATGATCAAGCAAATACGACGTTAACTAAAAATATAAAAAGGGGAATTCGAAGACAAAATGTAAAAGATACAATATGTTCGCTTTTCAGATACTTTCCATTTATTTTATTTATCGAAGGTATAGATAGAGGAATACAGTGTTTAGCTCAGGGTAGGGCCTTAACTCAATTTTTCAAATTGGTATGGTCTATTTTAATTCTATAATGACATCTATTCTTTTGTTATGTTTCTTTCTATAATATGTTATTAGTTTTGGGTATCTTCGGTAGATTGAGTTATAATTCATTAGGAATTGGTATTAAGAAATATTCAAAAAGGTCAAAGTATAGTGGCAGGCGCAAATCTCAACCCAAAAGGCATCCTCTTAAACTCATAAGTGCCATAGTGTTCTGTTAAAGCATTTTCGCGCGTCGCAGGTTCCCTATGGCGTTACATTCGCGCGTCGATGTCGCTCAGTGGTTACATGCCCCCGCTCTGCGACCCGGTAGACGGCCACCTCCTATTGGATGGCGGTTACGTCAACAACTTACCAGGTAAACCAATCACAGAGCGCCGTTTGTAAGCATCAATCGCGTTAGAATCGGCTGAGTGGAAATATTTTATTCGGTCTTTTTTATAGGAAGTAGGAGATTTTAGGATGTTTTTGTAATAAAATGCTAGTTCAAACATACTCGAAACATTTATTGTTGAAAGTTTCCGTGTCCATTATCTTATAAAGTTATAGTGACTGAACGGGTCAATGTTCTTTTCATTTCACTTCTTCTTGCAAATAAGACACCCTAACAAAAGCACGGTGCAATAACCTACGAAAGACCATAATCATTTTCAAACTAATATCCTTGTAGATTAGTTGAGACGCTATGCTTTTTTATCCGCAACTCTTCCAAATTTCAAAATTTATGATTGACATTTTAAATTATTTAGCATCTAAACTGTTTTCTTATTGGTCTACTAAAGCGCCATATTGGTTGCATCCATTTCTTATTGGCTGAACATCTACTATCAAATACTACAAAGTATCTTTCAAAATTGTATTCCAAATTGTTTCTGAAATATTTGCACTCAGTCTATAAAGGTAAGTAATGGCACCCTGAAGTGACCTTGGTTGCATAACGTAGAACTGTCATCGTGACAGCTCTGACAGCTGTCAAATGAATCCAAAGGTTATTGTGGGTCACGTCAGGTATGCTTTGGCGGTATTGTCGTGCGTCGATGAGCATCGCAGGGATTTTTCCGCCAATTTGCGACCCCATTGACGGACATCTTCTGTTGGATGGATGCTACACCAATAATGTACCGGGTATGTAGTTTTTAATGTGTTTTAATCCTAGTGAATAAATGTATTAACTGTCTGTTAGACTCCTAATCTTAAGAATATTTTTCTCCCCGACCAGCAAAGTTTTGATTTGATTTTAACGACTGTCACCAACCAGTGCCTGTCAAATGGAAGCGTTCGTAAATTAATTTCACTTGATCTTTTATCAAATCGTTTAAATCTATGATATTAAAACCAAGTAGGTATCTGTATATAATTGGAGTACATAAACTAACCGTCACCATACTATTATTATCTATGTCTTGGGTATTAGAAACATCAGCATTAGCGCATCGCCTCGGAACAAATATTTTCAGAGCTTTCAAACATTAATCCAACCACCAGGGCCTCTAGCCAATTGGCATCGATCGATTCTGTTTCTATAATTCGCTTCGCTTCGCTTCGCTTCGCTTACTATCGCCGATGTTTCATTGGTGGATAAATGAAACGAAGACCACGTGACCTTACGTTCGACAAATGAAACGTCACGTTCGAGTGTTAGCGAATTATAGGAATCAAATCGCTTCATAGCGAATGCCGGTTGGCTAGGCCCTCAGGATCCAACTCACTTTCTGCTCCTCAGTAAAGCAGCCATAGGACTTTATTCAATATCAGATTTAATAATAGGCTATCTACAATCAGAAATGACTTGGCTTTCATAAACTTTTTCTGAAAATGAAAATGAAAAAATGTTTATTCAGCAAAAACAAGTTACGACGTGAATATACATGGTGTAGTAGCTTATCAACTAAGTATTACATTTTGTACCAGGTCTAATTTACCAACGGCTTGGGTCAGTAGAGCTACTTATAGATCGTTTCCAACGATCTTTAGGTGGGTCAGCTGGTTCTTATTGTAAATTATAGGTAATGTTGTGTAAATTATGTAGTAGTTTAGTTTCTATAAAGTTATTTGTACTATTTCAGCTGATGTGATGAGATCTCTGGGGGCCAAGCACATCTTAGCCATAGATGTGGGCTCTCAAGATGACACAGATCTCACCAACTATGGGGACGACTTATCCGGCTGGTGGTTACTTTGGAAAAGGTACTAACTTTCAGCTATGTAAAAGTACCACTTTGACTACTTTGACACTTTAACCCTTAGGGGGCGTCCATTAATTACGTGAGGAAGGACAATCTCACACAATCAACAAATTTAATGTATTTTTTTTCCCGCATAAAACGTGAAATACCGATGATTTTATTTAAAATCACATGGACATTTGGTTCTAATCACTCTTGAGACCACATGGACATCCCCGTGGACTGATTTAGAATGAATATTCATTAACGTCGAAAAATCGCAAAAAATCACCTCACATTATTAATGGACGCTCCCTTAGATCTAGATAATTTACATTGATAATCTCTTGTGTTTTTTTTGACGACTTTGAAGAGCCTCACTTTGTACGATTCTCCTTGACTATTTAGATAAGTGGATGGATCACCAAAAAGAATTGTTGACATTGTTGAGATGGAGTACTCTGTGATCTATGTTGTTTAAGTTATTTTGTGTCTTGTTATATCTGCAATAAGGTACATTTCAGTAATATTTCAGATGGAACCCATTCACGACACCAGTCAAGGTCCCCAACTTACCGGACATTCAGAGCAGGCTCGCTTATGTCTCATGCAACAGACAACTAGAGGTAAAACAATTACTTAGTTCTTTAAACCTGACTACAATATTGCAAACAATTCAATCGTGTCATAAGAGATAAGAGGATTAGATTTAGCTAAAGACAGACCAGTGGAAAATTTTGAGTGAGACCTCTAATGAATAAAATACAACAAATTATTTAAACAAATGGCTAATTTTTTTTTTTAAACCGACTTCAACGTTATAATTATGAGCTGAGGAATTTTCTGATCCTCACCAAATTTTTATGGCACCAACCGGAAAATACCACCCTTTCAGACAAAAAAAATAATTTTCAAATCGGCCCTGACGTCTTCGAGTAATCGGTAGGTAAACATAAGTACCTACATAAAAAAAAGCTTCCGACGACTTGAGAACCTCCTCCATTTTTTGAAGTTGGTTATTTTTTTTCTCAATTATTGATTTCTATTCGCTAAGCGAATAAGGGAAAAATTACAAACTTGTATAAAATAAGCACTTCAAAAAAGATTTCAAATTTTATATTATCAAAATTGACTGCCTGTATTGCGAATAAACTTTAAGCTTCATACATTATCATGCAATTTTCAGGAAGTGAAAAAGTCCGACTACTGCGAATACATCCGACCTCCAATCGACGCGTACCGAACGCTTCAGTTCGGCTCGTTCGACGAGATCCGTGAGGTTGGCTACAGGCATGGGGCGGCCTACTTCGAGGGGCAGAAGAGGGGGGGCGGAGGGGGGGTCAGCGGGGCGGCCTGCGAGGGGAAACGAGCGGACAACCAACCTTCATTGACCGAGTGAGTATACAACATACATACATACATGTGATGAGAGTGAATGAGGCGAAAGAGGTGTGTCAGGATCGTAGCAAGTGGAAGTCCGTGGTCTCTGCCTACCCCTGTGGGAAAGAGGCGTGATTTTATGTATGTATGTATGTACACCTGAATCCCTAGTACGAGTTTTATTAATTATTCGGTATCGACACCGTAAGCGTGGATTTTTTTGAGATCAGCGGACTTAAAAGGTCGCTATAGCTGAATCACAATATGAAATTAACTATAATGCCGTCTCTTTTCACTCTCAGGCAATGAAAAGAGATGGCAATATGGCAATAGTTCAATTCCTTTAATGCGATTCTGCAATAGCGACCTTTTTAAGCCCGCAGAACAGCGCCAACCGTCGATATCGAATGGTGAAACAAACTCGTGCTAAGCATTTTGAATGTAAGTTGAGGTAGTCTATAGACACAGTGTGACGTACTTCGAGGGGCAGAAGAGGGGGGGGGGGGGGGGCGGAGGGGGGGTCAGCGGGGCAGCCTGCGAGGGGAAACGAGCGGACAACCAACCTTCATTGACTGAGTGAGTATACAACATACATACGTGATACCCGGATAAAAAGTAGCCCATGTTACTCTCCAGCCCTCCAACTATCTCCACACAAAAAATCACGTCAATCCGTCGCTCTATTTTGACGTGAAAGCAGGACAAATAAACACACTTTCACATGTATAATATGGGTACGGATTATTGGTAGTACTGGTTACCAATATTCAAAACTAATTTGCGAATTTTCTAACGAATCCAATTCCCTTCCAGTTCGAACCAGAAAATCCTTATGTGGGATATGTAACACAAGTATGATTTATTCCTTATTTATCGTGTTCATAATACGGTTTTCCCCATTTAAATACCTTTGTTAATACCCTATGACGCTGCACTAAGCCTTGTATCTTTGTGTTATGTTTAGAAATTCCTATTTTATCATACGTATACAAATATCTTAAAGATAACATGCATTTGGAAGTTTGTATGTTTGTGTTTCAACCAAGCTTCATCTTAAGTTTGAAAAATAAAAGTACCGCTCGTATTAAAGCCAAAAAAGGAAAGAAAGTAGATAAGAAAGTTCTTTTAGGATAGTATTGGTCGAGTGGGTTAGTGCCTCGACTTTCAATCCGAAGGTCGTGGGTTCGAACCCGGCCGTGCATCAATGGATTTTTCGTTTCGAAAAAATTATATGCGCTTAACACGAGGACTAAACGGTGAAGGGAAACATCTTGTGGAAATCAGTTAGCTTTCTAATAGCGTCGATGGCTTGCAACCTGTCACGTATGGAAAGTTAACTTCTGCAAAATGTAAGAAAATTAAGGCGGAGCGGGGGTACTTCCCCAGTCGGGCTGCTCGAATATAGAGTGAGAAAAACCCACTATGCCCTTCCTCCCCTTATTATTACGTTTCCATGTTTTCGTGTTATCACGTCGGGGTCACCAATTTGGGGAACATGGTGGAATCGTTCCCGGCAGAGTAGGTGGTTCTCTGCAACGGGCCGGCCCATCTGGCCCACTTGCCCGTGGTCTTTCGACCAACAGTTGTTGGTTGGTAGTGTATATGTCGATCGCTCTTGAAACCGCTTGCGCGATCTAGACATATGAGGTTGTGTCGCCATCTATTCTGGAGCTCTTAGGCTTGTTTCACTCTTCAGCGTGTCGCCGGTCGCGTCCGCGAGTTTATTCACAGCACAGAGAATTAATTTCTCTGTGCTGTGAATGGTCAACTCGTGGACGCGACCGGCGACACACTGAAGAATGAAACAAGCCTTAGCGCGTAGCATGTCAATGTAGTTCATCTAGCGACAGGTAGATATTACAACCTATACCTATACTACAACCTGTATTACCTTTTCAGCTACACGTTCACAGACCTAGCGCAAATGGTCTGTTCAGTCCGCACGGGCCCTGACGTGGACAACGACTCATCTTCCTCCTCCGACTACGAAGAGGACCAGCGACATTTCGAGGGCTACGCGTCTGAGCCCAGCGCTGGTTGCTTAGAGGTATGTCAATAATCTAATGAATATTATTTAATACACGTGAGTACGTGAAAATATCGTCGATTTAGATACCGACAATGTTTCGATTCATCCGGAGAATCATTTGGGTAATTCTGTGTGAGACGCTCGCGCGAGGAGTAACCTTGCCGCAACTCCCTCCTTACTCAGATGAAGATTCGATCTGAATCGAAACATTGTCGGTATCTAAATCGACGATATTTTCACGTGAGTAATTCCCGTGTATTAAATAATGTCTAGTACAACTCACGAAAGTTTTGAAAGTGAAATCTAATTCTTCTTACGAGGTTTACCGACATTTCTTACTCTAAAATTATTTTCCTATCTGGGTTTCTATGTATCTTTAGCGGATATGTGTAACTTGTTATTTAGTGTCTTTTTAGCGTTGTGAAAGCGCTTGTGGTGATGCTTACTCGGCTATTATGTATGAAATACAATCAGGTTGCCATAAATAGGGACTGTGGAATTTCGGGATGGTCTTTGCCCAGCAATAAATACATAGGCTGTTAAAACATGTTCAATTTTCTAAGTCTACTCTTTTAGTAAAACATGATTAAAATTTGATTAAATAACAGACCTAACTCGAAATGTGACACATTAGTATTTGAAACCAAAACCCTGTCTGATCTGAAAGGGTTATTAAAAAATTTACTAAAAAAATAACAAAATGGATTTATACATTATAAAATAATAAATATAACTTTCAAACCTACTTTTTGTAACTTCTATCTCAATTTCCCATAAGTAAGTCTATCAAGCTTTTTTAGTGCGGTAAAACCTTTGTTTTTGACCTAGCTCGCTTTGAGCCGGTCAAGAAAAGGCCAAGAATGTCTTTTCTCTTAGGATGACATGAATAGACTCTAAAACCTAAAAACCCCACATCGGGGTTTTATTGCATAGGAATTCGGAAATCGTAAATTATTATACGATTTTCGAATTAGGTCTTTATCTATTACTAAGTTATATTGCATTACACTCGCTAATTGTGCATTCTTTTGGTAACTTGTGTGCAATAAAGAATTTAAATAAATAAGTGTGCGGTATGTAAATAGACTAATCGGTTTTTATGTATTACTTTCTCCTCTCAAAAATGTTGTAATTCTAGAGGGTTACTATGGTTGAATCTTGTCTTATAGATGTCCTCAAGTGTGGAAGATGGCCGCACTGCGTGGATCAGTGACACAGAACTGGTGGGCACTTACGGCACATATTGACGCTTGTCTACACTGGTTTAGAGTTTTATTTATTCCTTTTCGGTGTGCGGGCGGCGGGTGTGACGTCACTTGCTGATTTGCCGCATGCTTCTATTGTTTTGGAGGTGTGGGAGACTTTGGATGCTCATGACTTGAATATAGTTATTTTAATAAGATTAAATAAATAAATAAATAAAATAGTGTGGATTGTCATCAGAAATATTATGGAAATAATGTTTATAACTGTTACAAATGGTACTGATGGAAACTGTAGATTAACGCCAACTATTTTAACCATAACCCCTTTTATTTGGGTTTAACTGATATAAAATAAATACTGAACGAAATGTTATACTTATCTAAAATTATGGTTTTCTAACTGCATTCTTTGTTTTTATTTAAATATTGTAAAATTACAAAAATTAAAATGAATGTACTCGTATTTAATAGCTTTACTACTTTCGTAGTCATAAGCATCCAATGTATTATCTAGGTATCTGGTTCTATAAAGGTTATTCTGGTTCATGTTTCAAGGTTTTAGAACTTAGATGCTGCAATTATTGAACTAAAAACAATTTCTCGCTGCAGTCTAGAAATGTGTGAGCAGAGCAAAGTATATTGCGTGCTCACTCTCTTACAGATCTTAAAGCGTAGTGATGTATACCGCATTAGTCGAAAATAAAATGATTGCAGTATGCGCTTTTCACGAGCCATTTGTTATAAATACAGGGTGGAAAAAATGAATGGGCCCTGGAGGAAAACTACTTTAAATCCTTTAGATACAGTATTTTACTTAAAGGAAACATTCCTTTATTTTTAAAAATAAACATAACTGCATTCAAAGATTTTCTAAAATTGGCTTGCTTCACCTAGGAATCGAACCAGTTAAAAATTCAAAAATTAAACACTCGCTATTTTATTTCACTAGTCGATACATTCAAAGCTAAAGATAAAATTTCTCAAAGAAACATGAGGTCTTACACTCGTCTGTCGTACAAGATATCCATGAAATATAAAATTTGGTACATAAGTGCTTTAATTGCAATTTAACTCTACAGTGGAATTGTGAGAGGTATCCAGTAGTGCGATTCAGACCTTCTCGGAATGAATTCCAAATTCGAAAAATATCGTTTCTTTGCTGAAAAACCGTCAACTTTTCGAAGAAAATCATCGAATCGGATGCATTTTCGGAAGTCTGAATCTCAAATCAGATAGACAAATACCGTCTAGAAAAGTTTTGTCGCGAATGGTGAAATAATGAAAATTAATTAAAAAAATTGTATGTGAGATTTCATGATCTTTTTTATTTCTTTAACCAAATGTGTGTTATAAAGATTTTATCCTGACATTAATCCCATCGATTAGTAGTATTAAATAGAGCGAGGTTTGTTTTTTAACTTTTAGCTGGTTCGATTCCGGGTGAGGCAAGCGAATTTTAGAAAATCTATTAATGCAGTTTTGTTTCTTTTTAAAAATAAAGGAATGTTTCCTTTAAGTAAAATACTGTATCTCAAGGATTTAAAGTAGTTTCCCTCCGGGGCCCATTCATTTTTTCCACCCTGTATATAAATAATGCCGGACATATACTTTTTTTGTAAATACATAATACATTATTATACGGACACATAACATCACCACACATAACATGATTTAATGACTGCAGCGAGATATTGCGACATCTTTAATATACTACCACCTCGGGATAGCAAAATTATTAACTGTTTCCTGCACATTACTATTCTATTTATAGTTTACAATATTATTTGTAATATTTACAATGTATACTTACTAAAACAGCTAAGCCTGGCCGCATACGAGCCACAAAACCACAAAACGCCGCTACCGACTTATTTCCTGTAGTTTTCATATATTTTGTACAGACCTGCCGCGTCTATACAAAATAGTGTAGCCGGTGGCTCTCTTTCCCTCTCAGAGGACG